>CAXKVI010000001.1:32280996-32594788 GCA_964058755.1 Campiglossa producta | reverse complement strand
ATTCCAATTTACTCAATCTAATATACGGCACAAGCCGTATACAAACAAACACAAAACAATGGTAACAAGATCCTAAAACAATTAAAATTTTGTCAACCCAAACAGACATCAAGCGGTTCATTGAATAAGTAAAATAGATATATATATAGTTGACTACAAATATATATATCTATTTTTTTTTAAGAGGGAAGGTGTAGCATTACATTAACACACCGCCCTTTTACTTTAATTGTCATGTGCACATAAATAATGTATAAACAAATATGAATGTACACAAACAACATTCTACCAAATTAGTTACATTGAACTCAGCGGGAGTTTATGCAAGACAGTACAAACCACATATAGCGAAGATCTTGTTACACTTGTGCGAACGGTCAAAGACACCGCCAAAGTCAGTCGCAATGCCCAACTGATCAACCACGACGGTTTGCCAATTCGACTGACATATTAATATATTTATTGCCACCATATGTCGACTCAGCATATTTTAGAGTTATGCATTCCAGTTTGTAGGTATTAGTAATATGCACCTATGTAGGTATACGTTTTAGTTCGTAAATAATTTGTAAGAATTAGTGTAAGAATTTTGTATAAAAGAAAGTGTAACCAATAAAGAAAAGCATTCAATAACCAAACTTCAACAATTTTATTTAAACGGCTATACCCTTTCGTTTGATACCCATATTGTAGGGCAATTTTAGGGGTTGTGGGCAATAACATTTTCACCGATAACTCAATAATCGATAAATTTATCGAAATATATCGAAGGCCTTATAAATTTTGGTCTTAGGCTATTTTGACCATTAGTTTTGAAGTGCAAATAAAAGATTTTATTTCACTTTTCCAACCCAACGTTTCGCTAGACTTCCTAGCTTCATCAGAGGTGATCTATTTATTAAAAAAACAACAATGAAAACAATAATAAAAACCATAAGAAACATTTATCGACAAAGTTTACGTATACATATACGTGTAAACTTTAAAACACAAATAACAACACTTACACACTGAACCAAAAAAGTTCATGTATCCAATGAAAAAGTACATAGATTTTAAGAATTGTTCGTTAAATCCTCTCCAAAGAACTTTTTCGTAAAAATTTACGAACATTTCCTAGAATATAAGCACTTTTTCGTAAAATATGTAAACAAATCCACAGAAAGCATGTATTCATTCATAAATTGTAAGAAAATTTTCTTAGATTCTATGAATTTTTTCTTATATTTTAAGAAAAACCAGCGCGAACTTCTATGAAACTTTGTTCGTAAAAAACATGTACGTTTTTGGTTCAGTGCACAGTATGCTGTGTTAGAATCTAAAACTTAAAGAGTAGTACCATCATTACTTGGTATCATCGTCATACTAAATTATAGTTATAAACATAAAATGTAGGTGGGTCCAATATTTTGTGAATCTTCTTTTTTGTTTACCGTACTTTCTCTTTTTTCTAATATTCTTAAACTCTCCAGTGTATATCGTGCTCTTCCGTATTTGTTGCGGTCTATTATTTTTGCATTTTCTATATCAGTTGTATGCCCACTTGTTGTGATAAGGCGGTTGAGTTTCTCATTTTTCGTATGTCGCTTTCGTGCTCTTTTAATCCCACACCCAAATTACGTTTCGTGGTACCAATATATAGCCTGTTTCAGGTTTCATTTTCTTTACCCTGACACGTTATTTCATATATAACATTATGCTGTTCAAGTTTATTTTTCGGGCTTTTTGTACGTGTGAATATATTAGCTAATGTAGAATTTGATTTGTAAGCTAATGCTATGTTTGGGTTGTTTTTGGTTACCGCTTTGCCGATGCTTTGAGAGAGTTTTGGTATATGAGCGTTTCTTTTTCAAGTGATCCAAGTTTCAACCGTCATGCTACGGATTTTATTCAAATTCGGCTTACACTTAGGAACTATAAATTGATTTGACACGTATTTTTTGTTTTGCAAATTTTTCGATATTCTTCGGAGATATGATCTGTCAAAGTTTGGAATTTTTCTTAAACTAATGAAAACATGTACCTACTCAATCTGTCATATCTCGGCTGGTACTAATGCTACAAACTTCAACTTGAGCTCATTTGAAAGCTAATGAATCAGGCTTTGCGTTCCTTAATAAATTTTTTGCATTTTGCAATTTTTTTATTTTTATTATAACAATTGCATTTTTAACATTGCAACTGCACAGTGTTACCCACAACATTTTTAGTTCTAAATATGTACCAGCATTCGATTGCTTATTAAATTCTCTACAAGATCAATATATTTCAAAAATTGGGTCTTCATACAGACTTTTACTAAAATACATATTTACAAGACTAACTCTATATTTTTGTATGAAAAAAATAAAAAAAATTAAATCAAACAAGTTTTTTTTTGTATTGGGACAATCCATATGAAAACGTCTAATTCAAAAAGCTGGCTAGTCTCGGATTTCGCTCAAACTTTGAGGGACACTTCTTTTAGGGTCCTAAAGGAACATATTGACACACATTTATTTTTTATAACCACTCGTTTCGGACTGGTCAAGTTTCAAAATTTGGAAAACGTCATTTTTAGGCCTACCCTATTTTAGCATTAAAAAGGTTTCTATTAGAGATATCTTTACATTCGATATAGCGTTTTAAAGGGAAAAGATAGTAGTTTGTTTAAATATATATAATAAATCATATAGCGAGTACCTAGTACTAAAAACCCGGTACTGAAAATACGAATTTTTTTTTATCGATTTTCGTCAACTTTAGCCGGCTTTGGCGTCTTTACTGTTTTAAGTAGCCACTCAATATTTGTCAGAAATTAAGGGTACATTTCCTAGAAGAAATTAACCCATCCATCGGCCAAAAAACCCCACTCCTTATAGATAAATTATTATCTCGAAATTTGTAAATTTTCAAAAATCATGGTTTTAAGGCTCGAAAACGGACATGTTTATCAAGAGATAAAAATACGAATTTCTCATGGACTTCAGTCCTGATCTTTAGCTTCAAACACCTAAACATTTCGTTTTGTTATTTTCATACTAAGGGTCTCTGCTGATGGATTTCCTAAACCAATATAATTTTTTTTTCAAAGTAAATTTTTGTATCATTTTTGGAACTTTTTTCAAGCACCCATTAGATAGTCTTAAAGTTAAAGCGTACAACTTTCCAACAACAAAACCGCGTGCAATTATCATAACTCTTGAACTAGTTACAAAAATTTGAAAATAACTTATATAAATTTTGTACTGTTTCAAGGAACAGATTCATATAATGCCGCAATTAATTTTTAAATATATGTAAATAGTTTAGTAGTTATGATAATTGCACGCGGTTTTTTTTTGTTGAAAAATTAGAAGTTTCAGCTTTCAGACTATGTAAAAGTTGCTTGAAAAAAGTCTCAAAAATTATACGAAAATTTAGTTAAAAAAAAAAAAAAAATTTAATTGGTTTAGGAGATCCAACAGCAGAGACCCTTAGTATGAAAATAACAAAACGAAATGTTGAGGTATTTGAAGCTAAAGGTCAGGACTAAAGTCCATGAGAAATTCGTATTTTTATCTCTTGATAAACATGTCCGTTTTCGAGCCTGAAAACCATGATTTTTGAAAATTTACAAATTTCGAGATAATAATTTATCTATAAGGAGTGGGGTTTTTTGGCCGATCGATGGGTTAATTTCTTCTGGAAAATGTACCCTTAATTTCTGACAAATATTGAGTGGCTACTTAAAACAGTATAGACGCCAGAGCCGGTTAAAGTTGACGAAAATCGATAAAAAAAAAATACGTATTTTCAGTACCGGGTTTTTAATACCAGGTACTCGCTATATGATTTAATATTTATATTTAAACAAACTACTATCTTTTCCCTTTAAAACGCTATATCGAATGTAAAGATATATCTAATGGAAAGATTTTTACAGCTAAAATAGGGTAGGCCTAAAAATGACGTTTTCCAAACTTTGAAACTTGACCAGTCCGAAATGAGTGGTTATAAAAAATAAATGTGTGTCAATATGTTCCTTTAGGACCCTAAAGAAGTGTCCCTCAAAGTTTGAGCGAAATCCGAGACTAGCCAGCTTTTTGAATTAGACGTTTTCATATGGATTGTTTGATTTCATTTTTTTTATTTTTTTCATAGTTTGTAGCATTAGTACAAGCCGAAATATGATAGGCTGAGTCGGTACATGTTTTCATTAGTTTAAGAAAAATTCCAAACTTTGACAGATCATATCTCCGAAGAATATCGAAAAAATGGCAAAACAAAAAATACGTGTCAAATAAATTTATAGTCCCTACGTTTAAACCGAATTTGAACAAAATCCGTGACATGACGGTTGAATTTTTACAAAATTTGGATCACTTGAAAAAGAAACGCTCATATGCAAGTGCCTGTACCCACTTATGCATATATATATATATACATATCTGCCACTGGCTGTAGTTTTTGACATGGGGCGAAGTATAAAAGTACCTGATACAACTTAATGGTGGTCTTCTATAACACATGCGAAAATATCTGCCCTTAAAAAGCAGCCAAAGTTAGACCAACGCGCTTAAACATGTGAAATCGCAGCAATAATTATGAAATTTCCTCAGCTTTGAAGTGTCTGGCTGATGTTTTTGTCATGGGGAGAAGTCTAAAAATGCCTGATAATAGTTAATGGTAGTGTTATGCGGTACATGTGTAACGATCCGCCATTTAAAAGCAGCCAAAGTTGGGTAAGCCCATTTGACATGTGAAAGCACATTAAAAACGACGAAAGGTCCCCGTGCTTTCGGTTGTCTGGGTTAAGTTTTTTCATTGGATGAAATCTGAAAATGCCTGATGCTGTTTAAGGGTAATGTTATACGACACATGTGCAAAGATCCGAACAAGAGAAAGCTAATAAATAGGAAAATAAAAGTTCCCGAACTTTGAGGTGTCTGGCTGAAGTTTTTGCCATGGGATGATGCCTGGAAATGCTTGATTATACTTAAGAATAGCATTTTACGACACATGTGTAAAGATCTGCTACTTAAAAGTGGCCAAAGTTTGTCAAACCCGCTTAAACGTGTGAAAGCGCTGTAAAGATTATTGAAATTTCCCGAGTTTTGAGGTGTCTGGCTGAAGATTTTGCCATTAGACGAAGTCTAAAAATTACTAAAACTACTTAAGGGTAGTGTCCTACGACACATGTGCAAAGATCCGTTATTTAAAAGTAGTAAAAGTGGGACAAATAAAAGAAAACAAATTAATAGGAAAATAAAAGCTCCTGGACTTTGAGGTGTCTGGCTGAAGTTTTTTCCATGGGATTATGTATGGAAATGCTTGATTCTACTTAAGGGTAGTATTTTACGATACATGTGTGAAGATCTGTTATTTAAAAGAGGCCAGAGTTGGGCAATGGTAATGGTATGGTAATGGTATGGTAATGGTATGGTAATGGTATGGTAATGGTATGGTAATGGTATGGTAATGGTATGGTAATGGTATGGTAATGGTATGGTAATGGTATGGTAATGGTATGGTAATGGTATGGTAATGGTATGGTAATGGTATGGTAATGGTATGGTAATGGTATGGTAATGGTATGGTAATGGTATGGTAATGATATGGTAATGGTATGGTAATGGTATGGTAATGGTATGGTAATGGTATGGTAATGGTATGGTAATGGTATGGTAATGGTATGGTAATGGTATGGTAATGGTATGGTAATGGTATGGTAATGGTATGGTAATGGTATGGTAATGGTATGGTAATGGTATGGTAATGGTATGGTAATGGTATGGTAATGGTATGGTAATGGTATGGTAATGGTATGGTAATGGTATGGTAATGGTATGGTAATGGTATGGTAATGGTATGGTAATGGTATGGTAATGGTATGGTAATGGTATGGTAATGGTATGGTAATGGTATGGTAATGGTATGGTAATGGTATGGTAATGGTATGGTAATGGTATGGTAATGGTATGGTAATGGTATGGTAATGGTATGGTAATGGTATGGTAATGGTATGGTAATGGTATGGTAATGGTATGGTAATGGTATGGTAATGGTATGGTAATGGTATGGTAATGGTATGGTAATGGTATGGTAATGGTATGGTAATGGTATGGTAATGGTATGGTAATGGTATGGTAATGGTATGGTAATGGTATGGTAATGGTATGGTAATGGTATGGTAATGGTATGGTAATGGTATGGTAATGGTATGGTAATGGTATGGTAATGGTATGGTAATGGTATGGTAATGGTATGGTAATGGTATGGTAATGGTATGGTAATGGTATGGTAATGGTATGGTAATGGTATGGTAATGGTATGGTAATGGTATGGTAATGGTATGGTAATGGTATGGTAATGGTATGGTAATGGTATGGTAATGGTATGGTAATGGTATGGTAATGGTATGGTAATGGTATGGTAATGGTATGGTAATGGTATGGTAATGGTATGGTAATGGTATGGTAATGGTATGGTAATGGTATGGTAATGGTATGGTAATGGTATGGTAATGGTATGGTAATGGTATGGTAATGGTATGGTAATGGTATGGTAATGGTATGGTAATGGTATGGTAATGGTATGGTAATGGTATGGTAATGGTATGGTAATGGTATGGTAATGGTATGGTAATGGTATGGTAATGGTATGGTAATGGTATGGTAATGGTATGGTAATGGTATGGTAATGGTATGGTAATGGTATGGTAATGGTATGGTAATGGTATGGTAATGGTATGGTAATGGTATGGTAATGGTATGGTAATGGTATGGTAATGGTATGGTAATGGTATGGTAATGGTATGGTAATGGTATGGTAATGGTATGGTAATGGTATGGTAATGGTATGGTAATGGTATGGTAATGGTATGGTAATGGTATGGTAATGGTATGGTAATGGTATGGTAATGGTATGGTAATGGTATGGTAATGGTATGGTAATGGTATGGTAATGGTATGGTAATGGTATGGTAATGGTATGGTAATGGTATGGTAATGGTATGGTAATGGTATGGTAATGGTATGGTAATGGTATGGTAATGGTATGGTAATGGTATGGTAATGGTATGGTAATGGTATGGTAATGGTATGGTAATGGTATGGTAATGGTATGGTAATGGTATGGTAATGGTATGGTAATGGTATGGTAATGGTATGGTAATGGTATGGTAATGGTATGGTAATGGTATGGTAATGGTATGGTAATGGTATGGTAATGGTATGGTAATGGTATGGTAATGGTATGGTAATGGTATGGTAATGGTATGGTAATGGTATGGTAATGGTATGGTAATGGTATGGTAATGGTATGGTAATGGTATGGTAATGGTATGGTAATGGTATGGTAATGGTATGGTAATGGTATGGTAATGGTATGGTAATGGTATGGTAATGGTATGGTAATGGTATGGTAATGGTATGGTAATGGTATGGTAATGGTATGGTAATGGTATGGTAATGGTATGGTAATGGTATGGTAATGGTATGGTAATGGTATGGTAATGGTATGGTAATGGTATGGTAATGGTATGGTAATGGTATGGTAATGGTATGGTAATGGTATGGTAATGGTATGGTAATGGTATGGTAATGGTATGGTAATGGTATGGTAATGGTATGGTAATGGTATGGTAATGGTATGGTAATGGTATGGTAATGGTATGGTAATGGTATGGTAATGGTATGGTAATGGTATGGTAATGGTATGGTAATGGTATGGTAATGGTATGGTAATGGTATGGTAATGGTATGGTAATGGTATGGTAATGGTATGGTAATGGTATGGTAATGGTATGGTAATGGTATGGTAATGGTATGGTAATGGTATGGTAATGGTATGGTAATGGTATGGTAATGGTATGGTAATGGTATGGTAATGGTATGGTAATGGTATGGTAATGGTATGGTAATGGTATGGTAATGGTATGGTAATGGTATGGTAATGGTATGGTAATGGTATGGTAATGGTATGGTAATGGTATGGTAATGGTATGGTAATGGTATGGTAATGGTATGGTAATGGTATGGTAATGGTATGGTAATGGTATGGTAATGGTATGGTAATGGTATGGTAATGGTATGGTAATGGTATGGTAATGGTATGGTAATGGTATGGTAATGGTATGGTAATGGTATGGTAATGGTATGGTAATGGTATGGTAATGGTATGGTAATGGTATGGTAATGGTATGGTAATGGTATGGTAATGGTATGGTAATGGTATGGTAATGGTATGGTAATGGTATGGTAATGGTATGGTAATGGTATGGTAATGGTATGGTAATGGTATGGTAATGGTATGGTAATGGTATGGTAATGGTATGGTAATGGTATGGTAATGGTATGGTAATGGTATGGTAATGGTATGGTAATGGTATGGTAATGGTATGGTAATGGTATGGTAATGGTATGGTAATGGTATGGTAATGGTATGGTAATGGTATGGTAATGGTATGGTAATGGTATGGTAATGGTATGGTAATGGTATGGTAATGGTATGGTAATGGTATGGTAATGGTATGGTAATGGTATGGTAATGGTATGGTAATGGTATGGTAATGGTATGGTAATGGTATGGTAATGGTATGGTAATGGTATGGTAATGGTATGGTAATGGTATGGTAATGGTATGGTAATGGTATGGTAATGGTATGGTAATGGTATGGTAATGGTATGGTAATGGTATGGTAATGGTATGGTAATGGTATGGTAATGGTATGGTAATGGTATGGTAATGGTATGGTAATGGTATGGTAATGGTATGGTAATGGTATGGTAATGGTATGGTAATGGTATGGTAATGGTATGGTAATGGTATGGTAATGGTATGGTAATGGTATGGTAATGGTATGGTAATGGTATGGTAATGGTATGGTAATGGTATGGTAATGGTATGGTAATGGTATGGTAATGGTATGGTAATGGTATGGTAATGGTATGGTAATGGTATGGTAATGGTATGGTAATGGTATGGTAATGGTATGGTAATGGTATGGTAATGGTATGGTAATGGTATGGTAATGGTATGGTAATGGTATGGTAATGGTATGGTAATGGTATGGTAATGGTATGGTAATGGTATGGTAATGGTATGGTAATGGTATGGTAATGGTATGGTAATGGTATGGTAATGGTATGGTAATGGTATGGTAATGGTATGGTAATGGTATGGTAATGGTATGGTAATGGTATGGTAATGGTATGGTAATGGTATGGTAATGGTATGGTAATGGTATGGTAATGGTATGGTAATGGTATGGTAATGGTATGGTAATGGTATGGTAATGGTATGGTAATGGTATGGTAATGGTATGGTAATGGTATGGTAATGGTATGGTAATGGTATGGTAATGGTATGGTAATGGTATGGTAATGGTATGGTAATGGTATGGTAATGGTATGGTAATGGTATGGTAATGGTATGGTAATGGTATGGTAATGGTATGGTAATGGTATGGTAATGGTATGGTAATGGTATGGTAATGGTATGGTAATGGTATGGTAATGGTATGGTAATGGTATGGTAATGGTATGGTAATGGTATGGTAATGGTATGGTAATGGTATGGTAATGGTATGGTAATGGTATGGTAATGGTATGGTAATGGTATGGTAATGGTATGGTAATGGTATGGTAATGGTATGGTAATGGTATGGTAATGGTATGGTAATGGTATGGTAATGGTATGGTAATGGTATGGTAATGGTATGGTAATGGTATGGTAATGGTATGGTAATGGTATGGTAATGGTATGGTAATGGTATGGTAATGGTATGGTAATGGTATGGTAATGGTATGGTAATGGTATGGTAATGGTATGGTAATGGTATGGTAATGGTATGGTAATGGTATGGTAATGGTATGGTAATGGTATGGTAATGGTATGGTAATGGTATGGTAATGGTATGGTAATGGTATGGTAATGGTATGGTAATGGTATGGTAATGGTATGGTAATGGTATGGTAATGGTATGGTAATGGTATGGTAATGGTATGGTAATGGTATGGTAATGGTATGGTAATGGTATGGTAATGGTATGGTAATGGTATGGTAATGGTATGGTAATGGTATGGTAATGGTATGGTAATGGTATGGTAATGGTATGGTAATGGTATGGTAATGGTATGGTAATGGTATGGTAATGGTATGGTAATGGTATGGTAATGGTATGGTAATGGTATGGTAATGGTATGGTAATGGTATGGTAATGGTATGGTAATGGTATGGTAATGGTATGGTAATGGTATGGTATGGTAATGGTATGGACAGTTTGGAGAAATTCTGTGATTATCTCTAGGTTATTTGTTTTAGATATAATATGTTCTTTTTGTTATCGTAACTATTGCTAGGGGCATCTCCAGGAATATTTCCCTACATGCCATTCATTCATATCGCTTAAGATTTAAAAGATTTTGCGATCATGTAGATTTGTAATAGGATATATGTAAAGCAGTAAGTAAATGAGCAAGTAATTGGCTTGTCTTGTATTTCAACAAACTAAGGAATTCTCACCTAGCGTATTTGAGTATAATTTGCGTATTCAACACTGTTCTGCACAGCAGCGTCAAAACCAATATCGAAAATTATTAAATTCAATTCCATTTCACACAATTTTACTAAACAGCCCCCTCGTGATACTTTACCCTTCAATATCTGCATGCTCAGCTTTCAGCCTTTCTCGGCTTTAAAAGCTGTGTGCATATATGTTAGGTATGTACCTTGTACATATGTGTCTTTGGAGGTATCTGCAACATTGACTCATTTTCGGCGAAGATCAAAAGCTTCGGCATCCTTTGATCAGTGCGCATTAAAAAATACTCTGGTCACGCCTTAAAGGCATTAAACGAGATGGCGCTCAACTACACCTAATGACAACAACAATAGAGAATAACGATCACAACTACATACATACATACAAATGTACAATATAAGAGTTAAGTGTCAGGCAATAAGGATACAAAGCAGAGATATTTAAGTAAGCACCAACAAGATTATGAGCTCGAGCTACAGCAGCTTGCAGCAGACAATGAAGCTGCAGCCTGCTGCAAAGTTTCTACTTCAAATTGAAGCTGCACTGCCTCAAATTCTAAAAGAGACGGATTATGCACAAGGGAGTGTAGCTTTTTGCCTACCTACATATATGTACATATGGGCCCAGCGCATAGCAAAGGAGAATCACACAATGCCTTTCCTATTGGGGGTCTACTAGAGTGTTTAGATAGAGACGAAAGACAAAGTGAGGTCCTTTAACAAAATGTTTATCTGAGCCCCGGAAGAGGAGACGGAAAACGCGAATACTGACTCCTCAGAATACTCATTTCCCGGAAAATCTACCAAAAAATACAGCGGATTACGCATGGTTTCCACACCTGGGAGAAGTCCTGCCGAAAACACACCGGAAAATGTCGGGAGAGGTACCAACAGACGTGTTTTGGCCCCACGAATACTAATCCGCAGGAGAAAGCCAAATATCTTCAATAGGTTGCGAGCAAAGTTGAAAATTGTCTGTTAATTTTATATGGTTGTTGCAATCACAAATACAAACTGTTCTGAAAAGCGCAAAAGTGTGTTCGGCGAAAAACCGAAGGCCAACTCAGAAAAGTATTCTGAACATAAATACCATAGATCTACGCCCGACTATTTGGATGTAGGGATGACAATATACCGACTCAAAAATAACAGCGAATAGCTGGTGCGCCGGCCTCTACATACATTGGAACTAAAGTATGCTCTTCCCAACTCATAATAAATTCGATCTCGCAAATCGCACCGAATACTTCGAAAATAGTCTCGTCAATATCTCATATAAGGTTTCGTCTAGCGTATTGAACCAAAGATTAATGCCCATCGCAGACAAGCTGTGCTTCAGATCTGTTAAATCTACAATTTACGAGACCTTCACGATTCGTCAAATTCTGGAGAAGACCCATGAAAACTCCTGCCCCCGTTCCCTACCCCTAAATCCGCCCTTGACTAATAGTGAAACTAATTTCAGCCGAGTAATGATGAGCTGTAGTTGCCTAATACATATAAGAGCAAATCTAGTAGTGATTTAGGTGGCATTTTGGGGATTGTTTCATAGTTTTTGAAATATCCACCACTCTAAATTAAACTTTGTAACATATGCTTCAAGCTTAAAAAGATATGTTGGAGCCACCGAAGAAGCGAAGACTCTTGGTTTTTTATCAACTATTAAGTAAAGGGAAGGCTTCAACAAATATGGCCCGCACATTCATAGTCCGGAGTCCGGACCTGCATTATACACGCACACACAGCCATGCACTCTGAATGTTTTGGCAACACCGTGGAATATTCGACCAGCGCAGCAGCTGAGCCCATCCTCGTCGTCGCGTTACTTCGCTTCTGCACCTCCTGAGACGCTTTCAGTTCTTTTTGCCACACTTCCTTTGTATGTAAACCCGTTTTTTTTTTGCATTTTTTGGCTTGAAAATGATTTTGTTGCGCATTGCATTGCTTTGAGTCTGGGATGGTGGCGGCGCCGATCTTAATGTTATTGTTAAAGCCGATACTGATGATGACGTTGTTGCTGGTCTCTTGAGTTCTACTATTGATCATATTATTGCGAAAGCAATGCTTACCTTACCACTCTAAACGACTTGCTTATTTTAAAAGTGATCTAACCGATTTTTTAACTTTATACACTTTGTTAAACATATCTTCTAACTTGTAAAAACTGCATTCCACTTACTTCAGCTAATAAAATCCAACAAAGAATACCACAAATTCTTGTTGAGGAATTTCATATAAAAGTGATGATTTAATGGAGTTATAAGAACTATAAAAGAAATTTATTAAATCGACTTACTTTTTTCAAGTTATTCCTTGCTTATAGATTTCTTGCTGTTGTTAAGTATTTGTTAGGAATTGTTGTCGTGCATTGGTTTCGCATATTGGCGTTTTAAGTGTGATTACAGCACATCCAAGTACAACAACACTGGGACGACAATTGCGCTTCGCCAACTTTGTGCCGACAATGCCGTGACAATAGCAATGAAATGCGGCTAAACACTGCGTCTCGCCAGTCTCCAGCACCCCATTACCGATCAATACCTCTTAAGCATGTAATTAGAGTTTTTCTTCATTATGCAGCTTTTTGGTTTGTAGGCACTTACGGATCCAACTAGTCGTAACATGGGGTGATATTTTCATATTGGGAGAATATGCATAGTTACTACTTAACTAATTGAGAGCATGTATTTTCAATGATCTCTTTTGTGCTATGTTCGTTTGTTTCTTCATTCTTAAATATTAGCACAGATTCCTCAGTACTAGAGGTGGGCGCGTGCATGATTTTTGAAACACGACACGACACGTTCACGAAACAGATTTACGAAAATATGCACTAACACACATGGGGAAAAATTACTAAAACACGACACGCACTAACACGAACGGAAAAAATAAAACGGTATTTTATGTTTTTTATTTTGTTTTTGTATATATTTGTAAATGTACTTTGTACTTATATATCTGAAGCTTATAAGGCATGTATCGATACTGGGTGGCAGGTCGTCCTATTTAAAAATATTTTTCAAAATTTGTTTAAAGAAGTAAGGAAGTCTAAGTTCGAGTGAACCGAACATTAAATACCCAGCGCTAATTTTCATATGATTTTCCAAATATTCCATTTCGGAAGTGGGCGTGGTTGGGATGCGATTTCGTCCAATTACGTCAGCTATACTCCCTATTATGCTAGTATACCTTGTACCAATTTCATCGTTCTACCGTAATCAATTTAAAAGTTATGACCCGTGAAATTTTCAAATGTGCCTCCCTGAAAAGTGGCCGGTGCCAAGCCTACTTCTAAAAATTTATCAAAAAATCCTAATAGAATGACTAGGGGGTTCTGCCTATCAAACTATATGATTTTCGAAGTTTTCGATACCGAAAGTGGGCGTGGTTGGAGACCGATTTTATCAATTTCATCAGGTATACTCCCAACGATACTAGTATGCTTTGTGGCAAATTTCATCGTTCTACCCCAATCAGTTTAAGAGTTACGACCAGTCGAATTATATAATGAACACGGGGAGTCACTATAAAATTATATCAATTTAGCCATTTCCGTTACCGAATTATGTCAATTGACATATCCAATTTCATCAGGTATACTCCCAACGATACTAGTATGCTTTATGCGAAATTTCATCGTTCTATCGTAATCAGTTTAAAAGTTACGACCTGTCAAATTTTCAAAAATGCCTCTTATAGCAGTGGGCGTGGCGCCGCCGGAATTCACCTACAAAATTATATCATTTTAGCCATTTCATCTACCGAGATATGTCAATTTATGTGATTTTCGAAATTTACGATATCGTAAAAGGATCCGATTTCGCCCGATTTCAATAGCAACCTACCTTGGCCAGAAAGTAACCTTTATTCAAAATTTCGTGCAAATATCTCAATTTTTACTCAAGTTATCGTGAAAACGGACAGACGAACGGACGGACATGCCTTACTGAACTTTTTTTCCAACCTAACAGCTTTCATATATGGAACTCTATATCTATCTCGCTTATTTTGTGCCGTTACGTAGTATCGTTATGTGGACAAAATTATAATACCCTTGTACTAGTACGCTGGGTTTAAAAACACTAGGCAAAACTATTATAATGGTAAAATAAAAAAAAATCTGTATCTTTGTATTTAATCAAGTGTTAAACTGAAGTTTGGATGGAGTGAAGTGGACTTAAGATACATACTTATAAAAAAATATAATTTAAAAGTGCGCCAGTTTAGTACAAAAAGTGAAAAAGTTGGTCGTGGCGTGCTTTTTTTGCTTTTCGGGATCAACACGATCACGCACGAGCACGATACGAAATCGCATTTTGAAACACGAGCACATGGACATACGTGTTTTTGACCGTGACACGAAACACGCACGACGCCACCTCTACTCAGCACTCTGTGCCTCACTCTTCCTCGTTTGTATCATTTTCAAGTTCCTATACCTTGATGAGGATTTGTATCAATACCGATTTCATAAAACTATTTCCTACTTCCCTTGCCCCTCCTCCTATCCGCTTGCCTCTTCCCCAAACCATTTCCATTCCCATTTATATTAATATTGCTATACCCATCCTTGTTTCTATTCCAACTTGTATTAATTTTCCTACTCTTAAACCTACTTATCTTACTACTACTCTTTTGCCTACTTTTTCCTCCTTTTATTTATCCTAAACTACACATCCATTTATCCTAAACTACTATCCATCAGTATTTTCGAAAGCATCAATTCGATTTTAGAAATGGTCAGTTTAACTTTAGAAAGTATCAAATGGACTTTAGAATAGTCAAAATAACCAAATGTACTTTAAAAATCATCATTTTGATTTTAGAAAGCTTCAAATGTACTTTAGAGTCATCAAATGTACTATAGAAATTATAAAATCCAAGCTTTTCACAAGGGTGGGAGGGGGGACATTTATGTATTCGCTAAATAGCTATAATTTTTCCTGGGTTTTTTGAAAATTCATCTTAAATTAAATCTTCAGAGAGAGCGTCAGAGATGTTCAGTAGACTGAGCCAAATAATAAAAATTATGCGGTGTCTCAAAATGGCACCAGTTGGATCAACAAATAAACGTCTGGCAAAGTTTTTTAAAGTAACGTAGGTAACATTTCCTCATACACAATCATTTTCAAATCCCCTTCACCTTTTCCTCTTCCTGTTCCCCTTACCTGTCCCCTGCATCTCTTTTCTCGCAATATTATTTATCTTATCTTATCCTTATACCTATGCCGTTTCCGATTCCTCACCCTTATTACCCGATTTGATGCTAATAAATATAATAATAAAAATATCTCATGCAATAAATATTATCATTAAATCATCTTAAATCATCAATGAATGGCTAAATTTAAGTATCAATAAAATTATATGTTTATGCGGTAATTGATATTGTAGTAGGAGTGGCAGTAGCTGTAATACAAAATTCAAACTACCATTCGCGTACAGAGTTTATGTGTTGCTTTCATTAAATTGTAAAATTCATTGATTTACGAGCAACTCAAAGTTTAATATGAGTTATAAGGAAGTACCTCCTGACGCCAAGTACGATATAAAGAATGTTCTAAGGGCAGTGAAAACAGTCTGAAATGTCAGTCATAACAGATACCAATTGTAGAGATACACTTTCGCCACTTTCCTGCTTTCTCGGAGTTGAAAAATAGTCGATTTCAGGTAGTTGGTAGAATTTCCAGCTCTGAAGCTGCATTAATGAGACTTTCGCAAAATACAATAGATATAAACTTATACCTATGCGACATTAAGGACACGAATGCTTCCGCAACTGGTGCGGTTTGTTGGATCGCCGGTCTTGCCGGACCAGTTCTCTTCCCCGCATTTCTGAAGCTCGGCAGGTGGTGCCTCATTATCATAATTTTGCTACAGGCGCCTGGGAAAGGGCACAAAGTTCATTATCTCTCTTGTAACCTACTGATAATTTAGTTAGGTACTTCCACATAAAACCCAACAAAAAAACAACATAGATTCGTATAGGTATGCTAGACTGGTCTAAAAAAAAATTTGTATTTTTTTTTTAATAATAATAATAATAATAATAATAATAATTTATTTACTGCCATAGCACATTAAGACGTTGAGTCTTTTTTTGTACATTTTACATATAAATTACAGAGTTTATTGATATTTAATTCTAAACAGAGTTTATGGATATTAGATTCTAAAATAGCTTAAACTATTGTAAAAGGTGGGAAAGAAAGGGAAAAAGCAGGAAATAATAAAAATATTGCAATGGAGAAAAGAAGAAAACGCCCAGGATGAGGCAGATGTAAGAAAAGTCCCTAAGAAAAATGATTTTCAACTGCCACCTTAAAGCATCTATCCGATTTAATATGTTTAATTGACATTGGCAATGAATTCCACAGTCGCACCGCACTAACAAAGAATAATCTAGAACCAGGTAAGGATACAAATCTTGGTACTACAATATTATTAGTGCGAGAGGATGTTACAAAGCTAAGCTTGTCATAAAGATAGCCAGGTTTCTGGTATTTAATTATTTTAAATAGAAAAATTACGTTCCTGATGTGAAGGTAATTTTCCAAGCTCGTTCCAAGAATATTTTTGGTGAAGATTGAGATGTGATCAAACTTTCTTTTACAGAATATGAACCTCGCAGCATTGTTCAGAGCTAGATTTAATTTTCTTTTGGATTCTGAGTCGAGATCTCCATATACTAGTTCGAAATAGGTGATTTGCGGAACAACGAGGGCCTTTACTAGTTTCAGTTTTGTGTTAATTGGTAGATACGAAGAGCCAAGCCACAAACTCCTAAGAATATAATGTATTTTCTACATAGCGAAATTAATGTGGTTTATGTAAGTAAGCCAGGAGTTCATTTTAAACCCAAGGTTAGTCACAGCCGAAAGAAATGGTATTTTGGTTTCATTCAGTACTATAGGGGGCAATTCGTTAATGTCATACGAGTTGAAGGATATTGGCAGGACCTGCGTTTTTGCTGCATTTAGGCTAAGACCATTCACCTTAGCCCAACTCGATATAGCTTTTAAATCCTCATTTATTCTGCACACTAAGTCTTCGCATAGACCAATAGGACGCGAAAGGTAGATCTGAGTATCGTCGGCATACAAGTGAATAGATGTATTTTGGCAACATCTCACAATGTCATTTATAAAAATAGTAAATAAAATGGGGCCAAGGAGAGGAGGTTGCGAGATGCTGTTGCCACACACAGTCTGCTGTAGCCTATCTGAGAGATAACACCTAATTAGTTTTATGGACGTTGTGTCGAATCCAAAATAGTGTTGCAGTTTAAGTAACAAAATATTATGGTTGACAGTGTCGAAAGCTTTCGAAAAGTCTAAGAGAGCTAAGACTGTTAGCATTTTATTTTCAAAGGCAGGGCGGATATCTTCTGTTACTTTAAGTATTGTTGTGGAGCAACTATGCCCAGATCTAAAGCCAGATTGGTACTCAGATAAAAGTTTATATTTCTTTAGGTGCAACACTACTTGATACGAGATAAACTTTTCAAAGACTTTCGACAGTGATGATAAGATACTAATAGGCCTGTAATTTTCCGGGGAGTCATACGCATTTCCCTTTGCGGTCGGAATGACATTTGACACTTTCCACTGTGTAGGAAAAGTAGATGATGCTAGAATAAAATTAAAAATATGCGTCAGTGAGGATAGCACACAGGGCAGAATCAGTTTTAAAAAGCGTAGGTTTACACCATCCACACCAACAGCGTTTGATTTTATGGCGTACAGGCACCTGACCACATCATTTTCGGTTGCTGATTTGAAAGTAAATTTTACAGAACGATCGCATACGAGATCTTCGTTTATTTCATACAACGACCCGTGTACTTGCGGCGCCTTCAGCCCGATAAAGTAGCAGTTCATATCATTCGCGTCAATCGTACATGTTACTTTTTCTTTTACGCCAACTCCAAGTGACTTAAGGTTTTTCCACAGCTTTTCAGTGGAAATACCATCAGAGAATTTATTTTTAAAATATAAAGATTTTGCTTGACGGATTTTCATCGTTGTCTTATTTCGTAAGCTCTTATATGCGCTCCACCGTTCCCGAGTAGGATCACGCTTCCAGTATTTATACGCCTTTTCTCGATCCTTAATGAGATTAAGAATGGGCTTGGTGAACCACGGCTTTCTGCTATCGGTGATATTTATACACCGAGTAGGAACATATTTTTCGAATAAGCTCGTAACCATTGTTGTGAAAAAACTTATTTTTTCATCGACACTTGGGAAAGACCAACAGAAATTCCAATCAATTGAACTTGCTGCACTTACCAAGTCAGGCATATTTATATTCTTAAAGTCACGGAAGGTCAAGTTTGACGTTTGACGTGCCGTATTAAACATTAAATTGTAACACAAAAATATCAATTCATGATCTGACACACCTGCTAATGGAAATTGATCAACGTGGTTAACTTTATCAACATCACCTACACCAAAAATATCTAACATGGATGGTTTATTTTGATATGCAAAACGGGTCGCGTATTCATTCACAATCGTAATCCCTACACTATTTAGGCTATTTTGCAGACATCTAGATCTACTATCCTCAGTTAACAGATCAATGTTAAAATCTCCACATATAATGAAGTGAACATAATCAACATACACTTCATTAATTTTTGCAAAGACCGATGTTAAGTCATTCGATTTATGCGGATTGTATACACAAGCAACTACACATTTATAAGTATTATCGCTGAATTCCACGAACATGCATTCAACAACATCAGTACAAATCGATTTATGTAAAACTTTACACTTTAGCTTGGGATTAAAATAAATAGCTATACCACCACCTCTGCATCCAGTAGACCTATCATTTCTCAATAGGGAGAAATCGCAAAGAGCATACCCTGAGTTCGGCATATCTGCTTTAAACCAGGACTCAGTTACACAAACAAATTATACAATGATTTTTTTTTTTTTTTCAGAATGGTGAAACAAATTACTGTGAAAATTGCAGATCTTAATTTTAAATTCTACAGGTCTATCATCGCTAGTTTAGATTTTACAGACTTAACCTAATTTTTGGTATAAAAAGGATAAACATTGTTGTCAAAAACTATTTACCTGAATATATTTTTGTAGGAAATTAAATGCCCTCCAAAAGCTGCCTTAGACTGAAATTTTCTCAGACTAGCAGTTTTCCAGTATTCAAACCTCAAACATTTGCATGTTATTTTGATTTCCCGATTTTGGTTTGGAAATCTGCTCAAAGTCGGGACATCAGAATTTGTTTTAGAAGTATGCTTCTTCGCAAATTATCTTATTTTGATTCCTAAAACACGATTTTCCTTGGCCTTCTTACAATAGTATCCCTGTAGGGCGCTTGAGACCAAAAAATTTGATTTTGGATTATGCTGCATATATTGAAAACTTGAAGTCCTTTCCAAAAAAATAATACTGGTACAATTAAGTAGTGAATGCCTCTCGATGACTCATGCCCAATTAGGTTCATTCGTTGTCAAGTTGTGCAAAAAATGACGACAAAACCGGAAAAACCGAAAAAAAATTTAAATTCTCGCGTGAAAAACATGTCATAACCTTTTCAAATGAACAAAACACTATATATATTTCGAAAGTGTCAACAATTCTCTACCCAAAACCGTTGAGAATTTCGAAATCGGTTGAAAATTTGATCTTTAATGATTTTTTTTCAACGAAAACTCTGAAAACACGGTTTTTGGCCTTAAAACCAGATTTTGGGGGTCTTACAAAACCGTTGAAGGGTGTTACGTGTATCATTCGACCAGATGAATAATCTCTGCTAGGTCGCTTTAAAAGTGTATTATTTTTTTTTTTTTTTTGTACAGTCGAACTTCTTTATAGTGAACTTCCATATAATGAAGTTCTCCTTATAATGAAGTAATTTTGAAGACACAGCTTTTTGGTTCTACTTTCAGTGCATTTTTGTCTCCTTATAATGAATTTCTATATAGTGAAGCTTTCTGTATAATGAACTAATTTTACAGCTTGAAAATCAAGCTTCATACGTTTTTGTCTCCATATAGTGAATTTTTTCAAATATATTTTCGGTTACACTCAGTTATTTGTAACTGCGTATTCTCAGAAATATACGTACATACATACGAAGTGTAATACGGGGAATCCCAAAATTAAAATAGAAGGAGTTCAGTTGTGTTGTGTAATTGATGTAAAAATGACGCATCGAAGCAGCATTTCACTTGAAAAAAAGCTATTAATTATTAACAAAGTGAAAGAAGGCAAGATACGAAAAAAAGATATTGCTAATGAGTTTGGAATACTTCCCAGCACTTTATCAAACATTCTAAAAAATAAGGACCCTATTCATGTTTTTAACTCTCTAAATGACTTAGAAGCTTTTGTTGAAAATGAAAAATGGAAGAATGTAATTCAAACCAAACTTACTGATTATTTTAAATAAAATAACAAAAGAAAAAAATTAGTTTCTATATAATGAAGTTTCTATATAGTGAAGTAATTTTCAGGTCCCGTGGAATTCACTATAAAGAAGTTCCACTGTAGCACTGTAGCACTCACGTAGAATAATAATAAATAAAATTTAGTAAAAAATTTATATAAAAAACAACAAAAAACTCTGAAATATGATGTTTTCAACTTTAAAACTAAATAAGTTTTGAAATATAACTTCATCAAAAAAATGTTTAAGCACATTTTTTTATCCCATTCAATTTCCTTTAAGAATCTGTACCCATCTCTTTTGTACAAGGATGTTTAACTTTTTGACGATTTTTTAAACCAAAAACGAGGAGTCGAAAAAACATTCAAACAATCAAAAAAACTTCAAAAATTATGAGAAACTTCATTGTGATAAAAATCCAAAAATACCAAAAAAAAAACTATATTTTTTATTAAAATCACCCTAATATACATATTTACCTACTTGTGCTTGAAAATTCCAAAACCATTTAAGTAAAGGCATTAAAGCTTATTGCGATTGCTTAACAAAATTTATTTCATTGCACTCAGCTCGTGCCATTGCCATTTGTATTAATTTAGGTAACAAAACAAGTTCATTAAAAATTAATTAAAACGAAATATTTGGCAGAGCTATGTTAGCTTGATTTAGCACATTTACAGAGTATATGTAAGTAATGAAATAATGAAAGACAATAACAACGACACCTCGGCACAGTTTCAAATAAATGCGAATAATGAAAAATGTTAATCATTAAAAAATCGAATACCTAGCTACTACAGACGAATCAATGGTCAGGTCAACTGATTCACGTTTAAACTTTAGAGGCCCTAATATAACAAATCCTAGTAGATAATATGGTAGTTTTAACTCGGTGCGATGCTAGTGCATCCGACAAGACTGCCTTAACCTCATTTCAAGTTATCAGCAGGAGACTTTCAGTTTCTAGAATTCCTAACTAGTATTAAAGCTCATCAGATTATATATAGATAGAAGTATTTTGATAGTTCAGACACTATATTTAAATTCCAGCGCTTAGAGGTAGCTCGTTTTTCGGTAGTATTTATTTGGATCCAAACTAGTCTATTTCTAGTATGATCCTTCTCCATCCATAGATAGGCAGGTCTGTTAGTTTTCGTCAGACACAAAAGTGAAAAGTGTTAGTTTTCGTATGGCACGTCGATATGTAGGAGAGCTCAGATAACACAATGCTACAAATATAAAATTGAATACCCTTTTAAATCGACCTAGTAGAGATTATTCATCTGATCGATTTATACACGAAACACCCTTCACAAGATTTTTAACACCCCCAAAATCTAGTTTTAAGACCAAAAACCCGTTTTTTCAGAGTTTCCGTTGAAAAAAAAATCATTAAAAATCATATTTTCAATTTTTTGAAATTCTCCACGGTTTTTGGTAAAGAACTGTTGACAATTTCGAAATATATGTACAACTTTATTCATATTTGTTTTTTACTCGAGAAGTTGAATTTTTTGAAAATTTTTTTCGGTTTCTCCGGTTTTGACGTCATTTTTTGCCACTAATTGACAATGAATGCCAAAAATGAATATTTTGTTTAATGGTTGTACGGAGAACCCCCAAGGTGGAGCTTTATGTGTGTACCACTGGCATGGGTGGGTCGGCCCTTCAAAGTTAGTCGGGGTCGGTCATACATTTGGATACGATTGGGGCACTCTAAAGGGTCAACTTAATATTTTTCAAACTTTGGCGCTCAAAGTCAAGAGTAAAAAGTCGGGACATCAGAATTGGTTTTAGAGGTATGCTTTCTTCGGCAAAGTATCTTATTTTGATCCCTGAAATAGGATTTTCCTCGTCAATTGGGTGATTTTGAATCGACTCGCCTTATTACACATAGTACCTACTCCTGTACGGCGATTGAGACCAAAATATTAGATTTTGGTTTATGCTGCATATCTTTAAAACTTGAAGCCCTTCCAAAAAAAATGAAATTGGCATAATTAAGTAGTAAACTCTTACCTCTCTATGATATATTACCAAAAAATATAATTAATTGTCAATTAGTGCCAAAAAATGACGTCAAAACCGGAAAGCCGGATGAAATTTCCAAAAATTTCAATTTCTGGCTTGAAAACCATAGCACACTTTTTTCAAATGAATAAAACACTATATATATTTCAAAAGTGTCAACAATTCTCTACCCAAAACTATTGAGAATTTCGAAATCGGTTGAAATTTGTTTTTTCAATGAAATTTTTTACGAAGAAAATGAAAAAACGGGTTTTTGGCCTTAAAACCAGATTTTGGGGGTGTTACAAATATTTAAAGGGCGTTTTTATAGTAGGCCGAACATACTACTGCTACACCACGACGGCTGCCGAAGCAAAAAATTTAATCCGGTGAGGGAACAGGGGACAGGCACGTCAACGATATTAGCTTGAGCTTTTTTTCTCCCTGAAAGTAAGTTTTTATAAAAAAAGTATAAATTATTTTGAAAAAGATTTCGCAGAATTTTCGGTCAAAAGAAATATTTTAGTATGGTGACGGGGCGTATGAGCAACATTAGTTGCTTTTTCTACTGCGTTTTAAAAGAGTTCACGGCTTCATTGTGAATAAATCTACAAACAGGACTTAATTTATAAGAATACACAGAGCGAAAACCACCTAATAAAATAGAAAAAAAGTAAGAAGATATGTCTATAGTTTTTCTTCATATATTGTTAGAGAAAATCTTATTAATGTTTTCAAAGAGAAATCTCATAATATTAAGAAGATTTTCTTTTTAATATTTCAAGTAAAAAAAAAAAAAATTAACGCTCAACCCAGATGTCTAGTCTAATCTACACTACCATGCCATCGTATACTTAACTTGCCAACGTCTAATTACACCCTTGTTCTTTTTGACTCACCATATGTGCAGTTGCCATATTGCCTTCACCGCAAATCGAACTAAGAAGTATTAACTGCTGAACGGAGATCTCTACCATCGTGCTATCGTGTACTTGTGCTTGGTAGCGTCGAATTACACATTGTAAGAAGGTATCATTTTTAATAAAATTAAACAGATTTAGGTTAGGTTTACCTCCCAAAAATAAGAAGAAATCTCTATGGAAATATCTTCGTCTCTAACTTCTCTCCTCTTTTTGTGCCTCCAAGCTGTTCAAAGAGACAATGTTCGTATTTTTATGAGGATTTTTTGTATGATAAAGAGAAATTAAGTTATGAGTATCTATTATTAAATCTGTAAAAGGAGATCCCCCTTAGTATACATAAACATACTCATACTCGTATCATTTTCCTTTCTCGCTTAAATGTCTGTAAATTACTGAATGAGACTATAATTCAAGTTTGAGATTTTAATACAATTTTTTACTTCGTTAGTTTTTTGTTATTCAATTGGTTAAGGTAATTAGTAATAAATTCGAGTAAATTTTTAACGCTATGTGTGGTCGTTCAAATACCAATGTACATGCCTTTTTGGGCATTTGTTTGTATTTATTAGGATGTCTGTGTGTATGTATGTCCAACATATAAATATGAAATTAAGTAAAAACTAGTTCATTCAATATTTTTGATTATTTTTTACCGCTTCTTCGTAATTAATTCATGTAGTATGACTTACTAGACAATCAAGCTTAAAGCTTTTAAATTGAGGGCGTGAAATTTGGCGTTAAAGGTGTTAATGTGAATTTTGTTTTGTTATTTTTATATATGTACTATAAAACTAAAAAATCCCATGGAATGGTGACGTATGTATATTCGTCATGAATGTTCCAGGCATGTCATCACGATTTGGGAATT
Organism: Campiglossa producta; assembly: GCA_964058755.1. NCBI lineage: Eukaryota > Metazoa > Arthropoda > Insecta > Diptera > Tephritidae > Campiglossa > Campiglossa producta. Next base: position 32,570,053 of record CAXKVI010000001.1, on the reverse strand, counting down.
TAACATAACTACTTTTTTGTTTTAAGCTCTGATAACTTTTTTCAAAAATAAATTTAAATACAGATAGCCCAAAGATGACTGCCAGCAGGTGAAGTAGGTATTCAAAAGTTCTATAAAAATCAAGGTATGAAACCGGTTAAAATAACGTTCCCGGTTTGGTGTCGATTTTGTAACGTGTTTCGGTTTCGGTTCCGGTTTCGTTCTTCAACATTTATTTCGGTTTACGGTTTTGTTCTAGTTTCGGTTTCCAAATAAAAACGCGAACGCCAAAAAATGTTTACTACAAAAAACTCAAGTAGCTTCAAAATAGGTCTGAATTTTCATTAGTGTTGGGCAATATCGATTCCAAAATACTCAGTACTCGATGCTGAAAAGTATCGACAGTACCCGATTCTTAAAAGTATCGATACTGACTATTACTACTACTGCTACTATTTAATACCCGCAATGTACTCAATGTCTAAGTAGTAATCACTACTTAGTAATGCGAAGTACTCAATACCGAAAATGTACTCGATACAGAAAATGTACTACATACAGAAAATGTACTAGATACAAATTCCACGGGTTTAATTCTTAATTTTGTATAAAGGGGTTAAAGGACTACAAATACGAAATAATAATAAAAATATATTTTTATTAAAAACGTTTGACATAACGAGGTGGTATTATGTTATATAGGTAAATACAATAAAGGTAACAAAAAATATATTGTACATACATGTATATTTTAGTAATTCATACACACATTTTGAACATGTATATTAAAAAATAAATTATTTTAAAGCAATTCAGTTTCGATGTGAGATTTATAACTATAAAATTAAATTGGGTAAATGAACACAAATTCAAGAATACTAAAGTCCTGCCAAACCGGCTTGTAGTTGCATACAAACTAATTCTCGGGTACATTAGGGTGATTCAAATAAAAAATTGTTTTTTTTTTCGGTCTTACCCCTTGAAAAGTAAGGTATTAATGAGAAAATAAGCCTCGCAACAAAATTTGCTTTGTAACTTAACCTTTAGGGGTAGCTGTTTTTTTTCACTTTTCCCATACATTTCATTTTTTCAAAGAAATGTTTCCTTTTTTTAAATTTATTTCAAAAACCTTTATATATTCTTAAAGTGGAGGCTTTGAAGTTTCCAAAATGGTAAGCCGGGTGCTTGTTGTAAAATATAGACAGACCTACCAGCAGAACTTGACAAAAAGTACCCGATACTTTGAAAGTACCCGATGCTTAAAAGTATCGATACCAAAGTAGTAACTACTCAAAAGTACTCGATACTGCCCAACACTAATTTTCATAACTTATCTTTCGGATCTCGTAAATTTTTTGTGTAATTTTTTCTATATTTTTTGCGTCATTTTTACTGTATTTTTGTGTTAATTTGAACGTCTTTTTTGTGTTATTTTTACTATATTTTATGGGTAATTTTTTATACCCAGCGTACTACACCTTTTCCACCCAAAAATGAGAAAACGTAAATTAAAATGAGAAAACAAAAATTATAATGAGAAAATATAAATTATAATGGGAAAAAGTAAATTGTATTGAGAAAAAAAAAATTGTATTGAGAAAACATAAGTTGTAATGAGAATACGTAAACTTCTAATGAGAAATCGTAAATTAGTAATGGGAGAATTTTCATTCAACATAAATTTATATTTTCTCATTTCCAATTTACGATTTCTCATTACAAGTTTACGTATTCTCATTACAACTTATGTTTTCTCAATACAATTTACTTTTTCTCATTATAATTTTTATTTTCTTATTATCATTTATGTTTTCTCATTTTAATTAACTTTTTCTCATTTTAGTTTACGTTTTCTCATTTTTGGGTGGAAAAGGTGTAGTACTAGCACAAGGGTATATTAATTTTGTTAACATAACGGTTGTATGTAACGGCACAAAATAATCGAGATAGATATAGAGTTCCATATACATATGAAAGTTCTTAGGATTAAAAGAGGAGTTGATTAAGGCATGTCCGTCCGTCTGTCCGTCTGTCCGTCCGTGTAAACGATAACTTGAGTAAAAATTGAGATATTTACATGAAATTTTGAACACAGGTTACTTTCTGGCCAAGGTAGGTTGCTATCGAAAATGTGCGACATCGGATGATAACCACGCCTCCTTTTTCGATATCGAAAATTTCGAAAATCACACAAATTGACTTATCTCGGCAGCTGAAATGGCTAAAATGATATAATTTTATAGGTGAGTCCCCCTGTCATTCTCTTACGATTTTTCCATACATTTTTTATAGTATACTAGCATAATAGGGAGCATACCTCATGTAATTGACATAATTCTGTAAATAACTAAGATAGTAAACACTTTAGGTAAATCCTCCTAGGGCCTATATCTTTGTTATCCCGTTCCGAAAATTACCGCTGGGTATATAATGTTCGGTTCACCCGAACTTAGACTTCCCTACTTGTTTTTACTATATTTTTTGTGTAATTTTTTACTAAATTTTATAATTATTTTTTCTCAAAATTTTTTAGTGTAATTTTTGCTATATTTTCAATGTAAATTATATTATATTTTTTGTGTAAATTTTACTATTTTTTGTTTGAATTTTACTATCTGGGTTTGAACCTGAAAACCCACCCCGGGGATCCGCCCCTGCTCCAACTTTTTCTACTTTTGATTTTTTCTACAGACTAGAGGAAGCCAAGGCAGATGTTTTTTTTCAAGAAAAATATCTCTTAACTAATAATTTTTGGTCCTTGGGCAGGAACATGTTTCACGCAATCAACGAATATTTACATAAGAATCCCATTAGGTATAAGTCCTATAAATATCCTTGAAGTTTGTTTAGTTTTCATCTGGAAATTAGCAGCTGCCACAGCATTCCCTCTCGTTGGTTAAATTCACCCTTTTTCCGAGTGAAAAGTCATAAAGCAATAACATATATATACTTTTAACTACAAAGTCCTTAATTTCACTTAATAAATCTAAATATTCATGCCCATTGAGGTATATAGTTGTCTACATACCTATGTAGGTATATAGTATGATAGCAGGTGTATAATGAATAATAGAAATCATTTTTTTGTCTCCCATTTTTCACATACTTTTATCCACCATTCAATTTCATAACATTTAATTGCTGGTCGCACATTTACATATAATCAAATATAAATTTATTTTAAAAAATTCTTGAGACAATTAACACTTTTCAATCCCTTTTTTCTTATCTTTACATATCTACTAACCTAAGGCAACAGCGCCAGCTTGAAAGAGAAAAAAATGAATTCCCACGCAAAAGAACAAATAAATTTTGTAAACTTAAAATGTATTCTTCCGTATCCATCGGATACGCATCATATAAGAATGTAGCTAACTATCCATAGGTTTTCGGCTCATTCAGACTCAACAAATTATACAGAAGCGCTAGCAACACATTCGATCGGTGCGATTATGAAACGCCCAATAATACTATAACTACTAACGTGTACGCGTTGGTGGCCGGCCAGTTTTAATATGAGCCGCAAGCCTTAATAAAAACGCCATCCATTTAGGATTGCTACAATCGGAATATTGAATACCTAATAACTAATCGCGCGGCATTTGCCCCAAAACATGCACACAAATATTTGTGTGATTAGCCCTTTAGTGACCTTATCAACAGAGTTCGCTCCGTGGGCGCGCAGTGGAATGAAAAAAAAAATGAAAGAAAAAAAAATACTTTCAAGCTGCCGACACAGCAGCCAGCAAGTGGCGAAAGCGGTATCTTTTGATTATCTAAGTATAGTTCATAAATATATTAGGGTGGGCCAAAAAAAACGAATTTAGTTTTTTTCGAAGGGCATACAGAAATTCGAAATCCTGATCATAAATGGAGTATAGGTAATATGCGTTTTGATGTTAATGGGAAAGCGTGCCTTATCGGTATTTTTTGTTTTCGCGAAAAGCTTCTATGTAAATGAATACCTATATCTTCACACCCAAAATTAGTACAGCCAACTTTTACCCCATTATTTGCAGGGAATTGAAAGCTCTTCGAAAAAGGTCATATGGGTTTCAGAACATAGTCAATTTTCGACCTTGAAACATTTTGTAATCGAACGTGAGAAGATATATTTCTTTTGAGGGTTTAATCGAAATTCAATTTTTTTGGCCAACCCTAATATATATATGTACTCCTCTCAAATACATATTCATACAAACATAGGTAGCCACCGCCACCAACGCAGCCACATTTCTATAACAATTTTATTGCCATTTATATTTATTTTGTTTGGTAATTTTTCACTGGACCTTTTGTGTGTGCACTTTGATTGCTTCCCATGATCTCAATTAGTCCTGCGCTGTTCTATGTTAGCCTTTTCAGGCATTTAGTTGCCTGCCCAGCAGTTTGCTCGATTTACGCTGCAGGATGTTTGGGTCAGGTGTGCGCTCCGGTCGTTGTTTCACAGGAGCATTGGATGCTGTGCAGCAAGGTTAGTAGTAGTACTTGAGATGTAATTGTTTTATAGACACCTTGACGCCGTAAGGTATTTTTTTGCCTTATTCATAAGACATTTGTAATTAATGGGTATTTAATGAAATCAATGAAAGTAAAAAATCATAATTTTTTTCTATGCCTGTGATGTAATCAATTAAATTCGCTATGCCAAATATTTTTTAATACGATTCAAATAAGTTAATTACTTTTATAATGATTCTCCTTAAATATAACATTAGACAGGGCCAAAACTATTTTTTTAAATTTTTGTTTTTCGAATGTTAAAAAATTACTGTGCTAGATGTTAATCTTAATCTTAAAATATTATGGTAAGGGGAATTATCGTTTTCGAAATTTTACTGTTGAGTAACGAAATAATTTATGTATAATTAATTTTTATTTTATACTAGCATATACCCGTGGTTTCCACCCCACACCACTTTTTCCCTTATCTTCAATTTTTCTGGAGTTGCTGAAGGTTAACTACGTTTATCTTCGTACCGAATTTCAATTGCGTAGCATAAATACTTCCAGAAATATGACCTATGAAAAATTATATTTTTATGGGACGTACCAAGCCCGTTATCCCCTATACCCCTTAAGTTATGTTTACCCTAGGAGCACCTCTGGGGTTATGATTAAAAAATGAAAAAGAGGAAAAACGGAGAATCAATCGACTAAAGCATGCTTCGCAGTTATGGCTTGATATACCGAACAAAATTTTCTGTTTTAAATTTATTACGATAATGATATCCGTATTTGGAATCCCTGTAAACCGTCCGAACCATCTCTTTGTCGATTATAAAACCGCTTTTGACAGCGTAAAACGGAGCTGCCTGTATGCCTCCATGCCTGAATTTGACTTCCCTTCAAAGCTTATACGGCTTTGCCAAATGACGTTGAGCAATACCAACAGCTCCATCGGAATCGGAAAGGACCTCTCGGAGCCATTTGAAACCAGACTAGGCTTCAGACAGGGCGACTCCCTTTGAGCGATTTCTTCAACCTGATGCTGGAGAAAATAATTCGAGCAACAGAGCTAAGAGCGTACAAATGCTGGCGTATGCCGATGATATTGATATCATTTTCCTGAACAACCGCGCCGTAAGCGCTGTTTTCTCTGGACTGGATAAGGAAGCGAAAAAAGTGGGTCTTGGGGTCAACGAGGACAAGACGAAGCAAGAATCGACACACCTGCGCCTTGGCAGCCATGTCAGTGTTGATAGTTACAAATTTGAAATGGTGAGGGATTTCGTCCAGCATTAACACCAGCATTAACACCGAAAACAATATTAGTCTAGAAATCCGACGGAGAATCACTTTTGCCAACAAGTCTTACTTTGGACTAAGTAGGCAATTGAGAAGTAAAGTCCTCTCTCGACAAACGAAGATCACGCTCTATAAGTCTCTCATCATACCAGTCCTGATGTACGGCTCGGAATCATGGACAGTGTCAAGAGTAGATGAGATGGTATTTGAGAGAAAAGTTCTCCGGAAGATTTATGGTCCTTCCCGTTATGCCAACGGCGAGTATCGAAGGAAATTTAACAATGAGCTGTACGAGCTTTACGCAGACCTTTCCATAGTTGAGCGAATGAAAGGCTCCTCTGGTTGGGTCATGTTATGCGAATGGACAAAGAAGCTCCTGGGGCCTTATCATGTAATTCGATCCGAAACTTAATTCGTATCGAATTTGATATACGATCCGAATTCATTTACGCATTCTGTAATATGGAGTTTCCACCAAAAGCAAACACCGTGTTTTCTATCCCTAGCGTGTTTAAAATCAAACACTACTCGAAACCCTTGTCAAATCTCATACAAATTTCATAACGCAAACCCATTTCGAACCCCTTTTAAAAGAGTGTTTGCTTTGGGTTTGCATACGATTTATCATTAAAAGATGGCAATAATGTTCATTTACGTCATTATTTCCTTTTAGTTTTTAAATTCTTATTGTAATCATGTTACCATTGCTTTCAGTTTGTCAAAATTGTTGACAATTAAAATTAAATAATTTTTATTTTAAAATTTTAAAATTTTTTAATATTTTGCAAAATGCAATGCAAAATCATAGGGCCAAACACTTGTTTGATAGGTCCCACCGAAAAGTTGGACTATGTTATAAAGGTTATAGCTTTTATAAGACCCAAATGGCTACCAGTGGGCTTTCGACCCTGGACCCTGGATCTGCCTTTTGGGGTAAATAGCATTTTCCACAAAATTTTCGAATAATAAAATTACACGAATGACAGATTGAACACAATTTATATCAAACACGCAGTGGAAACAGTTGACAATTATTTCAAACCCAAAACCTACAAACACGGTGTTTGTTTTTGGTGGAAACACCGTATAAAATTATAGAATCGGATTGGTTGCTTTGCGAAAGTTTCCATGACAACTTCGAATTTTAAACTTAAAAAAAATTAAAAATTATTTACCAATCTAATTTTTTTTTTTTTTTTCAAAAAATATTATTTTTTTCTTTTTTAACAATGTTTTGACCTTCGTCTGTCCACCACGTTCCGGACAATCACTTCGTTAAGGAAGGTTACTGCGTTACTGTGTCGCGGCAGTTGGTGCTCGTACGACGGCTTTCACCGGGCGGAAGGTGACAAAAGAGTTTGTCTACTGAAGAGTTTTTTGAGGAATCGAGTGAATGTTGACTTATCATGTCCTTTGACGTTTTAGGGTAGTGGGCAATTATTATTAGCTCGATGCCTTCGATGTAGATACCAACTTGCTTGTTGTAGTTGGCCGTGGATTTAGTTTAGGGGACGCCGGCTTCCGCTGGTTAAAAGAACCGGATTTGATCGAAAGATAGCGGTTATTTTGAAGTGCATCACCGGAAGGGCCGTTGCCATTATCACGTAGTCGTCTGTGTAAAAACCGATCGATACGCCTTGTGGTGGAGAAGAAAGCTGCGATATGTAGTCCAACAAATAAGTGGAAAAGTGGTCCTACGTGATTTTGATCGTTTGTTTCTAAACTCCACAACGACTACCCCCACTCAGATAATTGCCGGCCTACATTTAGGTTATCGGTACAATGAGGGAGGACACATGACATGGTCCCTAAGGGCACCATGGAAGAGAAGCTCGGCACAAACAATCTATCTATTTCGTAAGTGGTTTCCGAGAGACCTTAAAAGACAGCTTCCATATTTCAGGAGTGGCAAAGGTGGTCATAGAAAAATAAAATACAGTCATAAGGCACCTTAGCATGGTTATACACACGGGCATATTGAGTTCAAGCTTTTACCCTTCCGGATGGCCTCCTCAACCTCAAGAGAGCCCACTAATTAACATGTCTTGGCTGGACAGGGTTTACGAACTGTCTCAACGTGTAGGGCCGGCTTCCGTGGTAATATTTGTTAGCTGGCTAATGCCTGTCGAATCCCCATTAAGCTCAAATGTTAAAAATGTAACAATATTAACTTGAATTTAATATGAATGATTAAAATATTTACCTTGTTTTAAAACTGCGTAATTTTCGTATTGATTTTCTACACCAAATATTTATCGAATATTTTTTGCGTAAATTGAATTAGTTTGGCAATCCAATTCGAGTTACATGATTGAAAGTTTCCGTAAAAAAATATTAAGCATGCGAAAGTAAAATTTCAAATACTGAAGAAGCGTTACAGAATACAAAAAATCCGAATCCGATCAAATTTACGCTCGAATCGGATTACATGATAAGGCTCCAGGACAGAGGGTTTTCCTATCGAAACCCGAATTTGGCAGCAGAGGAAGGGGGAGGCCTCGACTGAGATGGAAACAACAAGTGGAGGAAGACTTGAACTCCCTTCGGGTTTCCAATTGGCGTCAGTTATTGCTAAAAAGGAATGACTAGCGTGCTTTGATACGAAACAGCCAAAATCGCATAGGCGGCTAAGCGTCAATAAATGACGCAAGCCAAGATTAGATTAGATTAGATTTAATTTTCCTACCTCCTATTACACAAACATGAATTATAAATGTTAAAATAAATTGGTAAACTCAAAACACCATAGTAAATTTTTTATTTAGCTTTGTGTTGGCTACTGCAGCTACAAACCCAGCAAACAATTGGTGTCATAAGTGAGTCAGGAGCTGATGTATGAGCTCATTTATGAGTCCCATTAATTTCGGACTTTCCCTTCCTGCAATGGTCGTCCGATATGGGCTAAATTTCATATATTATATGAGCCTGAATAGAAGTCCTATAATACTCTTATTGGGCTCAGAAACGGCTCATATAGAGCCTAAATAGGAGTCTAATATGACTCCTTTGTGAAGCTTTGCGGATGCATTTATGACTCGTACAAAAGTCATATATCTACTGCACTTTTTGGGTTCAAGAATGGCGACTTTGCGGCCAAAGCTGCTTTGTTAAATGAACACTCTCCCCTTCGGGGAGTGTTTTGTTGTTAACAACAACAACAACAACAACAACAACAACAACACTCTCGGTATAAGGCTCATAATTTTCATCAAATCTGAGTCATAAAAGACTCTTATATGATCATATTTCTGATACTCATATTTTTTACATATTTAGGACTCATATCGGACTCCTCACTTATGCGCACTCCGAGAATGTTTGAGGGGAAGTCACTAGTTCATGAAATTCAATCATATTATTTGTCAGAAAGTTTTCGAAAACAATTCCGAAAAAGTATGGGAAAAGTCCTGAAAGAAATTGAAAATAAAAAATTGCCCTGAAAATGTCTCGAAAACTATTCCGAAAGTACCGAAATAACCAGGGATGGGCAATATTTTATTTTTGAATGACGAGTGACGAAAAAATAAAAAGTTATTCATTATTTTAAAAATGTTAAATGATGAGTTACCGGCTTTTTTTTATTCAAAAAAGTTTTGAGTGATTGTTCAAGTGACTTGCGACACTTAAAGTGCATCAGTCAATAAGTGACAAAATAGGAATTAATTCACCACTAATTAATGTGACAATCTGGTAGTACAATAGTTGCCCTGCTTCCAATGGAATTGGAAGTAGTTTCCATAATTTAATAGCACAAATGTGCTAGAAGACTTCTCTCGTTCTCTTCTTTCATCAACCGCCGAACGGACAACATCGATCCAGCAGCAACATCAATCAACATCTCCAAATCTACATAAGTATCAAAATCCCAATTCCCTAAATTTCCCTATTTTTATATCTCTCTCGTAACTTCGGTTACTTAAATCTCTTCATTTTATTAAAGTAAATGAAAGTTCAATTTCTATTTAAATACTTAATTTGTAACTTGTAAATTTATAAAGTTTCTGGATAAGTTTCATCCTGATAATTTGAATTATTAGTTGTAATATTAGAGTTAATAAAGATGAATGTAATTTATATTGAAAACCTCTAACTCTATTTCTCTTGGATTGGTTAGTCTCAAAAACTCTCTAAATCTCCCTTCCCTCTCATACAGTCCACTAGTTCATCTCATAAAGCCATAAACTTTTATCGAAGTTAAATAGTGATGAATAAAAATTTATTTTATTCAAGAATCGCTTGAAATAAAAATAAATTGTTATTCATCACTTTGATTTTTTTGAATAAAAATAGCCGGTCACTCATCACTCAAATTTTTTCGAATAATGAATAAAAATTAATTTTTAATTTTTTCGTCACTTGTCTCTCAAAAATAAAATTTGATCCTTATTTTTGAGGGATGAGAAATACATTTTTATTCATTATTCAAAAAAATAAAAGTGATGAATAAGAATTTATTTTTATTTCAAGCGATTCTTGAATAAAATAAATCACTCATCACTCGAAATTCTTAAAATAATGAATAATTTTTTATTTTTTATTTGAATCATTTTTTTATTCAAAATGGCCCATCCCTGGAAATAACTGCAAAAAAATGCCTCGGACCGAGCACACCAAATTTTGAACGGATGTAACCTTCAACTGTTTTCATACTTTACAGTTTCATTACACCTGTCATGATTTAAATAACATTTTCTTGTCTACTTTGGAATGCATGGTGTTAATTATGACTTAAAATTTCGTGAGAATTTTGCTTTAATTCAACTTAAGCAGTATCAAAACAAATTCTGTGTTTTTCATGCTGCACACACGGCCACTTCAATATAGAGAACATGTTCTTCATATTTATATGTGTTTGCTAGTGTGTTGAATGAGGTGGACATCAATTCGTTCCTAAGTGAAATAATTCGCCAAGCACTTGCTTTTTTATTACCGTATGCAGATTTTTAATGACTTTCCCACCATGTAGCTGAATTTGGAAAAATATTCGAACAAAGAAAGTTTCAGTAGCTAATTAGCTCTTCAGTAAGTGTTTGAAAATGTCTCCAGAGAATACGCATGCTTTTGTATGTATATGTGTACATTACGGTGGGCCAGAATACATATATGTATTAAGAAGATTATGGGGTTTTTTGATATTCGCCACCCCTTTTAGAAAAATTTTTTTTTCTAATTTTGATGTTACCCTTTTCCGGGTTATCAGCCGTACAAATACACTTGGATGCAGGGATCCGACTTTTTCCACTTACCCACACAATGACTACCAAAAGGAAATGCTTTTTGTTTTTGTTATGAAAATTGTCAGAAATTCAACAGGTAGCGCAAATTAGCGCAGAAATTTTTAGATTTTATGTTTCAACTGAGAATTAACAAAACGGAACTTAAAAATACTGCCACGCCACTTAAAGTTTGTAACACCATTTAAGCTCAATATTCGTTATTTAGCTGGTGACTTGCTAACTTCATGGGCCAGAGAGGCACAGAAACTACCCTCCAAAAAATGTTGCGATTCATCTCTAAAGGGAGGTGTGCTTGATTAATACCTTTTGTTTACAGTGTAATTGTCTAGCATACCCAAAAGGGCTGTCGTGCAATTTTAATTTTTATACACGGCAAAAAATTTGAACTCAAATTTTAAACGTGTCTAAAATTTAAGCAATTTTTTTAACTTTTTTCTACTATATTCTAAACCTTTCAATTACATACAAGGAATTTAAATTTCTTTTGGTTTCTATTTAAGGTCTAACAGAAAAAGCAGTCTAAAATTTTGTATATCGTTTTTTGATAGATTTTTCAAGTCATTGAATTTTGCCCACAAAATTTTGTTTGCGGCATAGCTCAGCGGTAGAGCAGTCAGCTGTGATTCAGATCGTATCGGCTTAAATCCGGCCAACTCACAAATTTTTTATTTTACTTTTCGGTTCGCAGCCAACAGACAAAAAACTATTTTTTCTTTAAAATATTGGAAAGAAATTTCTGATTTAATATTGAAAGCAATTAAACCAATTTTCTAAAAGCTGGTCTAGATTAAATTTGAAACCAAATTTGATTTGGTCATATATCGTCGGTGTTTATGCAAATCAACGTAACGAACAAATGCAGAACCCCGTAAATACAGCCACTAACATTTTACAGGAGCGACAAAAAACTATTTAACTTTTGTACGAGCCACTATGTGGTGGGTCAAATTCAAGACTCGTTCTTTTTGACATTCTTGTGCACAAACACCGACTTTTTTGCTACTAATGATAGGATCTGGGTACCCAGAATCCCTGGTAAGCAAATCTCATTTTTGCCCAAATTGTCCCTTACGAGGTTTTGCATCTGTCCGTTACGTTGTTTTGCATAAACACTCACATTTTTCACCATGTAGCATGCACTTAGGAGTAAGTACCCGTTTGGGAATAAAGTGGATTGGTGTTTTCATACCCGTTAGGGTACAACAGTTCTCTCCATAGGACATGTGAACAGTTCAGCCCATTCAAAGTGATCAGAACTGGCATTAGTCGCATCCGCTCTTGCGCCTGATCCCGGATGCATTCTAGAGTAATCGCATTTTTTGCAGGGTAGCTAAGCGGCTGAGCAGTTGCCTTGAATGGCTGTTTGTTTGATTGTGTGGCTTTAGTCCGTCAATATTACATATAATCTGCTGACTTTCTGGCGACGAATATACATTTCAAGTGCTTTTAAAACATTTTTATTTTTTTTTACTTTGTTCAGAAACTTTACGCTCGTTGCATTTTATGCACAAAGACAAAAATCTGTTTGAACTTACCGATTTCTTGAAACTAAAGTAGTAAGTTCCGATGGGCGTGGTAAATTTAGTAGGTATCCAATTTCAGTATAACAACAATATACTAGTTATTAGGCTGGGCCAAATAAAAAATATATATTGCCATGGAGCTCTTCTAACGGGAGTCCAAGGAAACGAGTATCAACGTGCACAGAGCAAAAAGTCACATAAAATGCCCTCTAAATCAGATGGATTTCTCTATGATATTTTTCCAATAAGATGCCCGTCTTAATTTGACTGGGTGTCTCTTTTTAATAAAACTGAGTAGATAATCACATAATATTAAGAAGATTTTCTTTTTAATATTTCAAATTAAAAAAAAAAAAAAAATGAACGCTCAACCCAGATGTCTAGTCATTTATTCTAATCTACACTACCATGCCATCGTATACTTAACTTGCCAACGTCTAATTACACCTTTGTTCTTTTTGCCTCACCACATGTCCACTTGCCTTATTGCCTTCACCGCGAATCGAACTAAGAATTATTAACTGCTGAACGGAGATCTCTACCATGATGCTATCGTGTGCTTGTGCTTGGTAGCGTCGAATTACACATTCGAAGAAGGCATACCTGAATTTGAATTAATAAGGGATCTTCTAAAAATATATAGTTTTCCTTTTCAATAAATTCAATATGAATCTAGAGAAAATAAGAGGATTTTCTCATTAATTTACTTTAAACAGGTTTTCTCATAAAAACAAGCATATTTCTTCTAACTTTTGACAGAAGTACATAAAAAATTCATAAATAAGAAGCTAACTCCTTGCTTTTAGCCGATTTCCTTTTCAATAAATTTGAGAAGAAATTCAAGCTAAAATTTAGAAGATTTCCTAGCACAAATTTCTTCAAATTTGTCCCCACTCGCTCTCCCCGGCCAAAAAGCTTTTTTAGACGTCGATCTCTTTGATTAGCATTTTATGGTCCGGACCTCTTAGTGGGCTCAACAAGGCCCACGTAAGGGAGACCATAAGCAGCAGGAAAAACAAACAGTTTAGGCAGCATTGGCTTAGTAGGCTAGGATAGAGGCAGACCAAACTCTTTAGAGAACCATCAAAAGGGACATCGGCCAGGCTCATTATTAAATAAGGGTGAATCTAAGCACCCTCATTAGGTAGGGACATTGCGGTCTACTTTTTCACCTGAGTACACTCAATCTCTCAGATACAACAATCTGGCACACACCCGATACTAGAAATACTACGTGATCCGCGTAGGAAACCACTTTACATTCCTCTTCAGTTGATGAAGTATGCTGTCTATACAGAGAGAACGCAATCCAGAATAGTCACACTCTACGGGTGTGGTGTGAACTCACCGGCTCCACCCTGGCGCCATTCAGTCTTCATCGCAGTGTTATCTCTTTACAATTTCCTATAAGGCCCTCGATACCAAGGACAGAGATCGAGTCTTCTGTCACTTCTAGTCTAACTATGTTGAAAGCGTCCTCAATTTCCAAGAATGCGGTCAGAATGAACGGGGAATGCTCTCAGCATCTCTTGTGCAGCACCTCTGTTAAGCGGCCTTTGAAAAATGCATGCTAAGCTGTTTAAAACCCAGATGTATCCAATTTCTTTTGAATCTATCCAAAATTCTTTCGATGGGTTGATATACCAGCTGGTTATCAATATAACCTCTAAAGAAATTTTTATGCCGAGCTTCTCTTCCAATTTGTGGTGTGCAGCTTTTTAAATTTTTTCCTACAAATTGGTGGGACCTAAAGTTTTTTGCCGATTCCGAACGGCATCTGCAAAGCAAATGAAATTTCCCGAAAAGTTTTATTTTTGAAACATACATTTTTCATGAAAAGTGTCAAAAATGGTTATTTTTTGTAAATGTTTGTATGGGGAACCCCCATGTGGGGTTTAAGGAGGTGTCCCACTAACATGGGTGGGTCGGCCCTTCAAAGTTAGTGGGGGTCGGTCATACATTTGGATACGATTGGATCAACTTAGAATTTTTCAAACTTTGGCGCTCAAAGTCAAAAGTATAAAATCGGGACATCAGAATTGGTTTTAGATGTGTGCTTCCTTCGGCAAAGTATCTTATTTTGATATCCCTAAAATACGACTTTCCTTGTCACTTGGGCGATTTTAAAATCGACTCGCCGAATTACACACAGTAGGGCGCTTGAGACCAAAATATTAGATTTTGGTTTATGCTGTATATCTTGAAAACTTGAAGTACTTTCCAAAACAATAAAATTGGCATAATTTGGTAGTAGTTGCATCTCGACTATATATAACCAAAAAACATCATTCATTGTAAATTAGTGCAAAAAAATGACGTCGAAACGCTAAAACCGAATGAAATTTCCAAAAATTTCAAGTTCTGGCTTAAAAAACATATCATACTTTTTCCAAATGAATAAAACACTATATATATTTCGAAATTCTCTACCCAAAACCATTGAGAATTTTGAAATCGGTTGAAAATTGGTATTTTAATGCATTTTTTTTACGCAGAAACTGAAAAAAACGGCTTTTTTTGGCCTTAAACCCAGATTTTGGGGGTGTTACAAATCTTTTAAAGGGCGTTTCGTGTATAACTCGAACAGATGGTTAATCTGTACTAGGTCGCTTCAAAAGTGTAAAATGGCTGTAGCACTGTGTAATAGAAATTGAAATAGCAAAATGTTGTTCAGAGTTTTTCCAATAATTAAAAAGAATAATAAAAAAACGTGGGCATGAGTTATCTATAAAGCTTTACTCAAATTACATACACACAATTCTCATTTCAAGCTTTAAACGTATTTGACAGCTGCACTATTGAGTTGAAAGGCTGATGCACTTAATAAATCCTCAGCTCATCATTAATAACAAGCGCCGCACAATTTTCTAGACGCTATAAACAGACTCATTAGAAGGTCCAATTACTTTTGCGCAAATCAGCACCCTTAGTTACTCAAACAAAAAAAACAACACAATTCATATTCCACTCACTCGCTCACACTCGCATGCTTTGCATTTCATAAGCACACACGACGCTCCAACCGCTTTGCACTTAGCTTCAACAGCGACGCTAGATGTACGCCATAACAACCGTGAAAACACATAATCCACCATTGCAATTTTTTTCCATAATGGCGATTGGCTGCGTTCGCTTACACATAACGCCCCCCGTTTGGTAAGAATGTATTGTTGCGCTCTCTTTCGAAAGCCGAATTGTAGAGGCAAAGGAGTAAATGTGATAGATGGGCTACACTACGCTTAGCTGTATTGCGCCTGCAGGCGCATTGGCGATGCTGCTCTAGCAACAGCAAAATATGGTTGTGTTCAATGTGCTCTCATGCAAAAAAAATATTCTTTTGGCCAACAGTTGTAAGCAAAATAATAGAAGTGAAGATATAAAACTCAGATTTGGCCTTTTCCATAAAAAAAAAACTGTTTAAAATCTTTTCACAGCATAATTCACGATGTTGTGTTTAATTGAATCTGCAATTTCGAAAACGGCAAATCTTAAAAAAAATATGTCTTTGTTATAGCATTGTTATTCGAACTGATAAGAGCGAATAATATGGTTTTTGATTCCAGGAAGTATGTTAGACCCATGCAAAAACATATGTATTCATCGTGTGTAATTTTCGAAATCCATTCAATTTTATCATGAAGTGAGAAGTAAAAATCATGTACATCTAGTTTTTGCATGAAATATACTACTCGTTATCCATCGAAAAGCATATATCATGTGATATATACATATATCGACTAAGATCACCCTATTTGAAAATACTTTTCAAAAACTCCCTATCTCAGAATTTTATCCAACAACATCTCAGCTCCAAATTTGTTTAAATAACGCCCTATTTGATAAATTTATTCAAAAACACTCTGTCTCAATTAAAGTTCATTCAGATATACTGCGTTCTTGAGCCCGATTTTGTAATAGTGCGTTATTAAACAAATTCTGATATAAGGAGTGCTTTAAAGATATTTTGAGACAGGGCGTTCTTGAAAGAATTTTAAATAGGCGTTGGTATTTCTTATTTTGACATATGCCCATATTGAACCACATTGCTTCCGATCTAGTGAATTGGACCGGCTTTACTCCGTGAAAAGCTTTAATAATTTCCACGGACTCAAGAAAATAAATTTACCTTTGCTAAACTCGAACAAACAGTTTTATACTAAATCTCAAATTAAGTTAGTTGAGAATCAGCATTGTTGATGTAAACTGTTGGGGTCTCTTTCCCGGTTTAATGTTTTTTATATTTATTTTTTATTTGGCATGGTAGAATATCCTACAATATTTGGTATAGCCTTCTTAGTTTTGCCTTGAATTCAAACCAGTTTTATTACCTAACAACATTCCTTGGAAAACATGCAAAGTTCCATTGATTTTCTCTACTTATAGGAGATAAGCACAACAAATCAATTAAAATATCTGCTAAAGTATACAACCACATTACTTTTAAAAGATTTGGTACCATGAAGAGAAACCTCTCATAACGGACACCTCTATTATGCGAATACTTCCCTTGGGAGAACATTTTTTCATGCACCAAGTTTTAATTGCATTTTTTTGAAGAAATCTTCTTCTCCTTGACGGACTCCCTGTTGACCGGTTGCGAATAGTCGTTTGCCATAAAATTGGACCAAAACCCTCTATTAATCAGAACGTTTTGTGAAACAAAGAGCTTTCTTTTCATAAGCAATCAACCAAAAAACCCTTTTAACGAACGCGATCTCTTTAAAGGCGAACAAAATTTGCGTTTACATGAAAAACGTCATAGCGGTTGTGTACACATACAAATACGATGTACATATCCTCGCTGCACCTCCAAAAATAGATATGAATTACTTTCTTAAACTTCTTTTATTTTATATTTTATTGGCATTGTCAATTATCGACATGACGTTTGCCATTTTTTAATATCTTTTCTAGTTTAGAAATTATCGTAAAAAACTCTCTGTTTCTAGTACATACTAAAAATGGTCTTATTTGGTCAAAATATTTTTTGATCGCAGATGTAACTGATGGTTATGCTTTGATTTTTTACAATCAAAAACCTCATTAAACGACTGTATACAAAAATGCTAGATTCGATACACAAAGAATGATTTAGAGGCATGGGCAGATACAGATATATGTATGCTGAAAAAGGCGCAAAACCTAAAACTAAGCAATGTCACAAATAATTGAAAAAGAATTAGCACAAGATTTTCTAAAAAAAAAAAATTGAATAATGGCCCAGGATAGTAATAAACCGGGGTGTAGAGTAGGTCGCCTCCCCGTTCGTGCACACTGGGTAACGCTAAATCACCCACACGGCTTGTTTCTACGACCCTGTCTGACATTTGGGCAGGGCTACACCTCGTTACAATAACAACAACAACAACAATAAATACAAAATTGCATTCAAAGTTAATTAAACGTCCTTTCTTTTGTGCAAAAAAATAACGAGTACATTATCTATATATATGCCTAGGTAAACTAAGTAAGTTTCACACTTTGATACTGGCACTCCCATTATTTTGTGCGCAACTGTACGTTGTTGGCTTGTTTTTAAGTTTTGTATTTTTTGTTTCCTTATGTAAAAGAAACTTGTTTAGCGGGCTTCGTTAGAGTGTTTGCCGCCTTTTAGCCTACGGGTAAACAGGGCACCGTCGGAACCATTGATGTCGAGCTCATTTGGTCGTTAGCGGGTTCTCTACTCACTCATTTGCTTAGTTAAGATTTGATTGCCGAGTTTAACTGTCGACAAACAAGACACGACGACACGAATGGCAGGCACAATTGGCATATACTTATGTACACATATGTATGTCAATGCGTAAACGTGTAAAAGAGGTTGAGTTGGTTATACAAGGATGAGCGAGCGTGTTTCATATTGTTGACGCTGAGAGAGAAAGTATAAAGAAATTCGAAAAGAATAAGAAACCAATTGAAATACAGACAAAGTGCAGGCACACACGCCATTACCACTACTACAGTAGTACTCAGTTTTGTATACATATATGATTGCTAATAACGTGTGCGCTTGCTTGCTGTATGAGTCAAGTAAGGAGAGCCAGTAATAAAAAAACTCGAAAATCAACTTGTCTAGTTAGCAAACTTCAATCTAGTTTCGAACAGTTGACTGCGAAACGTTGAGTAGAGAGGTTGGCCTGATTGGATGTTAGTGCGCTGCAGTGTTGGCCGTCAAAGAGTCATTCGTACAAACTACATTAAAATTAAACGTTAACAAGCAAATTAGAAAACAACAAACATAGCGTGCAGTGAAGAGTAAAGAATGAAAGCGTACACATACTAATAAACATCGATATATACATAGGTATATGCATATACATACACGCCATTAGACTATATAAAGTGTGGTTTATTAAAAAAAAAAATAACAACAATGACTAAATGAAGCGGTTTAATCAGAGAGAATTTCAAAGAGCATCATTTATTAGTTGAGGTTTGGCAGCGTAGCACTACTTGAAGCGTATAACTAACTGATTTGTGATTTGATTGATTTCAATTTTAGTATCGGATGTGAGCTGTCAGTTCTCTGCAAACAGCAAACGTGTTTAGATGTACGGCGCAATAGTACTTGTTATACGCGCGTGTTAATTCATAGAGAAATTGTTAGTAGAAAAATACAATTTAGGTATATTATTTGTGTGAAATAAAAAGATAATCAAATAAATAGAACAAAAAATTAAAACAAGAAAAGGCAATAAATAAAGCAAGCATTGTGAAGAGTAGAAAACGCTTGCATGTAGCTGTGCACGAGTTTGAACAAAAACCGCTTGCTATTTAAACCAAATAGTGAAGAAGAAAATAATTTTAAACCAATAAACTAAATTTGTTGAAAAAAAGTGTTGTGCAAACAAAAAAGAACCTCCCACATATTTTTTTTAAAGTACTTGCAGAAATTGAGTTCCTGCAAATAGCATATCTTTATCCGACGGCAAACATAAAGCTATCACACCGCGCTTGGAGAAAGCCAAAAAAAAGTCCACACCCTTTGCTTTCAACATAACATGCTTTGTCCGCTCAACATGCGTCCCGCAAGTCCTGCTGATTCAGAAATTTCCGTAGGTGGCGCTCCAAGCCCACTTCCACATCACAACCAGAGCCATCATCATCACCATCATCATCCTCACCAGCCACATGCACATGCTACGCATCATCGCAACACCATCGATTTGTTGCAACATCAACAAATGCTAATGCAACAACATGCCGCCGCAGCAGCTGCAGCCGCCGCCGCTGCTGCTGGACTCACACGTGGTGCCGGTGGCGCTGAAGAATATTTCCATCCATTGAAGCGACTCCGTATGTCTAGTGAAAGGGAAGAATCCGCTACAGCGAATCGTTCACCAAGTCCAGTGCAAACACAGCTTACAACGACTCTAACGCCCCCAACTGTAACAACGGCAAATACGACCGCAGCGGCGACAAATACCGGCGTTGCAAGCGCTGGAGCTAAGTCTCAAATTGAAGGTGTTAAAAGTTTCTCCATCGCTGACATCTTGGGGCATGAGAAGCGTGCCACATCAACCTCGCCGCCACCAGCGCCGCCGTCAACACAACGCGAAAATGTCGCAGGTACACCGACACGTCCAACACTTAATACCAGCGGTCTGCTGCAACCACGCACCGAACCGCTAGATATGGTAAGCGCTATGCAGCATCACATGCTCTTGCCTGGTGCCACACAAATTGTACGTCCTTGGGATCATTTGTTGGGGCCAATGCCGGTGAGACCTTTCATTCCCTCCGCTTTGTTACATTATGAACAACGTTTGGCCTTGGATTATCACCGCCAGCTGCAGGAGCATTTCAATGCCCAGGCGCAACTATTACGTCACATGGGCATGGATATTATACCGTCTGAAAGTGGTTCGGAGCGTTCAAGTTCGGCGGCAAGTGATTGTTGCTCGCCAGAAATAGCGCGTTCCTCCGGCGAACCAACAACAGGTGGTGCGTCGGCTAGTCATGGTGGTGGCGGTGACCGCGACCGTGAGCGTACTCATACCTCGACTTCGTCAAATGGTGCTGGTGGTAGCAGTACCGCTGGTGGTAGTGGCTCCAACAATGATGGTACAACGTCCAATTCCGCGAAGACCAAACCGAATGGTACGCCATTGGATGCGCTTTTCCAGATGACCACGAAAGACTTTGATGAATCACAAGGTGAGTTGTTGATACCTCGTGTAGTTAGTAGGAATTACTTTGAGTTTTACGAGGGCCTGGGAAATTTACTAGAAGATCCTACATTTCACATTTAAACGTATCCACATACGAGCGTCGGATTCAGGTTCTATGAAGGTGCTAGTACCTGGGCGTTCTGGTTTGATATTGTGCAAACCAGGGTTGCGTGATTTCAATTAATTTTGGATTTCAAATCCACTTTCAATTCAAAGATACTTTTTATTTGTGAATTGAATATCAACCAATTCAAAGATAATTTTTATTTGTGAATTGAATATCAACCAATTCAAAGATAATTTTTATTTGTGAATTGAATATCAACCAATTCAAAGATAATTTTTATTTATGAATTGAATATCAACCATTTCAAAGATAATTTTTATTTGTGAATTGAATATCAACCAAATTAAAGATAATTTTTATTTGTGAATTGAATATCAACCATTTCAAAGATAATTATACCTTTCCTGAACATGAAATGGTATTATAACTTTGGTCGGATGTTTGTAAGTATGAGAAGAAGAAGAGATGGACCCATCAATAAGCATACCGAAATGATCAGGATGACGAGATGAGTTGATTTAGCCATGTTCATCTGTCCGTCTCTCTGTCTGTCTGTCTGTCTGTTTCAACGCACACTAGTCCCTCAGTTTTTGAGATATTTGGCTGAAATTTTGTACGCGGCCACAATTTTCTAATATAGGAATCATTTGTCGGAACCAGCAAGATCGGACCTATATTACATATAGCTCCCATACAACCGATTGTTCCGATAAACGGATTTTGGGCTGTAATTCCTGTAATTAAAGAGGTAGGAACGTGAAATTTTGTAAGAATTGCTTTTTTCATATAAGAAATGTCGATGTTGAAAATCATTGAGATGGGATAAATATTTCACATAGCCCCCATACAATTGATTGTTCCGATAAACGGACTTTGAGCTATAACTCCTGTAATTAACGAGGTAGGAACGTGAAATTTTGTGAGGATTTCTTTTTTTATATGAGAAATGTCGATGTTGAAAATCATTGAGATGGGATAAATATTTCACATAGCCCCATACAATCGATTGTTCCGATAAACAGGATTTGAGCTATAACTCCTGTAATTAAAAAGGTAGGAACGTGAAATTTTGTGAGGATTTCTTGTTTTATATAAGAAATATCGCTGTTGAAAATCATTGAGATGGGATTAATATTTCACATAGCCGCCATACAATCGATTGTTCTGATAATTTCGGTATGAGCTAAAGTTAAATACAGGCAGGCTGTACTGAGGATCGAACAGTGAAAATCGTGACGCTTATTCATGAAAGGTATATAGCCTTCGGCACAGCCGAAGACAGCTTTCCTTACTTGTTTTTATTTGTGAATTGAATATCAACCAATTCAAAGATAATTTTTATTTGTGATTTGAACTTTCAACCAATTTAAAGATAATTTTTATTTGTGACTTGATCTTGAACCAAACTAAAGATACCTATCGTAACCCTAATATAGAAAGGCCCTAACTCATATTTTCTTAGCTCGAAAAATTACTCGAAAAAACTGAATTTAAAGTAAACCATAGCAACAATGGCTTGTTCGAAAACACAAATATGTAATATTTAACTACGATATGGTATAGTACTCTTGTCAAAAGCTGGTGATGGATAAGAATTGACAGTGATTTGGTCACATCAACCAAACTATAGTTATATCAACCAAAATATCTGTTGATTCAACCAAAATAACGGTCAATTCTTATCCATTCCCAGCTCATTTTTCTCTGTGTATCGTAAACGGTTTCGAAGCTATTTTCAGCCCAAATTTTAAAAGGTTTTCACTCTTATGCAGATACTGCAAGGCCATTTTACAAACATTTTCAAAAAATATTTAAAGGATGATGAATTCAATATGCCTTTCTAATGTTACCATTTTAGCTGCATCAGTCAATGAGTTTCCAACAAACAACAACCAACTATTTCTTAAATCTTTTAAAATGGGTTTAGTTCATTCATTTTATTTACATTACCCTGGGTGGGAGCATAAGTGTTGTCAGATTCGGCTCCATTCATTCTCCAATCTGTCAGCTAGTTTTATAACTTTATAGGTTTCAAGTTTATATCCAACATCATTCTCCAATTATGTACGTTACAACTTTTCATGTGCGAGTTACATAAGTTTAAAGAAAATAGATTTTCAGTATCGCAAATGTATCGTAATTGTTGAGACATTTTTTTTTACAAAATCTATCTCCACTTTAGGGTGTAGTACTTGGTTCTTAAGGTTTTAGCTTTGTGCTTCCTTACACACAAAGAAATATGAGCTGGTCATAGACACCAAAATATGAAACTGTTAACCTTAACTTAGGTCTTGTTTTAACAGAAAAAGTGCTGCAATTTATAAACTAAGTGTTATTTTAACACCAAAAGGAGTCAAAGAAAAAAAAATTAAAAAAAATATTAACAAAGTTCTTACACCAATTGACTTTACCGAGAGTCTTGTCTTGAACGCTCAGCCCAGGTTT
Source organism: Campiglossa producta (assembly GCA_964058755.1). Lineage (NCBI taxonomy): Eukaryota > Metazoa > Arthropoda > Insecta > Diptera > Tephritidae > Campiglossa > Campiglossa producta. Next base: position 32,546,883 of record CAXKVI010000001.1, on the reverse strand, counting down.
CTACCATGATGCCATTGCATACTTATACGCCAGCGTCTAATTAAAGCTTTGTCTAAATGACACCACACTTTCACACGTTGCTTTGTTGCCTTGGCCGAGAATTGAGCTCACACTATTTGACTGCTAAACGGAGGTGTCTACCATGATGACATCGTGTACTTATGTTTGCTGGCGTCTAATTACAGCTTTGTTCTATGACAGTAATGACAGTATCTTCGCTATTGGACTAATTGTTCCTTCGCTGTTGTATTAACTGCAGGAGTTTGTTGTTTCAACACAAAGTTTGTTAGTTCTTCTTAATTTAGTTGGATGATGCAATAAATTTTGAATGACATTTCCTTCACTTTTGAATTAACTATAGGAAGTTGTTGTTTTAACACAAGATTTAGTTGGATCAACAAAAATTCTGTCAGTTTTACCAAATTTTGTTAATTAAAAATTCACAGACCTACGACTGTTTAATCAACAGTTGAATGCAGTTACTTCAACAAAAATTTTCTCCACACACAAAATTTACGGTGATCAAGAGCAATGCTTGTATGGATGTACTTATGTATGTTTGACTAAATGTTATTATATTTGTTAGAACAAATCGAATGACATTTTTCTACCAAAACAAACCAGCCTACAATATTAGAAATTGATTTACGCAGGTTCAAAGGCATACAAACATACATTTATCCTGATGTAAGTGTTATCAGCAAAGTAGAAACAAATCTGCCCCCAAATGTTTCTATATGTAGTGCAAGTGTATGGCGACAAAAATTTACTACGAATTATATCGCAACCATATGTCGCATCGAACATTAGACAATTTCGGTAATGGTTTTTCTAAAGATAACTAAATATTTCTTAATGATGATTAAGTATACCACTCGAGCCTTGAGACCTAATAATAGTTGTTTGTGTAGCTCAAGTGGTTAATGGTGCTCAAATTACATTTAAACGATTTCTGTATAAATTGCATTTGAAAGATATCTTTACCCAAAATATTATAATAAATATTTCACAAACGTTAGACATAGTCTGTAATTATGTAAGAGTACATTAGACGGATCGGAAAAAAAAATATTAACTCACGGAGGGAAATCTATGGATGGAACATCCATAATTATTGATATCACATTAAATAAAAATTGATATTTCTGTCCCATCAATGAATATGGATGTTTCATCAATACTTTTTTGATAAATCACTATTGAAATGGTATCCATATAAACTATTGATAAATTCTAAATAGTTTAAAAAAACAAAATTTTTAATAATTTGACATCTGGCTTCAGTGAGACTTGAACCATGCTCCTCTGGCACGTTAGCCCAGTATTCTACCATTCGGCTACGGCATATTATACAATTTTTAGAAAAATGTTCAATCATAAGAAATTCAAAAAATTTTGAAATTAAAAAAACCGCTCCAACAAGTTGTAATATTGTTAGAAAATCCATAGTAAAAATTGTTGAACTATTATGATTATGCGTCCCAGAAAAATTTACATTTCGTCCATATATATTAATACGCTGTCTCTACCATTATTACTATGCAGTAAATATGGATATGGATATACCGACAATAGAAATTCATATCACGACCATAGATATTGACATGCCGTTCAAATATATTAGTATTCTATCCATAAATATAAAAAATAGTACATCATATCGAAATGGTTGACATGTCATTTTACTTTTTATTGGGAGCAAATAATATTTGATAACTCGCACATTCTGAATGAATGTTGCATCAAACTCGGCGCTATCAATAGTGATATTGCCACAACATTCAATGCATTTCTCTCAGTGCTCTGATCTTGGTATTATCTTGAGCGAAAAAGTTTGCGCGTTCATTTCCTCCGTGTAGGTAAGCGGTGGGACACGAATATCTACAAATTTTGCTATTTTGCATTAGTTCAAATTTCGCGTTAATGTTTCTTTCCTTACTGTTGCTTCCTTCACTTTTTTTCACTTACCATTCCTTTCCAAAAATCTTCTCTTCTTTGCTTTGTTAAATGTGTGTTTAACTTCCCTTTTTCTATTGTGGTCAGAAATTCGAATTTCTGTAAGTCCTTCGAAAAATATACATACATATCTACAAAAATATTTTTGAGAATCAAAAAATATTCGTAAAAACTCATCCATTGCAGTGTTTCCAGTGATTCTTCTCTGGCATCTTTAATTAGCGATCTAACTAAGAATCAAATATAAATGTACTCTGCCAACTCTTCCAATCTAGCGACTTTGTACAAACTAGTTTGTAGCTACAACCAATTTGTTATTTATTTTTCTTGACTGCTTTAATTTCTTGTTATTGTTGATTTTCTATTGTTATTTTGGTATAAATAATGCAGAGTTTGGCCACTTAACCAAACGGTAGCCGAATTTATTTTGAAGGTAGTCATCAATTTACTTTGAAATGAGCGGCAACATCTTTTGAAAATATCACCTTATTTTTAGTGCTGATATTTCCAATATGGAAATAAAACATACCTACGTACATAAATAAGAAAACACTTACCAGATAATATTGTTTTGAGCATGTTTGAGTGAATACGTTAATATAATTAAGTAGATTACTATATGCATACATATTTACATTAGGGTGTATCTCTGGTTAAGGGCTTCAAGTAAAGTAGGTATAAACTCTCCTTGAATATAATAATTTTCTACATTGAACTATTTTATGAATTGTATCTACAAATTTAAATTCCTGAGCCCGCAAACAAATTTTGGTGTCAAAACAGCACTTAAAGGTGCTGCTGCGTATATAAACTAAAAAAAGTGTTATTTAGACGCAAAAAGGAGCCAAAGTAACTAAAAATATAAAAAAAAACTACTTACACCACACTTACTATTTACACCACACTTACTCACGTTACCTCACCACACTGCTATATTGCCTTCACCGAGAGTCGAACTAACAATTATTTACTGCTGAACGGAGCTGTCTACCATTAGGCCATCGTGTACTTATGCTTGCCGACGTCAAATGGTCGCTTTGGTCTGAATGTTAGCGAAGAACAGCTTTTATGGATTTACACAACACTTTTTCGCTTTACACCATTTTAGTGAAGCAAAAGAACGTTGACACCAAAATAGTGTTAGTGTTACACCAAAAATGTGTAGTCTTTGCACTTTTTTTTGCGTGAGCTTAGTGACATAACTATATGACCCCCATTACTAGTATTAATTAAATTATTACTACCTACCCGCACAAGGGCGTACCCAGCTCTTCTCAAACGTTCGCAAAGAGGGGAGGCATTCATATATTTGCTTAGTAAATATAATTTTTCTTGGGTATTTTCATTCAGTTTCACACTTCAAGCGGCATTGAAGCAATTATTCGTACTGCATAGCAATATCTTACATATAACGCGACTATAGCACTAATGAATTGTCAAAATATCACTTTGTCAATTACATTCCCATTCGTATTTCAATACGATCGTTCATTAATCAAAGCTCATTTAACGCTTTCTTCATTGCTGTTCGCACAGGTTCCAAAGCAAATTAGGCGAACAGCGTGGTTCACATTTGACTTGTGTAGACATACATACATGTTTGTATATGTATATTAGACTGTCCCAAAATTTCAAATTTATTTTATTTAAAACATACCCTCTTTGACCATTATGCATCAAAAAGTATCCTGACAAAGGTTTATGCAATTCGGTCCACGGCACCGCGTGCCGACTTGCAGTTGAAGTTACCAGTAAAATCGTACTAAATTCCACTGCGTTTCGCTAATTTAATGGTTTATGTACTCGTTTTTCTCAAATTGCTGTGCCGTTACCCTTTAAGGACTTCGTAGTTAGTAGATCGGTATTTTTTTCTATCCTTTAAAGGATCAAAGATTGTAAAGCCACCCGAAAAATTTAAACAAAATGTGGATATGTGGATACTAATTTAAAGGATAATTGAAATATGGGCTAAATATAACTTTTTTATATTATCCTTCAAGGACATGGAAGTAACGTCCTTTAAAATTATTATCCTTCCACTTTTCCGAAACTCTATGTCTTCAAAAAACTGTATTGTAATAAGAGATCTAAAAATGTGTATAAAAATATTTAAGTATGCATGGACAGAACATACTCCAGAAATTACTTTTACAATATGGGTATCAAATAAAAGGTGTTCATGAGGGCCTGAAGGTAGTGTAAGTTTTTTTTCGATATCTCAATCCGTTTCGGAGATATCGACACTAATTAATACAGTTTACCAGTTCTTTTCACTTTTCATTTACAAGTATGAAAAGAACAGGTAAATGTTACTCATACGCCGTGTAGGCGTATTGCAATGTTTCAAGATGTAGACAATTATCTTTGCTAGAAAACATATTGTTACGCAATATGCTATAATACTTTTGAAAATGCAATGTCCCTTTCTCGCGAATACGCTTTTTCAATATCCCTGCAAAGAATCCTTGAATTCTTTTAAAAATTCAAAGGTGGAGATTTGTTGCACAGTTTTTTTTTAAATATGAGGCAAACATTAAGATTATGTAATTTTTGAAGCCTTATTGGCCTTTTTCCAAACTTAGTGTAAGCTGCTAACAAGAACTTTAACTCAAAATCGGCACGGGTTGCCGTTATCCTAGAACAATAAAAAAGAATATTCGATCTTAAAATCAAGGTCTGAAACCGATTAAAATAACGTTCCGGTTTCGGTTTCGGTTTTTGCAACGTGTTTCGGTTTCGGTTCCGGTTTCGTTCTACAAAATTTATTTCGGTTTCGGTTACGGTTTCGTTCCGGTTTCGGTTTCCAAATAAAAACACCAAAAAAAAAATTTTACTACTAAAATACTCAAGTACCTATGTAGCTGCGAAATAGGTCTGAATTTTCATAACTTTTTTCCTGTGGCCATGATGGGATTTCTCCAATATAATAATACATTTATTAACGTTATGCATGGATGAAATTTCTGCAAAACAAATTCCTAAAGTTAACTCTACTTTTTTATTAAAAATGGAAGCCAAATGAAATGTATAAATCGGTAAAAACATTAAAATTAGTGGCGCTTTCTGAGACAAGCCTGAACATTTCTTTTACGGATCTCGTAAATTTGTTTCGATCGCTTCATTCAACTATAGTCAAACTTCCTCTTTCAGAATTTTGAAAAACGTGGCTCGACAATCTTTCATGAAAACTTTCAGGGTACCTGTTTGTAAAAGGAAGTACCTACATATATGCCCACTCACAGAAGTAAGGTATTGAAAAAATTCAAAACCGTTTGGAACCGGTTCCAGCTTTTGAAACGGTTTCGGTTTCGGTCTTTTCCAGATCAAAATAACGGTTACGGTTTCGGTTTCGGTTTTGAAAAATTAATCGGTTTTAATCGGTTACGGTTACGGTTTCGGTTTCGGTTTCAGTCCTTGCTTAAAATATGTATAAAGAACGCCCCATCTCAGAATGGAACGAAAATTCAATACATACATAAAAATATTAATGGGAATTTTAAATGATAGTTTCAATTAAGTTAATATAAAACTAATCGACTTTAGCTACCCAAGAACTGAAACCGACCCGGTAACCGTAACCGATTAAAACCGATTAATTTTTCAAAATCGAAACCGTTACCGTTATTTTGATCTGAAAAAAGAACGAAAGCGAAACCGTTTCAAATGCCGGAACCGGTTCCAAACGGTTTTGAATTTTTTTAATACCTCACTTCTTTTAGTGGGCACAAATTGGTAGGTATTTTCTTTAACAAACAGATGCCCTAAAAATTGTCATGGAAGATTTTCGAGCAGGGTTACAAGAGACACGTTTTGACATATGCATCAAAATTCTGAAAGAGGAAGCTTGACTATAGTTGAATGAAGCCATCGAAAAAAATTAACGAGATCCGAAAAAGAAATGTTCAGGCTTGTCTCAGGCATTTTTGTAATAAAAAAAGTAATTTATTTTTAGAATTTGTTTTGCAGAAATTTCATCAATACATAGCGTCAATAATATTTATTATTATATTGGGGTAAATTCCATCATGGAAATAATCTACACTGAAAAAAAATCTACAAGAAACGGCCGTCAAATTAACAGTAAACCCTGTAATTTTTCGTCCAACAGTGAGTAATATCAATTTTGAAAGCTACCCCTCTCATTCTTCGAATATACTATCATATTGACATGAATTACTGTAAATTTGAAAGTGGACACTATCATATTGACATGAATTACAGTAAAATTGAAAATGGACTCATATCATTAATTGATATTTTTCAAAAATCACATGTTTTTACTGCCAATTTTACAGTAAATACTGTAATATTTACAGTATTACTATAATCGCTTTGAAAGTGGTTTTGATATGTTACTTTCAGTGTGCACTTTCAACCTTTTTATTTCAGTGTATGAAAATTCAGAACTATTTTGAAGCTACATACTTGAGTTTTGTAGTAGCATTTGGAAACCGAAACCGAAGTAAATGTTGAAGAACGAAACCGGAACCGAAACCGAAACACGTTACAACCCCGAAAACCGAACCCGGGACGTTATTTTAATCGGTTTCATACCTTGCCCCTACCCTTGCATATATTAGAAACCGAGTAATTAAAAGTGATTTGATCACTATGCAGCACTTAACCGCATATCGTGTACTCAAATGCAAGCAACCCAAGTTTTACTTCATTATTATTTATTAACAAATTGCAATACGTTAGCTTTGATCACATTGGAAACTATAATTTACTGTTCAACAACAAAATTGATAAATTGGTATTCGTACATTGTGACACATCAATCAATTGCTAGCCATAACAAATTATGCAAAATAAAAAGAGTTTATAGCATAAAATTTCAATTAATTTAGATTCAAAGCAACTATACAATCAGACCCCAAGTGGTTACCGATCAATTGGCAATTAGTGTTTTCCAATTAACTATTTAGTTTATAACTAACTATAGTTTACCGGTATTTGCTTGTTCACACTTTTGTATTAAATTAGACTAGCAATTAAGTGCTTACTAAATATGACTATAAAGAATGGGTGCGGGCTAATGTATAGACTTTATAAGTTGTTGGTTTATATTTCAAATATAGCGTCTACACAGAAAATAATGGCACTGGTAAAATCAACACTCTCGTACTGTTGGCCAAATTCTGTTAACTTGACCAAATTTTGGTTATTTGAACCAGGGTTGGGCATTTTCGCACTACCACTAAAATGCACTACCACTATTTTTTTAGTGATAGTTAAAACTGCAATCAATTGTTGATTGAACAGTCATAGATCTGTCAATTATTAATTAATAAATCTTGGTAAAAGTGATAGAATTGTTGTAGATCAACCTAAATTTTCTGTTATAACAACAGCATTTAGTAATGAATAAGAATTGACCATGATGTGGTTTCGGTTGATATGACCAGCTCATTTTTCTCTGTGTAATAATGTGTTTTACTACTTAATGTAAAAGTACCGGGTGTCCGAGCTCGCTCAGTGCTATTGATTTAGCGCTAATTTTACTTACCCAATATGATCCCAAACGACCCCAAAAAGACACTTAAATGTTCCCAAAATGATCCGAAAATCACCCCAAAATTATCCAAAAATGATCTCAAAGTGTCCCTAAAATAATCCCTAAATAGTCCCAAAACGACCACAAAAAGACCCTCAAATGTTCTCAAAATGCCTCCAAAATTATACGAAAATTACTCCAAATTGTCCCAAATAAATCCAAATTTGAGCCCGACATGATCTCAAAATAGCCCCAAAATTATTCCAAAGTGACCCGTAAATGATCCCAAAATGATCCTAAAATAATCCAAAAATGATTCCAAAAATATGCAATACAAATACAATACGGTAAATGGTAACCCTGGGCGGCAACACTACTTGAAAATATTTTAGCTGGTATGTCGGCGAAAATACCTTTCATTGATACCCATATTGGCATATTTTTCAACAAAATTAAAAAAAAAATTAGATAGGTTGCAACCCTGTAAACCGCTCCAGGTGGAAACCCCAAGTATATACAAAATTTTATCCAAATATAAAAAAATTTACAAGTTTAGCTCGTTTAAAACTAGAAGATAAAATGTGATTTAGAAAAAAAATAATGCATAATTTTCTCTCCTTCTTTCCAGATAAACATATCGATCTCTTTTCGAACCGTCCACAACCAAAAAAGAAACGTAAATCTCGTACGGCCTTCACAAATCATCAAATATTTGAATTGGAAAAACGCTTTCTCTATCAAAAGTACCTTTCACCAGCCGATCGTGATGAGATTGCAGCCGCTTTGGGTCTATCCAATGCTCAGGTCATCACTTGGTTCCAAAATCGGCGAGCTAAACAAAAACGTGATATTGAGGAGCTAAAAAAGGATTTTGATAGTGTTAAAGTATTCTCGGCGCAGAAATCTTTTTTAGAAAATGTCAATGATCTCAGTATATTGAAAAAGAAACCAATGCACGATGCGGATACAATGATGGGTCTAGCTGCGGCAGCAGCGGCCGGTATGGTTCCAGTTTCTTCAGCTGCAGCTGCAGCCGTTGCAGCACATGCCGCATTAAATTCACAAAAATGAGGCAGCGGGCGCATATTGCGCCTATAAATACACATTTACACACACAATGGCGAAAAAGAGAATTCAATGGAAGAGAACGAGTAAAACGATACAAATGAATAAACTGGCAATGTTATGTGGACGGCTGAACAATGCCTATTGGTGTGGAAGAAGGTAGTATACGTTACGACTGCTGAGAAAAATATCTTTTGCAAAAAAGTGACCTGTGAAGTTAAAATCGTCAGCGCCTCGGTACCTGCAAAGAGCGTGAACTACTAGTTGTTCCACAGCACTATGCCACTGCAAGCAAACGGCGCTCAATAATTGTGAACTAATCCTAAAGATTCAGCTATTCATTGACCTATTTATTCTCGCCGAATCATTGGTCAACTTTAATCCAAATAACTGCACGACAACTAAACATATGTTTACCCGTATGTTCAACATTCCCATTGCGTTGAGGAGTACGCACTGAAGTTCTCTTTGAAATCGCGCCACATGCCACAAGGCCGGCAACGCTGATATCGGCTAATATCTCGCTGCCACACATCGAGCGTATCGGTAGCCATGTATGGTTCTATGTAGAGCCTGGCTTAAAATGTTGGCTGCAAGTTGAAATGGAAAATCTCATTAGTAAATTTGCAAATTATGCTTTTAAGAAAAACTGTACAAAAATTTAAGTATGAAGAAAAAGAGATGGAAACAAATGTAAAGGCTTTTAATAAATTGTGATTTTTAAAATAGCTAAAGAATTTACATACATTTGTGTTCCGTTGGTTTTGTTTATTTGAAGGAAGTCAAGTTAAAAGTTTGAATCTGAAATCATACAATTCTTAGGCCACATATCTCTTAAGAAAATAAGATCAGAATCCCAAAGAGTATTTCTTTCCGAGCTCGCTAAACAGTCCTATACATCGTCGGTGGTTCTGCCAAACCACGTTATGGACAAAATCAAAAACGCGTAAGTGATATTTCAGTTTGGCGGTTTTGCAGCTAAAACTATTTAATTTTAAAGACAACTCCGATCCAGATCGATTCTTTTAATCAATATCCAACGCAAGATTAGTTTTCTTGGTAGTTAATAAATAGTTACAAAAGTGTTTGTCACAAATCTCGGGGTCTCTTAGAAGTCCCTTGCGTGCTTTTGCGTAATCACTGACGATATAATTTTATTTCTCGCTTACCTAAAATTTTGTGATTTCAAATACTTAAATCAAAGCCGCGGATAGAAAGGCATCATCCGTAGATCACCCATAGAAGTACCACTCCCTTTGCTGCTAATCTGGAGTACCTATAGGTATACCTCATCAGTGGAACGGATTCTTTTCTCTCCCACTCCCTCTCCCTCTGCCTTTCCCTCTCCCTCTTCCTGTTTCACTTTCCCTCTGCCTATACGCCTAGCTGTCCCTATCCCTCTTCCTCTCCCTCTTTTTCAGCATCTCCATTCGGCTCTTTCTTATTTTCGATCGCGATCTTCATCTCCACATTATATTAAATGTGAGGGAATATGTGCGGTTAACGGCAAATTGGTCACCCCTTCATCTACAGCTCTGTAGCAGATAGAAAAACCTTCTTGGTTGGAGCTCCAATGGCCTTCTTATCTTCTCTCGACACTGTCCATTATTCATTATTCCGGGCTGTAGGTCAGAGTCAGAACATGTACGATGAGCAACTTGTAGCGCGTGATCTTAGTTCGCCAAGAAAGACCTTAACTTCTCAGTGCTCAGTAAGACTTGTTGGCAAGAGTGATTTCCCGTTGAGTGTTGAAATTTTCAGACAAAGTCAGCCACAGTTTAAAAACTGTATCTGTCAACAGTTCTGCTGCTCGAATTAGTTAAAGAATTGCACAAAAAAGCCGCCGTTTCTGAGTCCTCGCTTATGATAGAATGACTTGGAGAGGCCCTTCCCAATTCTGACGAATCTGTTGATATTGTTCTACGTCATTATAAGCTTTTGCATGGAAATTAAATTCAGACATAGCATCATACAGGCAGTCATTTTTGTTCGGTAAACAGCGGCTTAAGAATCAACAAGAAATGGTGCGAGCTGTTTCTCTTATCATGGGACTTCCGCAGGATTTGGCGTATCGTGTAAATGTTTTTTGATGGTAAACTAACCAGGTGTGATAACGTATAATCAACATGTCTACGATGGGCTTCAGATTTTTGCACAATACGCTAGATAAAACCTTATAAGCGATAGGTATTAAAAAGACTGAATCCGCTGTAGTTGGTGCAGTTACCGGGTTCGCCTTTCTTGTGGATTGGGCAGATCACACTTTAGTTCAAATCTGGACACACGCACTGGTCCAACCATATTCTGCATTCTATGTTTCTACAGTTTGATGGGTAGACCGTCCTTCCATCTTCACTTCATCGTGATGGATCGTTATTTCCATAGTCAGGTATTGAGGTATCCTGTTCGTCGTGTGCAAACCCACTCAATGTCAACTCTTGCGTTCTCGTTCGGGCACTCTGGGCAACTTGAGTTAGCTTGGCTCGCGGTAGAAACTATTTTAGGCCAAATTCCAATTAAACGGAACTTAGCAAAGCCTGTGTTGAAAACTCTCTTTAACGGATCGGTTAAATGTGCGAGTAATCTAAGCAGGACTATGCCTGTCGTGTTTGCTAATAAGTTCTTTTAGGAATGTACTTATGTATACATATTTGGTTCTAATTTTAGCTCACTGATTATATGGGCATTTCTCCCAAAAAGGCAACTTTTGTAGCGTAAATTTTGTAAATTATTGTGTTAAGCAAAATCCGTTGGGCAAAATTGTGGAATAAATCGTTTTTTATTTGCACTCGACCCTGATAGATCGGATTAGCTGGAAAATTTATATCAAAATCCATAAGATTCACTATTTGTCAAAATAAAAAAGTGTTTTGCTATTTGCTTTGTTTACAAAAAACGAAGGAGTTCGCACGTTACAAAATTGACTTTTTGGGAGAAATGCCCATATACTAGTTCATAGTTATATCAACTAGTTCAAAACAGGTAACTATAAATTTAAACATGCTTATGTAGATTAGAGTTGCGATACCACATTTTGATTTTAAAAATAAATTAACTAAATTAGAAGTCAGAGAGATTAGCGATTAGCGACTGAATTTTTAATATCAAATGTAATGTATTAAAAAACAGTTGGCCTGCACGGCGCACTATAGGGTATTTTGGGGAAATTTGTCCAAAAATCAAATTTCTTAGCAACGGCTAAAGCTAGAGCCATAAAATAAAATGTGTTTGAAAATTCAATTCAATGCGCGTATGAGAAAAATCGGAGATCAAAACTAAGTTTGGAAAGACGTTTTTTGAAAAATGTCATTTTTGGTTTTTTTTTGTCGTTTTTTGGTTATAAAAAGAAAAGTAAATGCTTGTTTTTAAAGAAAAATGATTTTTGTTAGAGATTTTAAGATGCTTGAAAAGAACATGTTTGGTTTTTTATAGGTTACAACAAAAATTTTAAATTTAAAGATCTCCAAAGTGCGTTTTTTGCCTCTTTTGGTTTCGGTTTAGGTTCCGGTTTCGTTTTTCAACAATTATTTTTTGTTAGTTACTAAAAAACAAATTTGCTTTTGTTTCATTGAAGAAGTAATCGATTCTAATAGAAGTCGAATAATCGTTGAGTTACGATTATTCGAATAATCTAAATAAGTCAACTAATCGAATAGTGAAAATATATTAGCAATCGGATCGAAATCGAGAATCGTGTGTTCGAATATTTGATTGATCGAATAGTTCTAAGGGCCTACTAGCTTTAGCCGTTGCTGAGAAATTTGATTGTTGGACAAATTTTCCCAAAATATCCCATAGTGCGTCGGCGAAATAAAGACTATTCGTACCCAACAAAAAATATTGTAAGCAATTGTAAGAAATAATAATACGGAGCATTCTTCGCTGCATATTACTCTAATTCGAAACCATTGAATTAAGCCACACATTTTAAAATCATCCACATATTAAAATTTTATTTGATAGAGAGCCTCGAGTTTTCACAAAAATGAGGAAAAAAAAGAATTTTAGGTGCTGAATAAGATTAGTTGTTTGCTTAAGAAACCATCAGCGAAACCAAAGACAGACTTGTTATCTACAACAGGAACATTGCTTCAAAAATTTAAAAAAAAAATGGGGGGTGTTTAGGTCACGAACTTTGGATTAGCACGAAATTTAGGCTACCTGATCATTGTAGCGTTTTCCAAGCGGAGGTTTTCGCCACCAAATATGCGGTGGATGGGATAAAAATTATTTGGGTGCCAGGCCACTGTGACATTCCCGGCAATTGCCATGCGGATCTCTTGTCCAGAGCGGGTACTCGTTAAACAGATGTGGGTGCCTCCACCTGTAGCGTGCTTCTGGGCAAGTGGGCTTCGAAACAGCTAAGCAAGCGCTGGGCTGACACCACCTCATGCCAGGTGTCGAAGACCTTCTGGCCGGTGGTTGAAACCAGGCGATCAGTGGATCCATGACAATTGGGGTGTTGACGGGGCACTGTCCGAATCGCTTCATTCTTAGTTGTCCAGCGTTTGCTAGGCCTAGGCGCAGGTATCTCAGTTCGGATGTTCTTAGGTCTTCGAGGACGTGTCGAGGATAGATGTGTGCCAAATCCGCACCTATACTTTTACTACATAGCGATTTGCCAAGCAATCTTAAGTTAGTGTCACCGTTTAGAATGTGTTATCACAACGGATCGTGTAAGTGTCCAAGTGAGCTGCTCCCCTAGTGGGATAGCTACCACCTAACCTAACCTAACCTAAGGTTGTCTTTCAAAAAGAGAATGTTTTAAAATAAAGTCCTTACTAATGTATATAGCTTATCATCAGGTTGTTTTATAAAGTTGCTTCTGAGAATACCACCTTATACCAGATTACATAAGGAATGATCAAATAATGTAAATCATCTATAAATTGTAACTTTTTTTATGTTAACTACTTCACTCATACCACTTTAATCATAAATTATTGTTGAGATAACATTTTTTATTAACGATTATTTAGAATTCATAAATTTAAGTTAATTAATTGTTTATTTAAATATTTCGGTCATTTGCATAAATTAAAGAATCGAAATGAGAGAAGGCGCCGATTAGCCGAAAACAAAGCGTTGACTAGAAAAGGGAACATGAAACCTGCAAAAAAAAAAATGATGCGGCAAAATTATAATCACCTTATTTAATTCATTAACTCGGTAGTCTTTAAATGTGAACAACAATCTTATAATTAGGTTGAAGATTTAATAGACTATGCCACACACTGCTACCGCTCGTTGTTCATCGATAGCTATACGATTTCAAAATATTAAATCGGTGTGATCGTTTGATCAGCAATAAAAACTTTTATGGATTATAATAAGTACGGCTGCGTGGGCATCTGTGATAATTTGTGCAAAGGCGTTTATTTGCATAACTGAACTTGATGAAATAGAAACTAGTAGAACCATATGTACATACATAATTATAACCAGGGCCGGATTAACACCTTCGGGGCCGTAGGTAAAAATCCTGTCGGGGCCCCTAGACAATGCATTTTTTAACAAACCTTGTGCATGAAAATGGTATATTTGACAGCAAAGTAACATTTTGGCATTTATTGTGGTGAATACACCTATCGATTTTTCGACGGTCAATCATAATCTACGCCGACTTATTGGTGGTTATTTATGTCATGCTTACTTTCGTAAACTGACATACCCATATTGAAGTGGTCGAAATTATATGAAAATACAAATGTATATCCACGTACGGACTTCTCACGATCTTTCTCGAAAACTTAAGTATGCGTAGAAAAATTTTGTTTTACCGTTTATTTGTCACTTAGTTCCCCATCGAAAAAGAAAATAGTTATTTTGTAAAGCCTATAGTTCTGGAGCTAGAGCCACCTTTTCTCCATCCATAATATCCAAAAATACTAGTTTGGGAAAATGGAGTTATCTTGTATAACAAAAATTCCCACAGAGCGACATTTTTTTAAAGAGCTTAAAAATAAAAAAGTTATTTGGGACAAAAGGCGAGAAAAATTAAAGAAAAAAACTCCTCCTACTTGGATTTTTCTCGTTTTTTTGTCCCCAGTTTTCTTCCTGGCGGTGAAACTAGGCTCCTGACAAAAATTGGCTCTGTGGGAGTTTTTTATACAAGATAAACTAAATTTACCAGACTAATATTTTTTTATATTATTCATGGAGGAAAGGCAGATCTAGCTCGAAAACTAGGGGCTTTACAAAAATAACTATTTTCATTGTCAATGAGAAACTTCGTGACAAACAAACGGCAAATGAAAATTTGTCTAGGCATACTAAAGTTTTCGGGTAAAATACTGAAAAGTCTGTACGTGGCATACATTTTCATATATTTTCCAGAGCAAACTTTACAATCGTGATATCTCAGAACTGGTTGCGCTAGGAGAAAATAATTCAGAACCATATTTGTAGAGAGTTCTACAACTTGATCTCAGGAAATTTTTCGAAAACACTAACCGTTTTGGAGAGAAATCTTTAGAACCTCCAATTTTGACTTTGACCTCGAATAACCTTTTTAACACACGATGGGAACTTTTGAAGTTTTCTTTTTGACGGCGAATCTGAGCTCTCTACCAAAATTTGGCTCTCTGGAAAATAATGTTTTTTCAAATGTTTATTTTGACAGGACTATCATGCGATATTAATAGTGAACTGCTTAAACATTGTTGTTGGGAAATTTCATATCAGTTTTTAAATAAAGTTTTCGTTCATTAAAATATATATTTTTTTGTGCCAGTTGCCTATTCTGCCTTAACCCTAAGGCACTGATTATAACCATTTATAAAGGGTATCTCAATCGATTATATTTTACTTCTTTCTTTATCATCTTCCACCTCTTTTTCTATTAGCTTTCATTCAATACTAGGTGAACCATTCACATTATGTAGTGGGCATTTTATTAATAGCTCTCTCTTGAAGGCAATTATCGAGCAACGATCAGTTGACAGATACCCTAAATAGATACCTAATTGCATATAAACACCCTGTAGGAATACCAGCTGTCTAGTAACAGGTGCTTCATTATTAGGAATGAAACTTATAGCGCTCATTGGGGTCTTAAGGCGGTATTCAGTTTTAGTTTTCATTCCCATATTCGTGGACTTGCCGACATAGTATGCCGAATCGAAGGTGGAGTTGCATAACCTTTCCCATTAAGATCTATCTATTTTTTTCACAAAGTCACTATTCGTCCTAAAACGAAACACTTCGTAATGACAAAACTGCACTTCCACCTACGATATGGGTACCCTGTCTACGAACTTACTCACTTTAAATTAAATTTTACCATAAACCACACTTCATGAAATTCCTTTTAAGTTAGAAATTGTTGCATGAGTAAGTTCAGGCTTTCCCTACGAGGTACATAGGTAAGTATGTAAATATGCCATATGAGTTAAGTAGAAATAATGAAACAAGCGCTGCATCTAACAAACGTACGGTTACCATCAGCTACTGTTTATGCATAACTGCAGGCTGATCGATGGTGGCAAGAGATATACATGAAAACGATCAATGATTTGGCCTGCGAGCGTTTATTGCGGTACACTTCAAAACGTTTGCTCGAGGTACTTGGGTATTATATCGATACATATATATCGATTTATGTGCGTAGGGTAATGCATTTACATATGCCCTGCAAAAATCGAGAGTACTCAGTCCGATATCTAAAAAGTACTCTAATTGGAGTATCAGAGTACTCCAAATGTAATCCGTTGTCATAAAAAAATTGTCCTCCAATTAACATTGCGATGTCCCAGGACTGGAACACCTACTCGAACCTTCGCTTTGTTTCGAATGCTCCAAGGAGTACCTACAGTCAGAGTACTTTGCAATGTACTCCAATGTTGCTACTACTTGGAGTATCTATTTACTGTCAGAGCGATCGTGTCGTGATTTTTGTCGATAAAGAATGTTCAAAGATCGGCTTTCAATAAGCTGAAGATGGTCCGCTGAGGCATTACAAAGGATTACAATTGGAGTACTCCAATGATATAATGATTTTGCAGGGTGTATGCATAGATATTGAGTTCACAGGGTTACCACCTATCTCAATTTTTTTAAATAATGGAGCACTTTATACCAATATGGGTGTCAAATGAAAGGTATTTTCGGCGACATACCAACTAAAATATTTTCAGGTAGGGTTGCCACCTTACTGAAGTATATTTGTATATCCGGTACTATCTCGGGAACAGCTTCACCGATTTGGATGAAATTTCGCATATAGGTAGTATGATTGATTCTAAGACTATCCACTTGGGGGTTGCCACTTGGGGGTGTACAGGGTTGCCACCTATCCAAAAAAAATTTAATTATGGAGTGAGATATGCCAATATAGGTATCAAATGAAAGGTATTTTCGCCGACCGTATTGTATTTGTATTTTATATTTTTGAGATCATATTTGGATTATTTTAGGATCATTTTGGGTCACTTTGGGATAATTTTTGAACTATTTTGAGATCATTTTGGGTTCAATTTTGGATTAATTTGGGACAGATTTGGGGTCATTTGGAATCCTTTTTTGGATCATTTTGGGTTCATTGGATCATTTTGCGAACATTTGAGGGTCTTTTTGCGGTCGTTTTGGGACTATTATGGGATTATTTTAGGATCATTTTGGGTTAATTCTGGGGTCATTTCCGGATCATTTTGGGTACATTTAAGGGTTTTATGGGGTAATTTTGGAATCATTTTGGAATCTTTTTTTCTCATTTTGGGAACATTTTTTGGTCGTTTTGGGTTCAATTTAGGATCATTATGGGAATATTTAAGTGTCTTGTTGGGGTCGTTTTGGGCCCATTTTAGTAGTTGTTGTTTTATGTCTTTCTGCATTCAGTGCGTGATCATTCGGTCTCCTATTCGCCCCAGTTACGCACTTTCTGAAACTGTATGCATGTATGTATGGATGTATGTATAATTGATCGTTGACCATCAAGCATTGATCGCCGATCGATTTATTTCTTTAGTTTATCCAACTACTGGTTGCCGATGCCACTTTTGTGTCCGTCCGTCTCTTACCAAGTTTTCCCATCTTAGCGCTCATTTAAATAATCAAGCCATCAATTCAAGAGCTAATGATGCCCGAAACAAACGCGTGCGTTAAGCGTCGATTTTGTTGTGTGGCGATCGCCGCTTACTGATCATCGGGAGTCATCAACTATCGTTAGTCAGTAGCTATTAGCCACCAGCTAAAATGGGGATATGCAGCCACTAACACCAGATTTGTCGGTATTGTCTTTGTTTCTGTTTTTAATAGACTTCATAAAGAGCTCGATTGAACTCACTTAAGTACATAAGGTGGGTGTATGTGTGAGTGGAGATTCGTGCTGTAAAAGTCTTTGAAAAACAATTCAATTGATTTTTTTTAGTAGATACCTAATCTAATAGCTTTCTTTCTTTGATGTTTTGTTTTACTTTTCCCTTCACTAACTATGGGATTTTCATTTGACAAAAAGCATAATCAGGTAATTTGAAAATAAATTTGTCTTAGAGATAGTGGTGGAAAGTTTAAATTAAATAGCTAAATACGTATAGAGTATAATTACATATGTTTGTAGCTCATTTTGTTATAATTACAACAATAAAAAATAACAAACATTTTTTGTCGGTATGCACAGTCGCCTCAGCACTTTTGAATCGCTAAGCTGATGGCAGTCATGGTGGTCGCCCAAAAATGCTACCGGTTGCCTTTACCATTTTATTCACTACCTTCGATTTAGTCTTTTCTCGATTTTCTTTTCAACGCCATAAGCAATTAAAATCGCCTTAAACCGTCAATGCGCGACTACTGCGTCTTCCAACTTCGTTTTGATCAACAGCGCACAGTGGGAATTCGCTGTGATGGAATTTGAAAAGCGGTTTGATAATTGTTCATTTGAAAAACTCCTGTGAACGAACCGTTTGACCGATTTGAATGAAATATGCACCGATGGAAAGGAAATTGAAGAAACTGAGGTATAGGCGGTATATTTTCAGGACGTCCCCGAAATTTAATGATGGGAGGTACGGGACTAGCGACCCCACGACCCACTCCAAATTTTATTGGTCGAATTTTCGATCACAAGCGATACTAGTATAAATAAATATGCCAAATTGGATTTTGAATGGAGCCACCTAATTTTTTCTTTGAAACATGTTCCCACCGGAATTATCACCTTCCACTTATAGAATTTTAATTGAGTTCCGATTACAAAAACTTTAGACATTTTCTTTGTTCCTAGCTTCAAGTACCTAGCTCATTGAAGAGTTTCTTAATCATCGATTGAAAAATTTAACAATTTTGTATAAAAAATAAAGAAAACGAAGTAATACTTGACAAAAATTGTGTGGCTAGCTTATTTAAAATACCCCACTGTAAAGCCGTCTAATGTATTGAGCGCATCAAATATATCTTCGATTGAACTTGGTATATCTACTTAATTATTGGTCTTACCGCTTTTTCTTAGTCTATTTATCTTTTTACCGATTTCGGCAATTTCAATTTATTAACAGATAGCACCTAAGAGGAAATCCACAAAACCGGTGAATTTTTAGAAAAAATTTTGTTGAAGCGCACATTTATACAATTTATTGCAAAATTTGTAAACATTTCGTAACATTGAAATGTTAAGAAGACTCGTCTATATCGATGTTTCAAAAACAAAAAGAGCTAAAACTACATAGATTTTTTTATCGGAATTTTTTTAATTATTAAAATTTAATAAAAGATTGTACTTATCACTTACATACGTAACCTCAATATTATACTTTAAATTCATCAAAGTAGTATATGTTTCGATCTGCCCGCTTAAATTGTGAACAACTTTGTCAACAAATGTGTGTAGACGAACGAGTGATTGAAAAGTTACAGGTTTGGTGGATCTGCCCCATGAAAGAGACATAAAATATCTAACGTTTATGTATATATGGGAGCTGTTGTGCACCCAAACTTGTTGTATTACTTTTAATAAAATTTTTTTTTTTGAACGAAAATTCTTTACTGGTGGGATAGTGGCGCATGTGTTTGATCTTTTTTCGCGTGATATTCTCGGATTAGGTGTGAAATATTTTGGTTGAAAGATCCAACGCCATTTGACGATAGACAAACAAGAGACTAACAAACCGTTGGCAACCTGATTATCTAGATGTAAGTATATACACAGAAAAAAATGGAACTGGTAAAATCAACAATATCATACTGTTGACCAAATTCTGTTAAATTGACCAAATGTTTGTTATTACGACGGAATGTTTTGTTGAAGTACCTGAATTAGGGTGGTTCAGAATCGTATGGGAAAAACTCGAGTTGAATGTAAAGACCAAGGGACCCCCAATTATTTTCTGTTTGATAAAAGAAGGCAGGAGCCAAAATTTCAAGGGCATAGGTCACTTGGAAGGCGGCGCTCAATGCTGATCAAAAAGTTAATACGGGATTTTTTCTAAAGTTTCGAAAAATATTACGAGGCGTGTTAGGAGGCAAAACTCGTAATTTATTTGGATATTTTAAATACGTACGAAAATAGATAAAATAGAGATTTTACAATTATTTTACATTTCAGTTATCTGAACATGCTTAACATGTTTATTATCAAATGTATTCAAGAAAACACATTTTTTTTAAATCGGAATCCTTCAAAAAATCCTTAAAAAACTAAACCACGTTGAGCGCCGCCTTCCATATGTTTCACAGAGCTAAGATTTTGCATAGATTATTTTTTTGTTAGATGTAAATAAATAGGAGGGTCCCTAGGTCTCTAAGAAAACCTTTAGTTTTTTTAACCACCCTAACCTGCTGTCAACTGTTGATTGAATTGTCATGAGCTGTAAATTTGTAACTGACAAAGTTTGGTAAAACTGACAGAAATTTTGTTGATCAAACAAAATTTTGTGTTAAAACAATAAATTCTTTTAGTTAATTCAACAACGGAGATACTGTCACAACTGTCACAGAACAAAGCTGTAATTAGACGCCGGCAAGCATAAGTATACGATGGCATGATGGTAGACATCTGGATTGAGCGTTCAAAATACCTGAGTTCGATTCTTGGTGAAGTAAATATAAGTACTCTGAAATATATTTTTTTTACTTTGACTCTTTTGGTGGTAAAATAACACTTCACGGTGAGCTTAAAAAAGCGATTATCAAAAATCGAAACCACCAAGAAATTCTTTCATGATTGTATTATTCGACATATTAGAAGATTGGGCGTCCCGGTTCCATGTTTAAACGGATTTCTCCAATTTGGCTGTTTTAAAATGGCGGATCTTTACCAATGTGTCAAAGAACACTACCCTTAAGAAGTAACTTCGGCCCTTGACAAAAACTTTAGCCAGAGCCCTCAAAACTGGGGACTTTTCATAATTCTTACTGTGCTTTCACATGTTTAAGCGGATTCGTGCAACTTTGGCTGTTTTTAAATGGCGGATTTTTAAACATGTATCGTAGAACACTACCCCTAAGTAGTATCAGACATTTCAAGACTTGATCCATGAAAAAACTTCAGCCAGACAGGCCGGAGATATCACATTCAAAATCTGGCTCCGATTGGAAACGCCTAATGCGTGTCGCAGGGGGGTTAAAGTTCAGGCCCCCACGGCACGCCTTAAGTGTTTCCCAATGGGAACCAAATTTCGTATGTGATATCTCCTCGCAGGTGATGGTCTGAACTTTAAACCACATTCGACACGCATTAGGCGTTTCCACTTGGAGCAAGATTTTCCATGTGATATCTCCGACCATAGAGCTATCGATTTCGAGTAATATGTAAAAATAAAAAATCACTTTTATTTTTTGTGTCTCCATAGAGCAAGCTGAGCTTTGACGCCCTTGCGACAAGCCTAAACCAAAATACTTCATTTGATTATAAGGACCACCCTAAGCAACACCTTATACAAGAAAGTTTTCTATGAAGGTTATCCGCTTCAATGAAGTTGAATCAACAGAATTAAATAATGGATAAGAATTGACCGTGATTTTGGTTGAATCAACCCACATTTCTGTTGATATGACCAGCTCATTTTTCTCTGTGTCTGTGTCTGTAAATTAGTATTCTCTGGGTTAAAGGAAGTAAATAACTTTACAATAGTTGATCAAAAAGATATATACCTACATATATAATTTTTTTCTTTAAGGTGGTCTAGCTTAATGCTCTGTTTTATTTTAAATTAGTAAAGCAAATTTTTTTTTTTTTAGATATATTATCTATAAGATAGGGCGTTCTTGAAAACATTCTAAAATAAAAAAATATTTTGAAATAACGTAATATTCTACACAATACCATGATAACTTTCGATAGCATAAAGTACATAACATAACTTTGAAACCATGAAAAACATTGTCTATTTAGTAGACAGCGTTAAATTTAATGCAATTATCAATGACGACTTCTTCCTTTGCACTTCCTCGCAAATAATTATGCAGCTTGCAATTATCATATAAAAATTATCACTGGTCATCAGTCATCTGGTGGTTATTACAAGACATTCGTGTACTTGCACATAGGTATCTATGTACGTATGTAACCTTTTACCGTCAAACGCTGTCCAAGTGCATGGGAAACTCATTGACACTTCCGTAGATAATGATAGTGTTTGTATATATCAAGTACCTATCCATATGTATGTTTATATCAAAGCTTTTGAATTGATGTGACATAGCAGTCCGACCACTGTTGGGAGCTAGTTTACATAAAATACCATTATTGCGTAGATATGTTATAAATAAAAAAGTGAATATGTAGTGTAAGTGCCAAAGCTCATTA
The DNA here is from genome assembly GCA_964058755.1 of Campiglossa producta. Classification (NCBI taxonomy): domain Eukaryota; kingdom Metazoa; phylum Arthropoda; class Insecta; order Diptera; family Tephritidae; genus Campiglossa; species Campiglossa producta. The sequence continues at coordinate 32,524,627 of CAXKVI010000001.1, read as the reverse complement.
AAATTAATTCACTGAAAATGACTAATGAAGTGATCAACTTCAAAACAGTATTGCATTCTGTACAAATAAAAATATTATTTCATATGTTGCATAATATGAAAATATGTGAAGGAAATCTTTTTTTTAATCAACCACATATGTTTTCATGTATTGGTACACTTACTGTTGTATAGTAGATACTACAACAATTGAATAGAGAGTGGATATAAGCCAATTTACCAAGAATGGTTTTCCGCAATTCTATAGTCTAAACTCGTTGCCTCGATATTTCAATTATGTTATTGTAAGCTCCTTGGTTTTAGTACTTTGAAAATCGTATCGAAGTATTTTAGATTTACCCATACAAAAAAACACCGATTTATCAAACTTCGTATCACCTAACTATTTGTCTTAAAATTAATCAATGTGTAGTTGCAAAACCGAGTATATGCTTAATTTGCTCCGGCGTTATTGTACAGCATTTACAGAAAAAACTAATGTGTAAGTTGGCGCATGTTGCAATACTCTTTTATGACCATGAACTCAGCATAGCGAATTTTATGAGACACACTTCAATCAAAAAATGTTGTTTAGTTTGGGAAATGTGTGGAGGTCCTTTCGCCAAAATTTTTGCAAGCACTTGCACCTAATTATGTATAGTCTTTTTTTAAATGGCCACGGTTACTCTAGCTTTCTCCTAATGACACGGATAATCGTTGTGCAATTCTTTAATTAAATTTAATAAAAAATACTCACACGTTTGAGTTAACTCTCATAAATTTTTTTTCCCCCGAAAGGGGAGAATATGACTAAATGTGTTCCATGTGAAATGGTTGAGAAAGTACCTAATATCCATGAAACCTGAAGCAAAATTAAAATTAAAAAGAAGTGGATTAATTTTATTTTTGTCGTTACTGTTTGAAATGTCAACAAGTAAGGAAGTCTAAGTTCGGGTAAAACAAATATTAAATACCCAGCGGTAGTTTTCATATGATTTTCGAAATATTCCATTTCAGAAGTGCGCGGGGATAGGAAGCGATTTTATCCAATTTCCAATCCAACCTACCTTGGCCAGAAAGTAAGCTGTATAAAAAATTCTACGCAAATATCTACATTTTTACTCAAGTTATCGTGTACCCGGACAGACGGACAGGCGGGCGGACATGCCTTGATGAACTTTATTTTTCAACCTAAGAACTTTCTTATTTTTAACTTTATATCTATCTCGATTATTTCGTGGCTTTACGTAGTACCGTTACGCTGGGTATAAATATGTGAAGTATTTTTCGAGATAACAGCGAATATATATACATTAGATTGGGTAAAAAATAAAAAAATTCATTTTTTTTAAAATTATAATTATTTTCTTTTTAAGAAAGGTGAACAAAAATTACTGTAATGTTTTCAGATTTTTAAATTAAAGTCTAGCGGTCTACCATTGCTAGTTTAGAGTTTACAGACTTAACCTCCAATTTGGTATAAAAACGACAAATTATTGTTGAAAAACACCATTTTCCGGAACATATTTTTGTAGGAAATTGAATTCCAACAGACTAGCCGTTTTCTAGTATTCTATTCGCAAACATTGGCATGTTTTTGGATTTCCCAATTTTGGTTTAAAAATTTACGAAACATGAAAAAATCAACATCGAATAAAGCTAAATACATATTCTTAAGGGAAATTGGCTGCTGAGTCCGAATTCGATATCAGAATTCAACAACGGCCCCGAAGTTCAGCCCTAACCTTGCAAAAAAGTCCAATATTATTTTGTGATGGTTTTGTTAGGTTGGAGAAGAACGGCGACCTGTTAGGCTAATTCTGATCACGGAATTGGATTTAGCTCACCAACATACATGAAAATTCATGTATTGAGTTCACAGATCCGTCAACTTTTTGTTTTTTTTTTTGTTTTTGCGCCATTTGAAGACTGTAAAACTACACCTTCGCAGAGGAAGCATATGTTAAGCAAAAATATGTTTGAACGTATATGAGAAATGTATATCTTTGGTTATAATATTCATCATATAATGATAATTAACCATGTAGAACATCGATAAACAAAATTTAGTAGAAAAATTGGATCAAAAACACAAAGAAAGACGGAAATATGATTTTTTTAATTTAATACTAAATAAGTCTTGAAAAAGTAACTTTCCGAAAAAAAGTTGTCTAACCTTTTTTTGTAGCTCACTCAATTTCCTTTAAGAATCTGTATCTATATTTATTGTGCATGTATATTTGCATTTTTGACAATTTTGGAAAGAAAAAATGTGAAATCGAAAAAACATGATAATTTTTGGGCTAGAATACTAGAAAACGGCTAGTCTGAGAAAATTTTGGTCAATGCAAATTGTGTAGGGAATTCGATTTCCTTCAAAAATATGTTCAGGTAAATGCTGGTTTACAACAATGGTTTGTCGTTTTTATATCAAATATGAGGTAAAGTCTGTAAAATCTAAACTTCTAGACTTTAATTTAAAATTCTGAAAAAATTACAGGAATTTTTTTTCACCTTTCTTAAAAAGAAAATCAATATTATTTTTGAAAAATAAAACGAAATATTTTATTTTTGGCCCAGTCTAATATACATAGTTAGGTGGCAACCCCATTGGATAACCCTACATAAAAACAGTTGATATGGGTATGAAATGATAGGTATGTTTGGCCGTATTCCAGCGATGACATTTTCAAGTGGTATTGCCACCTAGGGATGCCACCCAACGGCAAGATATTCGGCCGTATTCCAAAGATAACATTTTCAAGCAGAGTTGAATCATCAACCACTATACCGGAAACCGCTTCACGTAAATTCCATCGGGCTCATCATCTTTTCTGGATTGTTGCTCAGTACTATACAACAAAAAAACAAGGCCTTCCTGTATCGTCCCATGTTTTTTGTACGAATATCAAAACTTTTTTTTTGCAACAATTTGAATAAATGATAGCATCTGTGTATGAGTTTTGCACTTCATCACAGGTCACAAATAATTCGTCATCTTATTGCAAAACCTACTATGTATGCACTCGTGTAGATGTATAAATAAGTACTTCAGCTTTTCATCCAACCAGCGCCCCCACCTAATTCCTACTTCCATAAGCCTCGTCATTTGCTCTTAAATATTACTAGCTTTTGTGCATGAGTACAGACAATATGTGTAGATTTGTATTGTATTTCGTTACTGTATCTGATAGAGATATAAAAGTTAAATTGGTAACTCATTCTTAATTTGTTGTCGGCTTCTTTGAACATTCTTCCAATTAGCTTGCAGCCGACACCTTAGGCTTTAGCATACATAGCTGCTGTCGCAATAACCATACATCTACTCTTAAAAATTTCTGTAGAGTTGTATTTGTGCACGGCACTAAACACAAATACTGCTGCACACCTTTATATGGCCACATACTAAGTTTAAGCTCATCATGCCTTCATGGTTGTTAAGAGATGCAGGAATGTACCACAACTGCAAACGCTTAGAGCAGGCATGCATAAATCCATGTATGTACGTACCTATTAGGGTAGGTTAAATTTTTATTTTTAGAATATAATAAAAATGGTTTAGGCACTCAACATTTTGATTTGTATGTAAATATATAATCAGGCCAACTTTGAATATTCTCCCGCAATTTGTTCCTCTTATTTTTTTATACCCTCGAAAAAATTCATCCAATTATTTGATCTTCGATGAGGAATAATTGGAGATGAAGAATTTCAAATGTTAGAATTCATCTGCTTTGGCAATTGGAGTGATGTTGCGATTTAAAATTTTGGCTCAACTTCTTTAATTAGTTGCTATTTTTTTATTCATATTAGGAGGAAAGGGAGAGGAAACAAAACCTGCGCAGAACTTGATTAAAAATTGAGCTGAATAGCTCCAAAATATTTTTTCGATCTAACCGTGAAAAACATGGAAAAATTTTTAAAATTCCGAAAGATTTATTTAATTTGTGCAAAATCGTAAAATTCCAGAATTTGGGCTTATTCAACCACGAGCTACCTGAACTGAAAATGTATTGAATTTCTTTGGGATAGATAGTTTTTGAATTTCATTTTGAAATAGGGCGTTATTGGGAAAATTTTCAGATAAAGTTTTTTTGAAACAAATATTGAGATAGGGTGATTTTTTTAACCTACCCTAATAACTATGTACGACTGCTTGCCTGTACTTTACTCCTGTAGTCTACTCCACTCCTGTACATTACTAAGGGTCGATTTTTCAACTAGCTGAAGAAACTGTAGGTCTGAAATCGGGTTTGACCCGCCGATTTTTACAGCAAAGTTTCCAGTGAAAATTTGTATGGGACCTACTACGCTGTGCGACAGTATTTCCTTTCACGGGACATTGCTAAAGTCAAGCATACAAAAACTGCATACCCAGAACTTAAAATACATTGTCATTATTAAACTTTTTCATTACAAAACTTCACCGTGAAATCCGGGGGGTCAAAACTGTTTTTAGATCCATATTTTCTTCACGAAAATTCATTAGATGAATCCGTGGAACATATTCCATAGTGGTGATTTTACGGGTTTTCCCCTCCACTACAAATCAACCCACTCTACTAGGTATACCTACATTCGGGTGGGCCATGGTTTTTGACCTACATAACTTTTCACAAATTAGTTAATTTTCGACCTCGAAAAACTTTGTAATGCTTTTTTTTTAATTTTTGTTTTACACAAATTTCACTATGTAGATAGCAAATTTTCAAAAATTTGCAATTTTTTTGTGGCTTCCATGAGTTGCATGTCCTTTCAAGTGTATAAAGACTGCATACTACAATTTTTTTATCCCCCCATAATTTTAATTTAACCGATTTAGAAAATTTAAACGGGATTCTGTTTTTTTTTTAATTTTTGTTAAAAAAAAAATACACTGTGTAACAAACTTGTAAAATTTGAGAATTTGTTTGTTGCTTCCAGGAATTGTTGGCCAAGCTAACAAAAACTGCATACACCCTATTTTTAATTCCCACCATAATTTCGAGTTAGTGTCAAAAACCCCGGTTTTCGTAGGATGCAGGTTCATAATCAACCAGAAGGCACAAACCCGAGATTTTCTAATAATTTCATCTAGATTTTGCTATTTAAATTAGATGCAAGAGTTTGTTTTGCGCCTTTCGGGTGATATGAACCTGCATTCTACGTAAAACTGGGTTTTCTGCCCTTATGAAGGGAACTCAAAATTTTGAGTAGATATGGAGTTTTTGTAAGCTTGGTAAAGCCATAGAGCCGCAAAAAAAATTCTCATATTTTACAATTTTGTTACACAGTGTAATTTTTTTTAACAAAAATAAAAAAACGCATTTCCTAGTATCCTTGCATTTCATTTTTTTAACAGAACTTCGTTTAAATTTTTTAGATCGGTTAAGTTTTGTGCCATCTAGGTGATTTTAACGAAAAAAGGGGTTTTTGCCCCTAATACAAAGATATGGGGGTTATAAAAAATTTCGTGTATGCAGTTTTTATACATTTGAAAGGACAAGGTAACTGATGGAAGCCAAAATTTCAAATTTTGGAAAATTTGTTACATAGCGTAATTTGTGTAAAACAAAAATTAAAAAAAAAAACGCTTCGACATATCGTTGCATTTTACTATGTTAGCGAAACCCGGTTTAAATTTTTCAAATCGGTTGAGTTTTGTAAAATCTAGGTGATTTTGAACCGTGTTGGACTACTGACCGCCGTATGCCCACCCTAGTATACAGCTTACATATATCACCGATAAAAGTTCAAAAGGGCCTATATCACTTTTGGAAAACAGTACAAGCATTGTTTGTATCAAAAACGTTCACAGGCTACTAAAAAAAAACATATTATTCGTCCAATGTAAAATATCGAAAAACACATTTTTCGATTTGCCACTTACGCGATTGAACACCTTTATAGCCAATTGACTCCTTTGGATACATACTTTTTATTTTGATCTTTTGCAACATTTACAGAACAGTATTAAATACACAACAAGAACAGAAAAAACACAAAAAGCCACACATCATGAGGAAGCGAAATAACTTGCAAGCATTATTGGACCACCAAGAAGTAATTACTTTGATAGCCGTTGATTTACTCGCTCACTCTCTTTCAATCTACATGACTTCACAAAGTCATTCTCTGCAGGTTTAGGGCAAACAATACTATGAGACCTGTTTAGTTTTACAAGCTTACAGGTTTATAAGTTGTGGTCATACTTAATATGCTTTCATGCAGGGTGTTCCGTTAAGTGTTTTTATTGGAAATAAAATTCACCTCTTTATTTCCAATAAAAACACTTAACACTTTTTTTTCTTTTTTGTGTGTCCATGCGGTAAAATGATTAAATTTTGCACTTAATTTATATGGCCCGATGAGATATATGTATAAGACCATATCAGTTTATTTAAAAAAATGTCGGTTTCTTACAAATTTTTCACATTAAAGTCGATGAACACAAATATAGCAGTTTGCAAGGAATCAGCCATATTTGAATAATAAATAAGAAACCTCCAACCAAATACCGTGTGCTTACAGCACATACATACATATCTTTTAAATTATATAGTAAAACTCAGTTGGGTGTATAGGTGAGTTCATACATATTTGGCATACCGACTTATGACGTTTAGCAAATGAATAATGATTATGAAGATCATTAATGATCTATTGACATATGCCACGCTAATGAATACTATGTGTAACCCTTCATAATCTGCTTAGTTTGGATATTGACTGGTACTTTCTTAAAATTTTCACACATGAAAATAAAATATTATAAAATAAGAAATAAAAGTTAAATAAAAAATTTAACAAACTAAAAAAAATAAACAAAATTTAATCACATCAAATAAGAAAATAGAAGAATAGAGAAATATAAACAAATAAAAAAAATTAAATAAAACAAAAAAAAATAAAAAAAGTAAAACCAAGAAAAAAATAAATAAACTAAAAATAAAATAAAAAAATTAAAAACAAATTAAGTAATATAAAACAAAATAAAACAAAAAAAAAAAATTAAATAAACTGAAAAATAAAAAAAAAACCTAATATAAAATAAAAAAAAGAAAACCAAAAATAATTATGAAATCAACTAAAAAATAAACTAAAAATAAAATAAATTAATTAAATTATTAGCACAGTCTAAAGCTCATACAAGTTTTCAGTAATTGAAAAATGTAATCAAGTTGTTCCCCCATAGAAAAGGAACTGATTAACTAGATTTCAAATCCTAAAAAAAAAGAAAAACAAGTACGAGTATCTTTTTCATCGCTTTGAGGCTGAAGTACAGTTTTTTGTAAATAAAAAAAATAATAATTGTTGAAAATGTATATTCCACACCAATACTTTTGAAAGAAATTGAAAATGTAATTTAAATTATTCTAATTACTTTACAAAGAATGCAAAAATTTCACATTCCTCAAAAGAATTGCAAAAGTAATTGAATAACTAATGAAGTTTCATATGGGCATACAATAAATATACGATTAAAATGGTGGTTGTGTGAAGCCATACTACATATTGTCGATACCTTTGCAGTACTACCTATCAACCAGTTGCAAAACACCTATCTCAAAGCAATGAAACTTCACAGGAAAGCAAAAAAATTAAAATTAAATTAATACACCCCTTACATTCGCTAGGCAGTTTGCCGTTTTTTTCTTTTACTGTAATGAATTGATTACTTTCCTCAATTACGTACATATGTACATGTAATGGAGAATTGGAAGTAATTTAATTCCTAAAGTAATGATTACTACCCAGACTGTATACTGCTCTTATCAGTGGCGGATCCACGGGAGTGGTTTTCGGGTTCAAATTATACAAAAAATATAGTAAAAGTTACCCAAAAATTACACAAAAATATTTTTTTGAAAAAAAAAAATAACATAAAAAGCCAGCTTTGGGAAACTGTTAATGAAAAATATCCTAAAAAAAAAAAGTTGAACCCCCCTTCATAAAATCCTGGAGCCGCCACTGACTCTATTATTCGATCCAACTGGCACGAGTAGAAGTAAGTAATTGTGTGTTCCTCTATTGTAGAACCAGTATGTTTGACTATGGGGTAATTGCTTTTATTGATCACAGTCATTAATACGCCTACTCTCTGTTGGCGTTTACACCGACATGCATGCATATTTACCTAAACAATTTTCTATGTACATTAGAGTGATTAAAAAAAAAAATAGCGACCTATACTGCGTTTCTGTAGCTCAATTCGATCGATCGTCCCGACTGAAATAGTCGATTTGACGTCATATTGACGTAACACTAATTTTTTTGTTTCCGTAAAAAAAAATTATTTTGTCGATTTATTTTCTCACTTGCTTTTCAGGTAGTGACAACTTTTTTTTTTTTCAATTTTGAATCGAGTCGAGTGTGACGACATTAAAATCGAGAATTTAGTAGATTTTTTACAGAAATGGGGTACTGGTCTTACCCCTAAAAATTTATGTATTGATGAGAAGATAAGCCTTGTAAAAAATAGCGCTGTAACTATTTTTTTGTATGGGGAAAATGGTATTTTTTTTTTTTCAAAGTGATTATTTTCATAATTTTTGAAATTTACGTATTTGTATTAATAATATAGATTATCGCACCATTTTTTCCCATACAAAATAGATGGTAAAGTGCGAAAAAAGCCACCTCTGAGGGTTAAGTTACTGCGCTAATTTTATGCAAGGCTTATCTTCTCATCAATATTTAACTTTTCAGTGGTAAGAGCGAAAAAAAAACAATTATTTTTATTTGAATCACCCTAATGTGTATATATAGCAATAGGCACAGCACCAAGAAAGAGCAAATCTTATGAATCGATCATTTGTCGATATTTCAGTAATCACGCTGATGGAAGTTGATTTGTTCAGCCACATAGCCGGCGCTCACTATGGAAATGACTATGCAGAAAATCCTTAAAATTTTTTTTTACTTTCTGGCTCTTCTACTTGGGAATACGTCAAGAATTGCCCGTTCGTACGCTGCTGAATAAATGTGATGACGTGCCAAAAAATTAAAGAACGCAGAAGCAAAAAAAAAACATTTTAATGCGGAAAATAACTTAATAAAGTAATATGTTCCGATTTCTGAATGAATTTCTATGTATTGAAGATGAATCATCACAAAAACAAAATGTTAAAAATTAACTTGTAAGTGAGAATTTGTTCACCTCTCGAAATGAAAACAATAATGGTTATCGTATGAGAACATTTTTTAATTTTTTTTTTATAGAATACAATTCGAGATTGATGTTGAAAGCTATGCAACCAACGTAAATATGAAGTAGGTATTTAGAATAAACTTCAAAGAGTAACAGAAACAATAAAGCAGTATTTATGGTATTTGATTCTTGTGCTGTCAATAAATTGTTCAGAACGAATTGATCGCAGATACAGATTGCTGGTAGAATGCATATGTATGTAGCTTAATTTATTAATGGAAAGAATTTTTCATAATTGCATTTTTATAAATGTCCTTTTTTAAAGTAGCCTAAGTGGCCTATTTTTTGGTTGAAATCTTACTAGTCAGAAAATATCCATTCCATTCTAGTAAACAACTATAAATCGGTATAGAAACACTTAAGATACAGGCTCAAAAGTGTTCAAAGATGCGAAAACCCGGTTTTGGGCCCCTAACTCAAGATTTTAGAGGTGTCCGGCAAATTTCTTGGATGCAGTACTTCTTAACTCACCGAGATCTATGTACAAGAAAAATGCTAACACTTCCCATGTAGTTTTTCGTGTTACACAGTATTATAAAAAAAACGCGTGTAGCCAGTACACGTGAAAGAAGTTAACTTCTTAAATAGAGAAATAACGAAATATAAATAAGGTGTATTTGAGAATGGTTTAGATTCGCAGTTTGTGGACCAGGGAACCCATCAATTCGAAAATATCTTATACATGGTGCGTTTTCCTTCAAATATTATTCCTAATTATGCCTAAACTAACAGGGGCCAATACCCTGCAAAAATCTAGAGTACTCTATTTCCTATCCAAAGAGTACTCCAATTGGAACATCAGAGTACACCAAATGTAATCCTTTTTCATATACAAATTGTGCTCCAATTGACATTGCGATGTCCTAGGACTGGACCACCTACTCCAATCTTCGCTTTGTTTCCGCTACTCTATGGAGTACCTACCGTCAGAGTACTTTGCAATGTACTCCAATGTTGTTACTCCTTGGAGTATATACTGCCAGAGCGATAGTGTCGTGATTTTCGTCGGTAAGACTCGAGCAATGATCGGCTTTCAAAAAGCTGAAGGTGGTCCGATGAGATATACCAAGGATTACTATTGGAGTACTCCAATATCAAAAAATTTGAACACATAATCCAACGATTTTTGCAGAGTACGAATGGGATATAGAGGAAGAGGGGCGTGGTAGAAGGAAAGAGGGGAATAAAGAGAAAAAGGGAGGGAGATAGTGTGAAGGCGAAGAAAGATAGGAAGGAGGGTTGTAAAAGGGGTTGTAAACTGCGGTTAGGTGGCAACCCTAAGTGGCAACCTTGCGTGAAATTGTCATATTTGGATTACGACCGAAAATACCTTCAATTTGATACCCATATTGGCATATCTAGATCTATATTAAAAAACAATTGGGATATGTGGCAACCCTGTAAACTGCCCTAAGTGGCAACACCCATGTATATAATCTTAGAATAAAACAAATTATCTATATGCCAAATTTTATACAAATTGGTTCAGCAGTTCCCGAGATATACGGAAAAATAAATAAATTGCGGTTAGGTTGCAACCCTAAGTGGCAACCCTGCGTAAAATTGTCATATTTGGAATATGGCCGAAAATACCTTTCATTTGATACCCATATTGGCATATCTAGCTCTATATTTAAAAAAAAATTGGGATACGTGGCAACCCTGTAAGCCAACCTAAGTAGCAACATCCATTTACATAATCCTAGAATGAATCAAATTGTCTATATGCCAAATTTTATCCAAATCGGTCAAGCAGTTCCCGAGGTATACGAAAAGATAAATAAATTGCGGTTAGGTGGCAACTCTAAGTGGCAACCCAGCTTGAAACTATCTTATTTGGAATACATTGCATAATTTCCGTTGCATCATCAGCCATTTTCTCAAATTTTACTCTCAATCAAAACTTCGTATCGCCGCCTAAGAAGTTAACTTCAAAAAATTTAGTGTATTAAAAAAATCAAAATCTACTGTTTTCGGGATCATTTCGAAACTAATTCGGAATCTTTTTGCCACTGTTTCGGAATAATTTCGGGAGTGGTATTCATCTGAATACATATTGTACACATATATTTGGCTACTGTTTAAATCCTTTGTAATTTTCTTATACAATTTAAATACCCACTTATTCTTTTTGTCATTTGAGTCAACCACCTTCAAGACACTTTTACAGTTAATAAATACTAAGCCACAAACTGTCAAAAAATAAACTAAAGAAAAATTAAACGAATTATTTACATGTGTACATAAAAGTCAATCTCATCTTGAAGCTGAAGCAAAGTTAGGTTTGACGATATGTAGTATTAACATAATTGACCACAAAAGTTGAATGGCAGTTAATATTAGACCAACTCTTTTTCAAAATTGGACCACAAATAATTTCCTCAATTTCGTTAATAGTTCTTTGAGTGCTACTAGAATTGTAAACGAACTAGGAAAACCGCAATGTCAGCTTCAGCTACATATCTGACATAATATATGTAAATAAATATTTTTAAGTGAATTCCATGACTCAATCTAACTATAAAAAAAAAACAATTAAATGGTTATCTCACTTAACTGTTGTTTTAACAAAAAAATTTGTTGTTTAAGGTGTTGCTCTATATCAGGGATGGGCATGTTTCCGGCTCCTAAATCAGTTTAAGTGCAGCGAGTGTTAGGGGAGTAAAAAAATGTAATGCAAATGTCGTACGCTTCGCCTCAAACGATATTCATCGCAAGAAGGTTGCGGAAACACTAAACAATTGAAAAAATCCATTCTCTCTCAACCTCGACAACCAATCTTTAAACGGTGTTGCATTAGTACGAACACAATAAATTAATTTTTTGGCAATAATAACCATAGACTGAAGTCGACTTTATGTTATGTTATGTTATGTTAAAGTGGCTGCCTCCGCAGTCCAGGCGAAGGCTCACGTGGGCCTTAGTTTGGTCCGTTGTGATACCACGAAAAGAGCCCTGAAAATTCCCTTTCTATAGATCGACCTAACCCAGCAGAACGGTCGCATCCCCCAAAAAATTTTGTAAAAAAACCTTCCGATATACGACCGCTCCGCTGGGACGGGTCGAGGCAGGAGGCCCCAAAAACACATAAAAACCTTGAAAGGATCCGTCCGCCCGTCACCCCCATACAAAGTACAACGTATACGTTGCAACTATATATGGAGATGACAGACAGACGGATCCACCAATATTCCATGTGTTTAGGGCCGGAGTTCATATACCCATGAAGCTAAACCAGCGCGTTTGTCTGATGTAGCGCAGAATATCATCTATATTTGCAGATTCTAGCTCCGCGAGGCATCCAAAGGAGTGTTTGCGGAGACATCGTTACCTGGTTTTCGACAGAGTGTTCCATGAGAGCGCCATGGGTTCCCATAAGACAGTGTCCTGTAAGAAGGCCCACAAGTGGGCTAATGAATAGGCGATTAAGATGAATTACCGATTGCGACCTCTTTTCGTTAAGTTTGGGCCAAATTTGCCTGGACGTTCTGCAAGTCGGCTACATGGCCCATCTTGCGTCGGCTTGTTCTATGAACCGGGAACGCAGCCAGTGCTTGCATGTATTTAGAGGGGGGCTCACCCAGCTGCCGGAAGTGATTGTATGTAGACAGGTGCCCTTCCGTGCTAGCTCATCGGCAGCGCAGTTTCCCGATACAAAAATATGGCCTGGGACCCATATTATACTTAGGCTGCACTTATCGGCTAGCTTATTTAGAGCTTCCCTGCACTTAATCGCCCCTAGTGACGACGTCTTATTACTTTGCAGGGATTTTATGGCAGCTTGGCTGTCGGAAAAGATGGAGATAGAGTAAGTTACTGGCAGGTTAGTCAGATAGCGAGCATCTTCCCAGATAGCTATAAGCTCAGCCTGAAAGACACTGCAGTGGTCTGGAAGGCATAAGCTCATATTAATGTCGAGCTTACTTGAGAAGATTCCACTGCCAACTTTGTTGTCTAGTTTAGAGCCGTCCGTGAAAACGGAGATTTCTTGACTTCCCGGGTCCACGCAATTTTTCCACTCGCTCCTCTCTGGGATCCACGTTTCGAACTTGTTATCCCAGCTAGGTAGTGGTATTGCGTGGTCCAGCTTTAAGTAAGAGTTGGGGAGTTGCTTTAGGATTTGGGTATGCCGAAACCTGCAGTCTCTCCAGGGTTCTAGTGCGTTGAGCCTAGCTGCGTTGCAACTGGCAGTAAATTTCCCATACAGGTCAGTGGGAAGAAGAAACAGTATGGTTTCAAGAGCCTTGGTGGGAGTGGAGGGGAGGGCACCGCTAATAAGCATTGCTGCCATCCGTTGCACCTTTGTGGCCTTGGTTTTGTTAGATTCGATCTCAAGAGCCGGCCACCATATGGTGACAGCGTAGAAAAGTATAGGACGCACCACTGCCGTGTAGATCCAGTTGACAATGTGGGGCTGAAGACCCCACTTTTTTCCGATTGCCGACCTACAGGCGTAGAGCGCCATTGTGGCTTTCCTGGAGTGTTCCTCCATATTACGCCTACAGTCCAGCCTTTTGTCAAGAATTACGCCAAGGTATTTAACCTCGGTAGAGAGTTTGATCACCCTCCCAATCGACTTTATGTTAAGCAACGCATTATTGACATTCATTTGGCCTTGATATACATACATTTAATTATTTACAAGTCGATTCATTTTGCAATATATACATACAAATATTTAAAAAAAAAAAAGTATTTTTAAAGTAGTAGCATTAGAGGAAGTAGTAGTAGAAAAACGTAAAAAAGCAGATTTCTCATACAATCGTAGGAAAACGAAACTTTTTTCAGACTTGTTGGCAGTCTCTTTATCAATCGTATGTGTGTTTGTACATATCGTCGCTCCCATCGAAGACTAACACGGTTCAGTTTTCTGCGTCGAAGACTAACACACTTCGTTCTCCGCGTCGAAGACTACACACTTCATTCTCTGCGTCGAAGACTAACACGGTTCAGTTTTCTGCGTCGAAGACTAACACACTTCGTGATCTGCGTCGAAAACTAACACAGTTGCATAGAACTGAACTGTGTTAGAGATCAGAGCATATCGAAACTTTTAGGGGGGTTATAGTATACGAGAAATCGGAGTAGGTAAAATAGCATGCAAACTAATGCTGAAGGAGCACACACTTCGCCAAACCAACGAAAGATAGCTACAATCCCCAGGGCAAATCCAAGGAAACCTGGCGAAAATGGGATAATAAAAGAACTAGACACATATACGCCCTAAGAAGGAAGGAAATCTCCATATTAATAGGGATATTAACCGGACAGTGCCTTATTGGTTGGCGCGCAGAAAGGCCACGTGTGACCCACCGAAGATGTTGAAGGAGTTGCAAAGATGATGTGGAGAAGGAAACGGTGGATCTCCTCATCTGCATACATACATACATTTAATTATTTACAAGTCGATTCATTTTGCAGTATATACATACAAATATTTAAAAAAAAAAAAGTATTTTTAAAGTAGTAGCATTAGAGGAAGTAGTAGTAGAAAAACGTAAAAAAGCAGATCTCTCAAACAATCGTAGGAAAACGAAACTTTTTTCAGACTTGTTGGCAGTCTCTTTATCAATCGTATGTGTGTTTGTACATATCGTCGCTCCCATCGAAGACTAACACGGTTCAGTTTTCTGCGTCGAAGACTAACACACTTCGTTCTCCGCGTCGAAGACTACACACTTCATTCTCTGCGTCGAAGACTAGCACGGTTCAGTTTTCTGCGTCGAAGACTAACACACTTCGTGATCTGCGTCGAAAACTAACACAGTTGCATAGAACTGAACTGTGTTAGAGATCAGAGCATATCGAAACTTTTAGGGGGGTTATAGAATACGAGAAATCGGAGTAGGTAAAATAGCATGCAAACTAATGCTGAAGGAGCACACACTTCGCCAAACCAACGAAAGATAGCTACAATCCCCAGGGCAAATCCAAGGAAACCTGGCGAAAATGGGATAATAAAAGAACTAGACACATATACGCCCTAAGAAGGAAGGAAATCTCCATATTAATAGGGATATTAACCGGACAGTGCCTTATTGGTTGGCGCAGCAGAAAGCCCACGTGTGACCCACCGAAGATGTTGAAGGAGTTGCAAAGATGATGTGGAGAAGGAAACGGTGGATCTCCTCATCTGCAACTGCCCGACTTAAGCGGAGCGAGAATGCGCTTTTTTGGGAGTTCCCTTCTGGGATAGCTTTCGTCAGGTCGCGGAGATGGATATAAAGGACTTGATGGCCTTCATCAAATCATCTAAATTGTTCGAGGAGGAGTAACGGTGTCGGTTTAAGATTGTCAGTCCGGGGATTCTGCTATGTGAAGAGTTCCGACAATACAGGGATTTTTCATATGGCCGGGTCTCGGGACTTACTTTCCTAGTGTTGGTGGTATCACGGCGTGCTTTATAAAACTGGCCTAAGTCTGCCTCTGCGGCTGGAACATGAACCTAATCTAACCTATTATGTCACGAAAGAATTTCTATCGACATTAATTAATTGAAAATTTAATTATGGTTGCAAAGAAGACTTATTTTTAGCATAAATTTGTCATTAACCTAAGTCACTGTATGGTTTAATGGCTTCATTGATTAGGTACACAATTAGTTGATCTAATAAACTTTTGCATTGTAACTACCTAGTGTAAAATCAGGAATTTCAGCTGTGAATAAACGTATTTCCTCCTATAATTAGCTCTGGGAATTTTTACGATTGCTGAAGCTGGCTATGAAGTTTGAACTTGCATCCGTACAGCCATGGCATCGACGATGTAAACTAATACTGATTGATATGCATGTTAAAGGATTGGAGTGATACTAATATTAGATCATTTTTTAAATTTTCTAGAAATTTTAATATTCGTAGTTCGTTATTAAAGATCATTCTGATTGGGCCAAAGCTGAAAGAGGGCAAACGATATAAAAATTAATCATTATTTTTTAGAAAACTTTTCTTCTCGTTATGCATATTTATTCCAGCATAACAACGCCATTTTGGTAAATTTTAACTGTTACGATTGTCTGTTGATTGTTAGTTCATACGTATATGGAAGGGTATTTTTGCTTAATTACACAACACGCTTCCCATCATTAAGAACAAACATTGTGGAAGTAAAAAAAAACCATAATAGCACATCCCTTTCCCACCTTTTATTTATGTATGTACTATGTACATACATTAGGGTGATTCAAAATTGTTTTTTTTTCGGTTTTACCCCCTGAAACTTTAGGTATTGATTAGAAAATAAGCCTTGCAAAAAATTAGCGCTCTAACTTAACCCTTAGGCGTGGCTATTTTTTTCGCCCTTTCCCATACATTGGGGAAAAATGGCTTCAAAACATGTAAGCGATTTTAAGAAATAGGCCTTCTGTGAAATTGAGAACCAGTCTCATAGAACGAAAGACTCCTTCTGTCCCGTTCACAAGAACGATAGTTAAAAAAATATATTTTGAAAATAAGTAGTTTAATATTCTACATTGTAGAGCAACTGCTCTGCAGATAGGGCTTTTCACAATTTTTGGTGGGGTTTTAGGTTTGATTGTGCATATGAATATAATTATGTGCCATTATGAAGCAGACGAACTGAATCAACTGTCAATTGGTCTTCGTTGGATCTCGTCGTAACAACCACTTTGTAGTTTTGCTGGCAATGATAGTTTATTTTTTGAAAGTCATTATAATAAATACATGGCTATACATTAGTACACAAACACATAAACTATATATCTATGTATATATAAATACGCCACATGAAAAACTTTAGGAACCTCCTGTGAGCGAACCGTTTGACCGATTTTAATGAAGTATGCACCGATGGAAAGGAAATTGAAAAAAACTGAGGTATAGCCTGTATATTTTCAGGGGCGTCCCCGAAATTAAGGATGGCGTGTACGGGGCTAGCGACCCCACGTTCTCCTCAAGATTTTATTGGTCGAATTTTCTATCACAAGCGATACTAGTAATAGTTTCTTGGCGTAATACCTTCGATTTAACACCGAGCCACTTCGAAAAATAACACCGAGCCCCTGTTGTTGTTGTTGTAACGAGGTGTAGCCCTGCCTAAATGTCAGACAGGGTCACCTCGAGTATATTGCTCTTGGCCGGGTCGATATAAGTAAACGGCCCGGGTCGTTTCGGCACGATGGGTACAGCACAAGTACTGGTACCGTTCTCGTAGATCCGGCAATACTAGAAACTAAACTAGCCGTGCAGGCTATGTAGGTCATTTAGCGTTACCCAGGGTGCACCAACTGGGAGGCGACCTACTTTTACACCCCGAGCCCCTCTTCCGAATTTGTTGAAATACCGGGGCCTCCGTGCTTAGGATATCTGAGTCAAGTGAAGAAATTATTTAAATTTTCATCCGTCATCTGGCTGTCTGTTAGTTGTTTGTACTCGTAACACTAAATGACTACAGCATCATGTTGAGTGATTTTCTACATACTGTTTTCTGAAGATCCACCTTGAAATATAGGACACAATATCTTTAGTGAAGTTTAAAGACGCAGGCGTTTAGGCTTCTAAAGACCTCCACCGGCTATTATAAATTTTCATAGTAACCCTGCAATCAAAGCAACTAGTTGAAAACAACTTTACAGCTAGTATGTCCACCAAGCCCAACTGTCTTATATCCATATAATCAACTGGTATATTTTACGTGTTGATGTCCTATGTTACGTGATGTCAATTGAACTAGTATGACTTCAATCAGAAATTTATACCTACTCGCATTATTTACATGACTTACTTCTTTACTCTACCATTTGCCTTCATTTCCAAATCAATCCGATTTTACGATTTTCTTTAGAAAGCAGCGACTTTTTTCTTTTATAATTCACAGAAGCTTTTTCATGTTTTGGTAAATACAAAAAGTTGCAAAGAGGTCAAGGCAAAGTAAGAAGAATTTCCATGACCTATGGAAACTAAAAAGACAAGAATTACCGACGATATGAAAGAAGTTCTATGTATAACAAATAAAGTTCGTTTCTTAAGTCTTTCGTTTACAATCATTTGGAATTATTTAGTTGTGGGAGATATGTTTTTCTTTGCCTATCGAAAGCATACCTGGCTACTTTAACTTGGTAGATTTTGAAAAAAGAAAACATACCCCTATATTCATACAAAATACAAACGGTTTAATAACCTGCTATAATTCAAAATTTGTACGGAAATGTCATTTTAAAAAGCTTTATAAACCTATTTTATTTTTTAAGAATAAGGGGGATGGAGTATATTTCTTTTCATACAACTCAATCCTTATATAAATTTTGTTCAATAACCAAACGAATAACGTAAATAGGTTTTGAGCATTTTTTAAGCTTACTAGCTGACGATTGAAAAAAACACAAATGTTATTTAGCAATCCATCATATTCCTATTGGGTATTAACTTTAATAAAGACTGACTTTTTACGAGCAAGTCACTACAATACAAAACGAGCTGGGAAACCGGAAAATGTAATCTATGTATGTATGTATGTATAATTAAAGGAAATATGTCAACTGAATATAGCAAAGCACATAATTTTTTCAATTGCATATCCACACATATGTATATACGTACTTCCACTGTACAATAATATGGAATCGATGTCTGTTGAGTGACGTTGTTCATTAAGAGCTCGTAAATATTTTAAATATCACCGCCCTTCGTTAATGTTTATTAGCGCCTCTTGCTCATTTAGAAGCGCAATACATTGATATCCGGAACAAATGAAGCGAGAACAATATTGTTCGAGCAATTAAACATGTACGTATGGATATATGTACATCGGTATCATGTACGTGAACACACATCAGCATAGTAAAATACTTCAGTCAATGGCTCATACACATTTCTGTCACACTCAAATCGGCTAGCACTTAATAAATTTCCAATAAAGCCATTTGCTGCTGCTGCCTTCCCCTGATCAAATTAGAACAAATCTGCAGCTGAAGTGTGTGTATACAAAAGTATAAGATACGTAATTTGTGGCTTTTCCTCTGTAGTCTAATACATACATACATATGTACATATGGAGGTACATAGGCAATAAAAGTGCAAACCACCTAGTCAGAATTTGCAAGAACGCCTAAATGACATCTTTACTTACTCCATTTTTGAACCAAAAATTATTGGCTTTAAGGAAATAGTTACTTGCTTTGTTATATCATTGTTATTTCTATATTTGCATCAAATGACAGGTTGGTTTTTTAGATCGCCCATTTTTAGATGAATCTATTCATGAAATTTGGTTTTTCTGAACGGTGTCGCTCCTCGGCAGTGGCTTGTAAACTCGCCCAGTGTATTTCTGCCATGGAAGGCTTCTCGAAAAAATTGTCGTGATTTGCAGATGCCGCTTAGATTCGGCAAAAACCTGTAAGTCACGACAATTTTTGTAGGAAGAAATTAAAGCAGCATATCAAAAATAATGAGAGAAGCTTGGAGCAAAAATCTCTTCAGAGGTTGATGATGATAATCTGTAGGTACATATGTCTCGGCAGCAGAAGGGGTTTATTCAAGGGATGTGGAGCTTGAGCTCTCCTTTAAACTACCTGATCGTTGCAGCGTTTTCGGCTGAAGTCTCAGAAATCTTGGACGCCACGGTCTGGATATCGTTATTTTTAGCGACAGCCAAGCGGCCATTAAAGCTCTTGGCTCTTACTCGTCCAACTCTGAACTGACGCTTAGCTGTCGTCGATCTATTCAAGAGATTGCCCAACAGAACCACATGAACATCGCATGGGTCCCGGGACATAGGGACATTGAAGGAAACTGTAGGGCAGACGAACTTGCCACGCAGGGAATGACCAATCAGGTTCTTCGGGAAAAGAGCGCTTAGGTATGCCGTTTGCCAAATGCAAGCTAATGCTGAAGGAGTACACACTCCGTCAAGCCAACGAAAGATGCCACCAATCCCCCGGGTGCCTGATATCCAAACAAACCTGGCCAAAATGGGATCATAAAAGATCCAGAGACGTTCGTGCCATAAGAAGGTGAGAAAAAAATAGTGGCGGCGATATAACAACAGGTTATCATAACCTCTAACGAGATATTTGGCGAGCTTCTCTTCCAACTTGTGGTGTGTTGCTTTTGAGTTTTTCCTACAAATTGGCGGGACCTAAAGTTTTTTTACCGCTCCGAACGGAACTTACAAAGCAAATGAGTTTTTGCTGAGAAGCTTTTCATGGCAGAAATATACCCGGAGAGTTTGCCAAACTAGCGCTTTTATGGAGTTTGGACTGACAGAAATTATGGCCCCTATTGTGATTCACAACTAAATCGAAAGTTGTGTTGTAGTTGTAAAATTTCTATTATGATTCACAACACAACACAACTTTTTCAGATAACTTTTTTTGCTGTTATCTTTTTTCAGTTCGTTTTGACAGCAAAATAATGTTGTTAATCATCCCAGCAAACAATTGGAGTCATAAATGAGTCAGAAAGGAGTCCTAAATAGGAGCGTTTTCGCTCTTTATGAGCTCATTTATGAGTCCAAAATGAATGTATTTCCCTTCCTGGAATGGTCGTCCGATATGAGCTAAATTTCATATATTATATGAGCCTGAATAGGAGTCATATATGACTCTTATTGGCCTCAGAAACGGCTCATATACAGCTTAAATATGAGTCATATATGACTCCTTTATGAGGCTTCTCGGATGCATTTATGACTATCACAAAAGTCATATACGCATGAAGGACGACTTTTGGCATTGGGAGGGAAGGGTGCACTGAAAAAACACCAACACACACTTATACATACATATGAGGCCGGAAATATCTTCAACAGTTTGTAATAAAGATGTCCAGCAATAATAAAATCGAAGTCCAAAATGATGGGTTATAGCTGGAACAGGCCGCACATTAAAAACGATAATGTTTAGAAAAGAAATTTTATTTGAAATAAAAAAATGTTCACAAACAAAATGTGAATATTTGTTCCAAAGCTGCTTTGTTCAGTGAACACTCTCGGTTCATAGCTCATAAATTTCATCATATCGGAATCATAAAAGACTCATATATGATCATATTTCGGAGGGTCATATTTTATACATATTTTGGACTCATTTCGGACTCTGAAATTATGAGCGCTCCTAGAATGTTTGAAGGGATAATACAAGAAATAAGTTGTGTTGTGTTGTTACATTTACAACACAACTTTTTCAAGTTGTGAATCACTATAGGGGCATAATTTACGCTTTGTTTTCAAAATCTCCCGTCATCCGCCTGATCCTTCGGTACATCTTTGAGACATATGCCCCTATTCCCCCCTATCCCACCCCTACGTCAATCAATTAAATTTGTTTATGTTTCATAGTGGAATTACCAATTTTCTTTCTAATTAAGCAAAGGAGGCAACATTGCTCGACAAAAAAAGAATTACCAAAAAGGAGATAAAATTGTCTTAATGTAAAACGTTCTCCTGATTCCGAATATCATTTTTATTTTCCAGTGGCAGATATAGTTTATGAAATATCGGTAAAAAAAATGAAAAAAAAAACCATTTTTGAAAACATTGTGTTGGGTAAATTTATACTTCGCATTCTATCGATTTAACCTGTGGACTATATGCTATCCTCATGCTGATAACTGTGCGATTAAATTTTAAAGAGAGTTGTCCAATATTGCTACGTTTTGTCCATAGTGGAATAGAGTTCAATAACCATAAGTTAATTGTAATTTTTTTTACATACCCAAATTTAATTATTGTAGCACTTAGAAGTCAAAGTACCCGTTTGGGTATAGGTTAGATTAGTCTTGTCATACCAATTCGGGTATAAATGTGTACAATTGGTCTCTCCATAGGACATGCTCAAACGAATGTGAACAGTTCAGCCCCTACAAAAAGATCAAAACTGCCATTAGTCGCATCTTGCCTTGCGACTGATCCCGGAAACATCATTGACTAATCTCATTTTTCGCAGGGAAGACTTACATATATACATATAGCAACCACTGACACTGTTTTTTGGTCAGTATTTCATACATCCTTATAATTCAAGGGTCAACTCACACAAACATAAATATACGTTCAATAGTAGCTCATCCTGTAATTATATTGGCAATTGTGTTTTTTAAGTGTGACGAAATGTCAGAAATGTATCTAAAATAGTCCACAGCTGCTTGTGTGTGTAACGAATCGAGTTTAAGCCAAAAACATTAAGCGCGTTTATGTAGATCGAAATCATCAATGCATAAACATGATTATGCATTGTATTGTGAGTACAGATGATCAGGTGATATAGCGGTCTAAATATTGTGTACGTAGATTGGCAGTGAAGTGGTGACTTTGCGTTGATCGAATTAGGAATCACCTGTTTCGATTAATGGCTAGCGCCATTAAGGAGATGTTACGCATGAAACATAGGCTCAAATTGAAAGCGCATGTTGAAGAGTAGGTTTGTACTTTTACATATAAAAAAAAAACCCTGCAAAAAATCGTGGGCTGGTCTCTAAAAATAGTGGCATATCCATTTACTTATTAAGGCACATTCCTATAAAAACTATAGAATCCTGACAGGCTATATACTTATTATCAGTGGAGCAGTTAAAAAAATGCACGAAATATCAGTGATGGTACTATATCTATTCTAAGTGTCTCATCAAACCTTTTCTCATATATATCTATTAAGTATTATTTGTAAATCACGTTCTTCCAACTCTTACTTCTATTAGTGGCTATATTTCAATTGGCATGTCATGACAACGTTCAGAAATGTCAAAGCTTATAAGTAAAAAAAAAAAAAAAACAAGTATAAATAATTAGCGTAATTACCTGTGTGTGTATGTATGTGTAACTTGTCTACAATTTCGTTACAAAATTCACCCAAAACCATCTTGTGACGTGTAGCTATTTATCCGCAGTAATAAGAATTAAAAAACATTTTTTTTTAAACAGGTATTATTGCCAAACAAATGTAATTTACTGCACTCAATTTAAATCCAAAATGTTCCAACAGCAAAAAAGAGTGGAATGAAAACCACACGTTAGGGTGTCCTTATATAAAAATCTATAATTTTTTCCAGTCTCATCCCCTTAATCGGTTGCACATCGCTCAAATCTATCGCATATACTTAAGTTTTTATCCCGATTGGAGTCGGTTAAGCTGTGCGGCAAGTTTGATTTCGAGGAACACCACTATTGCGCGTCGCACTACGATTAAAGTTTAGATTAGATAGATGGTCTCCATAGTGTACCTCATCTTAGCTTTGACCCCCATGGCACACGTTTCAACAGTTTCGATATTTTTTTTAAATATTGTTTCAAACTCAATCTTTATATCGTCGGTGTTTATGCAAAATAACGTAATAGGGCTGATACGTTGGCGCAAATCCGGAATTATAAATTCCCAAAAATGAAGAAGATTTGAGAAGATTTAAGGCACGCAAAAAATTTTCGCTGACAACACTCTTCAGATAAATAACCAAAAATAGTAAGAAACACAACCAAATTTAACAAAATGAAAGTATCAACGGCTAGATGTCGCCGGTATACCTATAAACAAAAACAGCAAGAAGCACAACCAAATGAAACAAATGTCGCGAAAATGTGTGTGGATAAAGACTGCTGGATTTCGCCGAGATTGCGAATTAACAATGTTGTTAATCTTCAATTTATGTATGTAAGAGTAAAATTTTTATCTGATTAAAGAACATTTATTGGAGATAATCTCGGTGAGTGTATCCATAGCATAACGGAAAAATTAAAATCCACTTACAAACCTTCACTCAAATTTTACAGGAGAGACAAAAAACTGTTTAACTTTATTACGAGCTACTATGTGATGGGTCAAATTCAAATGTCGTTTTTTTTAAATTCAATTGCACAAACTCCTAATTTTTTGTTACTAATGAATGGACGTGGGTACCCAAAGGCCCTGGTAACCAAATATCATTTTTGATCAAAGTGTCCTTTACATGATTTTGCATTTGACCGTTACGTTGTTTTGCATTAACACCGACTATTTGTAAGAATATCCTATGCTTTTTTCGTCACTAAACACCTCCTCAACGATAAAAAGGGATAAACAGATTTAAGAAAGAATAATTGGGAAGAGAAACCGTAAATTCGCTCAAATATAGGATAACATATACCGGCCCACTAGTTTAGATATGTATGTATATGAAAAAATATTGTTTTGGAGGTACATATTTTCAATTTGGTACAGCTCACGTAAATCTTATTTTTTTAATTTTAATATTTTTGGGGAGGCCTTAGAGAAGAGATAATTTGAAAACTCGGGTGGATAAACTGCCACTTTTTTTTTGCTGAGGCACCTTAATATACATACCTACCTGCAACAATGACTTTTGGAAGCTTTTATACTGACACCATGAACAAAAACAAATTTCGACTTCAAGGGACCCATGTTGGCGAGCGAATTGTAACTGCAGCGCCAATAAAACAAAAAAAAGTGCCTAGGACTATTACCTATATACACAAAAAAAAAACAACAATAACAACGATGGCAGCCACAGCAATAATATTATTGGCTGCGACACCTTCAGTGTTAAACACTTTTGCAAATTACTGCAGTCAACAAATACATCAAGGCGAAAATAGCCGACAAAGCATTAACCGACACAGACATTGGTATGAGGAGATAGACGGAAAAGTAAAAAATACAAGACAAAGAGTCAATAATAACGTCAGGAAGACGTAAGAGGGGGTGCAAAAGTTGGTTTCGCAGGCACTGCTGCTGCCACATAAGCAATGCAATTGAACGGATAAGCGGGTTAATATATAGAAAGTTGGTTGTTTATAAATGTAAGTAGATATTTATGTATGTATGTAGGTACATTCATACATTAGACAGTGACTAAAAAATTATTTTTACATCCTTATAAGCTGAATGTTCAAATCTTGAATTTTCAGCTTGAGTTTTATGGTACGCTCTAATGTACACACATGCACATCCGCTTTGGCTAAAACTAAGCGCAAAGTTATGTCTGTAGGTATGTTGAGGGGGAAAAGGTGTCAGCCCGATATGGACACAAGTAGACATCATTATTGATGACAATTGAGTGCATGCTTAACGATCACTGCCAAACTGTCATAAGGTGAGGAGAAATGTGCGCTAGTCATGTTAATGCAAAGATATGATTGTTTGGTGATTACTATATATATTTAACATATCACGTTGTAATTACATGTGTGTAGATGAAAAAAAGTTGAGCAAAAAATTTAAAAGCTGCTGAGATGTTTCTTATGTTACTTTATACAACTCGGAATATTTTCTGATTGGGGTTAACCAACCCCGTTTTTTCGTCTATTCACAATATTCATACGGGCATATTTACTTGCGATATGCATAATAGTGTACCTATCTACTTATAAACATTAAAAATAAATTCGGCAATTCGCAGTCAAAGCAATAATAATAACACTGTACAACAAAATTTAAGTTTTTGAAAATCCCACCGGGTTTCTCATCGGTTTTAGGTGCTGGTGCGGTGTGCTGAATCCGAATCTGAAGTCAGATTTTTCGGGTCAACCTAGGTTTTCTCTCCAGAGGATAATTTGCAAAGAGATCGGAAGTTGTAAAAGTTAATGTTATTTTTTAATTTAGCAATTTTTCTTGGGTCAAATTAATTTCTTTTGGGTTTTTATATTTGGCATACAGATGTTCCGTAGTGCAAAAAAAGTGGGGTATAGTAAATAAGTTATTAAGGAAAAATTAAAAAAGATATTTTTTTACTACTACCGATCGCTGAACAAACTACCCTCTATAGAGAAAACTTAGGGTGACCCGAAAAATCTGACTTCAGTTTCGGATGCAACACACCCAAAAGCTTAAGAAACCGTAAAGAAATCCTTTGGGATTGTTTGCCTGTTGTACAGTGTAATTAACGCATGCAGCCAAGTGGAAAGTTTACAACTCAAACAAAACCATAAAAATATTTAAGCCCAACAAAAATGTCTGCAGTTTTTTTGAATAACTTCAACTGATCATGCTTTGATAAACGTAAGTACCTGGGTGACCGAGCTTGCTCGGTGCTATCAATTTAGCGGTAACTTTATTTACCCAAAATGATCCCAAAATGTCCCTAAAATAATCCCAAAATAATCCTAGAACAACTCCAAAAAGACCCTTAAATGTTCCCAAAATGGTCCGCAATTGAACCAAAAACGACCCATAAATGATCCCAAAATGACCCGATAATTACCCTAAAAATGATCCAAAAATTATTCCAAAATGGCCAAAAAATGTTTCCAAAATGACCCCAAAAAGACCCTTAAAGTTATCTAAAAATGATCCCAAAATGACCCTAAAATAATCCCAAAACAAACCCAAAAAGATCCTCAAATGTTCCCAAAATGATCCAAAATTTAACCCAAAAAGCTCAAAAATTATTCCAAAATGATTCAAAAATATTCCCAAAATGACTCCAAAATGATCCAAAAATTACCCCAAAATTGTCCCAAATTCATCCAAAATTGAACTCAAAAATGATCTCAAAATATCCCCAAAATTATCCTAAAGTGACCCCCAAATGATCCTAAAATAATCCAAATATGATCCCAAAAATTTACGATACAAATACAATACGTTAAAATGGCAACCCTGGGCGGCAACCCTATTTGAAAATATTTTAGTTAATATGTCGGCGAAAATACCTTTAATTTGATACCCATACACCCAGAGAAAAAATACAGTAGAACGAACTGGATTAGAGGTTAAAACAACAGATTTCATATTCAAAAACCATCCAAACAATATATCTGTTGAAATAACAGATGCTGCTCGTTCGTGAACGTTTTACCTGTTGTTTTAACAGAAAATTTTGTTGTTTTAAGTATTCCGAGTTCAATTCTCGGTGAAGTCAATATAATTTTTTTTTTTTCAAAACAAAAAAAAATTTTTTGTCAGAGTTCTAGTATTGTGAATTCAACGAGAATCGGAACTCAGGGCTCTTGATCAATCAACCCAGGTGTCTACTGTATAACCATTATGCCATCGCATACTTATGCTTCCCAGCTTTGTTCTAAATCATGGGTCGGCAGATTTCTAAAAGCAGATGTATAAGTGAGAACGCTTATACACGCGCTGTGATCGTCCGAACTATATTTTTAACATTCGCTGACCAAACAAGCGACACCCCCACGCGATGTGGTTTCGCCCCTCGCCCAGCGATGACTACATCATTTGGTAAACAAAGAGCGCAACGTGTCCTTGTGATGAATCCAACTTGTTTGACTGATCTTAAGATCTATGGGGCGCCGATGCTTGTTCTAAATGACACTTTCCCACGTTGCTTTGTTGCCTCCCACCGAGAATCGAGCCACACTGATCACATCAGGCTATCGCGTACTTATGTTTGATGGCTGTTGAATTACTGTTAAATCTGTTGGATTAACTGCAGAAGTCTGTTGAATTAATTGCAGAAGTCTGTTGTGAGAGTGTTAAATCTGCTGGATTAACTTAAATCTGTTGGATTAACCGCAGAAATATGTTGTGAGAGTGTCTTCGCTGATAAATGTTTGTTAAATCTGTTGGATTCCATGTAAATCTACATTACTTGACCAGAGTTCCGTCAATTCAACAGGTTTTGGTATTAAAGAGGACTGTTGATATAACTGTGGTTTTGTGTATCCGCATATCTCGCTCCATAATTTAAAAAATTGAAATAAGTGGCAACTCTGTACACCCCCAAGTGGAAAGTCTTTGAATCAATCATACCATCTATGTTCCGGAGATAGTACCGGATATACAAATATACTTCGGTAAGGTGCAACCCTACTTGCAAACACTTTAGTTGGTATGTCGCCGAAAATACCTTTCATTTGATACCCATATCGGCATATCTTGCTCCATAATTTAAAACAATTGAGATAGGTGGTAACCCTGTAAGCCCACTAAGTGGCAACCCCCACGTGGATAGTCTTGGAATCAATAATACTATCTCTATGTCAAATTTCATCCAAATCAGTCAAGCGGTTCTCAAGATTGTACCGGATATAAAAATATACTGCGGTAAGGTGGCAACCCTATCATTTGGTACCCATATTGATATATCTTGCTACAAAAAAAATATGTGGCAACCCTGTTAACCACCCCAGGTGGCAACCCCCAAGTGGATAGACTTAGAATCAATCATACTATCTATATTCAAAATTTTATCCAAATCGGTCAAGTGGTTCCCGAGATAGTCCAGATATACAAATATCCAAGTTTAGCTCGTTTAAAGTTATTAGATAAAGGCCATTGCAGTAGGTATTCAAATACTATTAAGTTGTTTCTCTCAAATACAAAGTTGACTAGAGTCAGTAAAAATATATCTGGTTTGCAGGTGACGTTCGGAGTCGGAAAAAAACTGTAGGACCCGACAAATTTTCAATGTACAGACACGACCTTTCTAGAGTTTTATTATAGTATAGATGAAACTGTCCTGAAGTTGAAAATAAATAAATATTTCCTTATGCCGAAGAAATTATTTCTAGTGATATCAAGGCAATTTTAAACTTAATTTAAGAGCATATTTACTTATCTTTGCTGCCGCCGCCACAAACGCTCTGCCCGGGTAATTTTTTTTATTTGTATGGAGCTTTCCCATTAGGGGTCGTGCATATATGACGTCACGCGATTTTTGGTAGTTTTTGACCCCCCCTCCCCCATGTCACACCCAGTCACAAACTCCTTTGCATAATCACCGACGATATTTGTGTGCAAAAAATATTTAATTTATTTGGTTACATTTATAAAGTGTGCCATTTGTCTGATCATGACTGTATATACTGCTAATAAAGGTGTATACATATATGTTCCAGAACAATAAAAATACCTATGAAGCAAACGCGCTGTCGCTTGCGCTCCAACAATCCGTTTATATCAGTCCGACCAGCAGCATCAAGTTGGAAATATTAATGACGTTCTGTTGACAGCTAGAAGAAAATATTTATTACGTTAAATACGCGCATGCATACATTTTTGTTTTACTCTACTTTTTATGCACTCTACATAACATGTTCTCTATTAGTGTTCTTATACCTATACAATGGCTGAATGCTAATGGCGTGCACGAACACACACGCCATTAAATTTATATGAATATGAAAACAAAGCACCGTTGGAACGTTGTGATTGGTTGAACGCGCCATTACAGCGGAGCACGCCTCTTTTTATACGAAGAGCAGTTTGTTTTACTTTGCCATCAATAGCTAAAGCTTTAGCAATACTTTATCCCATCTTTTCTTTTTGCTTCCTCTCTCCGTCTTATTAAAGGTAGCTCAGTGACGTCATGAAGTAAGGCGTAGTTACAAAAAAGAGGCAAAAAGGTGAAATGCAGCAGTGGCGGCATACCTATATGTATGTAGTAGTCATGTGGGTTAGTAGTGGTGTGAATTAATCGAAATACTAACACACAGTCCTTGCAGAGAGTATGAGCGAAACCAGTTTTTAAAGAGCTAAACATTTTTTGTTTTCCCTTTAATTTGTTAAGGTTTGTTTTCGTCTTAAATGCCGCACTGTAGCTCTCTTCCATTTGGCGCAGAAGCTCGTTGTGGTCGCTGGTGGTAGTGCGCGGCACTTTGAAGCTTATCGTGAGCGCCCCAGCGTACTAAGACGTTATGAACAATTTTTCTGTTTCAGTCCGCTTTATAGTGTCAGAATACACCGATAATGTGTTCGTTCGTTAGGGCTTTTGTCGTTTTGCCGACGCATTTCTGCTTGCCATATTTACGCGACGGTTTTGACGCGCATTTGGTGTCACACTGAGACGCGTGCACTATGGTGCATTTGTGATAAATACTTATACTAATTGGTGAAATTAAATACTGTTTTATCAATGTACCCTAATGTGTGTGAGCATATATGTTAGGGTGTGTAAAACTGTTTAAATTGAAGACACATGTCGATTCTGGTTAATTGAGTAAATTCAGAAATCATAATTTCTAGCTTGCGATACATATATGCAAATATATTTGCAATCTAATTTTTTTTTCAGTGGCGCTCCTGTACATTTTATTTGGATTTGTACACCTTTTTTTGAAAATCGGCAGTATTTTTGATAAAATCAACAACATTTTTGAGAACATTGACAAAATTTGACTTTCTCACAACGCTCCACGTTTCATGATACATATTTAAGAATTAAAACTGCATTTCAAAAAAAAAATAAAAAAATTTGGTGGATTTTGAAAAAAAAAGAAAAAAAAAACATTTAACCCCAAAAAAAGTACAGAAGCGACATTTGGGGGTTCTGAAATGGTGAAAATAGTTCCACAAGTGGATTCCTTGAACTCAAAAACCTTTAGATACATACATATTTCGGCTAGTTTTCAATACAGCTATTCTAGCAGGTGAGTTAATTTGTCAACAACAAAAAAAAAGATAGACAAAAACGCATGCTAGGAATTCCTTTAGAACGGCTTGAAATTACCCAAATAATCGGAATCGCTATGTACCTCTGTGATATATTTTGGACCTATACAAATCGAAAGATATCCAATTGCACTCATATTGAAATGAAGGACATACATTTAGGCAGGGCCGTCGAGAGGAATTCCGGGCCCGGGGTATCGAAATTTACGGCCCCCAACAGTAATTTTTTCTTGTCAATACATACAGTATTTTATACATAGACACAACTATGTATATTTGTTAAAGTTTTTTTAAAACTATTGTTGGTCAGCTTTATACCAAACATCGCACAAGGCCTTTGTTTGAGGAAACCGGTGTTTTCAATTCGGTTTTTAGGTTTTGGCGATGTCTTTATCGATTATTTTGAAAAAAAAAGCAAAAATCGAACAGTCAACTTAGTGCCAGATTGTTTGAAATTTCACAATTTTTGGCAACAAAGAAAGTGAAAACTCGCGAATATTCGCCGTTTTTTTACATATTAAAAAAATTAGTTTTTGTATTGAGAAAATTAGTTAAGCTTTTTTAAAGCCGGAATTGGTGAAAAACACCAAAAATACCTACTTCATTCTGTTAGTGTACAAGCGAGGCACTCGAAGAAAAAAATAAATATTTGTTAAATATGTGAATTAATACAGGTTAAAATTATAATAACTTCTACTTACTACATAAAAATAGTATTATATTTAAAGTTTAAAAAAGTGTTAAAACTATGCCGCCTTAAGATAGTAATAAATAACCAGGGTATGGACAATAAAGTTAAAAAAAAAATTCTTCATTTGGTCAAGTCCAAGGAGTATATTCAAGCATTACATGCCGGAATTGCAAATAATAGCGCAGGAATAGCCGAGTATGAGAAAATTTTGGTACGAAAATAATCGAAACTGTTCATTTTTTCCTATTTATTCAAATTTCCGGGCCCCTCACAAACCCCGGGCCCATTAAAATGTTATTAAATAAATCATGGGCGTAGCCAGAAATTTTTTTAGGTCTCTTTTCGAAAACAATTTCTCAAAAATCAATGAAAAAACGAGACAATTTTTTTTTGAAAAATAGAGCAGGATATATTTATTGACATAAATATAGAGAGATACTTTAAAAGCATCATTTTTTTCTCATTTTATAAAATTTTTCATTGATACTCCTTTTTTTCGCTTTAAAAAGTCCCTGTTGTTTCAGCATTTTCTCCAAATGTCCTCGAGGACAAAAATTAATTCTTTCTTAAAAAACGCAGAATTTTTCGAGAACATTGGCTAAGTTTTTTTTCTTTAGTTTTTTTATAAAAATTTTCATTGATACTCCTTTCTTTCCGCTTTTTTCCCAAATGGTCCTCGTGTTTTAAGAGAATAATCTTTGAAAAGTCTTCGTTGCTTCAGCATTTTCTCCAAATGCCCTCGAGGACAAAGATTAATTTTTTCTTAAAAAACGCAGAATTTTTCGGCCCTACCTGCCCCTACCCCCATGTAATGAATTTTGAATGTTTACTTTACAAATTTAAACTCTACAAAAAAAGGTGAAATGAACTTTTTTCATTTATCTAAACACAAAGTTTCTGGACCTGGTCCTTTATATACTCTAGGATAAGCAAGGAGTCTCGGGCAGGCTTACCTTCTTTATTCAGGGCAATTCTAAATAATTTTTCACTTTGCGGATTTTCTGACTCTCAAATAATTTGCGAGCAAAAATAAATGAGAATGTAAAACGATTAGCAGTGAGAAATTACTTAAAGTGCCTGATTTTGTGAAGTAAATTTAAATCTACACTAGGAACCAGTGGCGGATCCAAAATTCTGAGAAGGGGCGGACTAAAATTTTTTTTCAGAGGGCATTTTTGATTCTAAGTTGGCTGTACGATTTTTGGCGGAAAAGATAAATTAATTTAGGTAGATGTGTTTCCCGAAAATGAATGGGGTAAGTTTTCCAGTTAACATAAAAAGTCATATTTCGTCATTATACTCCATTTTTTGACTAAGAATTCGATTTTCTGCATGCCGTTAGAAACCAACGAAAATCGATTTTTTCGGCCCTCCCAGGCGCGTTTACACGGGACAGATACGGGGGGTCCAGACACCCCCGAAATGCGCAAGTTAGTGACATTTTTTTGTAAAATATGAATCCAGATACAGTTTGTTTTGGCATACGTGATAACCGCCAAAAATTGTATCGATTGCAAAAAATCAAATATTTACTACGAAGTTAAGTGCGATCCCAAACATTTTTTTTCACAATCTGAATTAAATATATATAGGCAATAAAATTTGTAAGGAAACATGTTTTTACAAGATTGAAAACACTAAAAAAAATTGATAAAAATAAATGTTATTAAAAAGTAGTAATTTTTTTTTTCATGAAAATTTTATTTTTATAAAGTTCAAATTCATCTTAACATACCCTCAAAATTTCGTTTTATTTGACCCACCAGTTTAAGAGATATTCATTTAGAAAGGAAAACGTATGGTTTTTTAAATAGCAAAAAAAAAAAATCCAAAATTTTTTTCCAAAAACGACTTACCAATTTTTTTGGAAAAATCGCGTGCTAACTTAACGAATTTCCAGTCTTTTCGAATTTTTCCTTTAAACGGTAATTTTTTCGAAAAATTATCTTCGACCAAGCTCGAATTCACTATAAAAATCTTCCTAGACATGTAATTGACATGCCGTTTTCTAAAATATTTTTCCGTTCTTTTCGAATATAAATTTAAAAAAAAAAATTTGATTGAAAAACTTTAGTAAAAATTTTATTAAAAAAGACATGTAATTGACATGCTAAGATGAAACATGGAAACTGTTTTCTAAAGTAGTTTTTGCGTTCTTTTCGAATATAAATTCAAAAAAAAATTTATTGAAAAAAATTTTGTAAAAATTTTATTAAAAATAATTCAATCAAAAATTCAAAAATCAATTTTTTTTTTCTAACTTGACCATTTTTAATACTTTTTTTTAGTTTTGATTTAAAGCGTGTTCTTTTGCCTTTAATATTACTCCTTTTTTGTAATGGATCTAGAAAATTTTTAAATGTTCTTTCAAGAGGCAATTAATTTTTTGTTTTGTTTTTCTCTAGGCGTTGATAAATTTGATTCGCGTCTGCACTAGTAACAAAATTAAACTTTAGCTAAGTCATTTCAATTTTCCAGCCCAAATGGTTATTATAAAGAAAAAATTGGACTTCCTCCCCTCCCCCCTCGAAAATATTTTCTGGATACGGGTCTGGGCCTTCCCTAGATAATATACACAGATATATGCAATCATTTGAATATAAGTGCAATTAGATAGCTTTCTTGTCAATTAACCTGCGTATCTACTATCCGACTGTTGAGAAAAATTAATATTACAACCCTATATACCTAGCTATATGGTGTATGTATTAAAATAACAACCGTATACATTATTTCTGGATGACAAAAAAAAAAAACAAATTTCAACAAAGGCGCATTGCTGATAACTATCAAACATGTTGCGTACCTGTAGTCCACTTGCTCGATCAGTTAGTCCAGCTATTTCTGAAATTTCAGTGGGCTCACCCAGTCCACCACTGGTCAAAGCCTCAAACAACCCATGCCAAAAAACTAGTTTAACTGCGTTTCGACCGCTAAATATAAAGCGCGCGCATGTATCAGATGGCCATGTTCAAATGGATGTCTCAGCAGCTGTGCGCAACCTCATACAACTGCCAGCTACCGCACCTGCAACTGCAATCATCCCAACGCAACCACAAACTCCACAACGCCGTAAATCAAGTGGTGCAGAGCGCGTTAAGAGCTTTTCTATTGCTGATATTTTGGGCACACGTGATGCCGCCACGCGAACGCCATCATCAAAACAAGCGCGCACACAACGTTCACCAAACAGCTCACCAACACCCGAAATACAACCAAACAAACTACAACCAGCATCGCTCATTCAACCAAGCAGTGCTGCGCTCTCAAACGTTATTCCACCGCTTCCAGTATTACCAGTTTTGCCACGTCCGCAACTTGCCGTTCCTGTCACTCTATTACCTTCTGCACAAATTCTAAGCGATCGCTTAGAAGCTATTGTAGCGCCACCACCACTAGTCATGCCGCCAACGCAGCTTTTACTCGACGCGCACCATTTTCCCGCCAAGACATCGGCGCACGCTTGGCAAGCGATGCGTGGGACCGCAGACGCTTTACCTTTGAGATCCTTTCTACCGCCAGCGCTTTTACATTACGAACAACAACGACTAGCTTGGGACTATCAACGTCAATTGCAGGAACACTTTCAAGCGCAAGCACAAATGCTGCAACAAATGAGTATGGATCCATCGATTATACCTTCAGAAGATGGTTCGGAACGTTCACATTCCAGTTCGGCAGGCAGTGAATGCTGCTCGCCTGATGTCGATGGCGCGTCAAATGTCAGTTGTGGGAAGTCTGATGATAAAGATACTCATTCTGAGGCTTGTGGTAGTGATACAAAGGGCAATGATGTGTCGGATGACAAAGCCAAAAAAACTGCTAGTGATACACCGCTGGATGCACTATTTCAGCTATCAACCAAAAATTTCGACGATGGTACAGGTAAGCGGTAATGCATGTATTTGTACTATGTTGTTGTTGCTATAACAATATATACTTACGCATTAGTTAAGTTATTGTGGTCATTGTAAACTTTTGCAGAGTACTACGAATACGGTACGATCCGGTACTAGTAAGCCCACTGAAACTGCGGCTCGTAGCCGAGTAATTGGCCAGGGGTTTGCCGCTTTAATAAAATATTTTTTCTGACCGACTCTGTTCTATGGCTCTAGTTATCCCCAACAACATACTCCAGTAATTAAGGGGGCTGCTGCGGCGCGACAGCCTAGTATTGTTTCGAGTGTTTGGTTTGATCTCAAGGTTCCTTCTAGCTCATCTGCGCTTGCTTATATATTATCCTAATAGATATATCCAGGGATCCACCCAACGTACAGTAAATCAGGAAACACCATAAAATACCTGAAATCTTCTTGAGTTTTTGGTAACTGGTAGTAGTAAGCATAAATTATAAAGTTCTCGAACGCTTACAACAGTAAGTCGGAAAGAACTTACCGTGCTAGCTCGACCCGCCATCGGATTTTAGCGTAGTTAGGCCTATCTTATCCCGCTTTGGTTCTAAGCCCCCCCTGCTCTACATTGTATGTAGCTGTCGTTTGTATAGCAGGATATTATTGAAATTATCTCGGGAAATAATAATATGTAACGACGGAGTAGGCATCCGAGGAGAATACGGCCGAACGTGGCTAACTGTTTGTAATTTGTTACTTATAACTTTCATCCTACCGATTGACCACTTCGACCGGCATCTGCTAAAGATAAATTTTACCGACAATACCAGTTAAGTCATAAAAGGGACCAATAGATCACTTCAACCCTATAATGCGATGAAAATTGGTATGGGTCGCGTGAAGGGCAGATTCAGGATTTTTTTCCGGGGGAAAAAAGTACCTACCATACTTACTTCATCTTCATAAGGGGAATTTTTACTTAGAATTCTTTCATGGCAGAAATACACTCGAATAGTTTTCCCAACCGCTGCTTAGGCCTAAGCCCCGGGGCGACCCCCTTTAGAAAAACCACACGGCGGCAGCCACTAAGTAATAGTTTATGCTAGTACCATCCTGTTTTTTTCATCATTACATAAACTGATTCACGTATCACAAGGAGGTACAAGGTCCATCGGCAAGCGCTGAGGGCTCCAACCATAGGACTGGTGAGGAGCACGGAACGCTGCCTCCACGGTTAACAACTTTCATATTAAAATAATCTGCTAACTGCCACGCGTAAATGGACTTCGGTGTTTTGCTGTCCGCAAGTTGTCTAGCAAATGTTAAGGTGAAATCCCCTCTCAGTAGCGACGCTAGACGTAAACTATGCATCGGTCAACCTTTTGCGAGGCCATATTATATCCCAAATTTAAAAAAGGAAGAATTTAAGATGATGGGTCTGAGAGCGTATTATGTATATTTCAACTTATATTCTAACTCGATGGGTTGATAACATCTATGTAGGTAGAGTTGCCGGCAAGCCACTGTAAGATTTTGTTCTGTACCTTGGTGGTATAGAATCTAAAGTGTGCGAACTAAGATAACCGTTCATTTTGAAGTAGAGTTATACTTTAGTTACTCACCAAAGGGAGTACCTAGAACGTGTCGGCTGACATGACCTGTCTTATGAGAGCACTATGCAAGTGCTCACTCATCGATGTACGTGCACGTTAGCAGAAACCAAATGAGTTTTGATACGCTGCGTTCTACGTACCTACGTTGAATGTTCGTACTTGTGTCGGTGGATAACAGCACTATTAACCTTCTGTTCATTCTATCCACTATACCACGGCAATATTAATCAAGAGAAAGTTTTTCTAAAAAAAATGTGATTTTCCGAGAGGAGAAAGGCGTTTCGGCCTACAAAAAAGACGGGCTCTATCAGGGTTTGGAAAACCAGTTAATTGGCGACTTCACTTCCCTTGATGTTTCCAAATGGAGTCGGCTATCACCAAGAGAGGAAACTTCGAGGTGATAATTACTGTCATGCAAAACCCACTAAGAGTGTTTTTTTAACAACCAGGCTCAAATATCAACTTTTTGTGTAAAAGGAAAGCATTTATACATTAAAAATCGGGTTGGTCCTGAGTCTTTTAATTAATTACTAGCTTAGATGAGTTGAAGAAATTATGTAAAATAGAGGCATATTCTAAGATAATGATAAGCGGGGTGTCTTCAACAAACCCTTAGATGAAGTAATACTATGACTCGGGCCTTAGTTGAAGTCATTCATGTACCTATTTTTCGTTATTAGCTTTTTCACAATCTTGTTGAGCCTACATCCATAAGTTCAAAAGCTTCAAACCGCAAAATTACCTACTACCTATCTAAATTCAATCCCAGTAGCACAATGTTGATTGAAACACGAAAAAGCGTTTTGTTACCGGATATAAGGCGCCAGTTATTATATTCCTCATGCTGCGATTGTGTTCTCAATGTGTTATTGTTGAAAGCAGAAGCGACTTGAGTAGAAGCGCAAATTCAAATTGATTTTCGTACATGCGTAACACAAATGACGCCAGGAAGCTGATTGCTGTCGCGCGAGCTTATAAACTAACAGTGGCCGCGATGGTATGGCAAATCAGGTGATTAAGCCAACAATGAAACGAAAGCTACAACAATGCAAATGAAGATGAACCGCAATTGGAAAACAAGAAGCATAGCGCGAAGAGAAGGTAAATTGAAAGTTATGAGGAAAAATCGCCACACGTTCATACATACATATGATTTTCGTTCAACGCACGCAGTGCAATTTGAATTGATCTGTTCTGCTCTGGCACAGTCTACTTTGCTTGGCCGCAATGCGACGACGCGGTGATGGAACTGCCTGATTACGAGGCACCGATTTACGCGTACGTGCCCCGCACAAATCCAATTTATCTGAATATTATCACAATACTATTTGCAACAACAACAACAACAACAACGAATTGAGTTGCATTAAAAACATATTTACAAACAAAAAGAGGTGCGCAATACAGTAGCTGATTTCACTGAATGATCACACGATTACGCCAAGGTCTCTGAGGCTTAACGAGAAAACGTCGACGATCTGCGGCTTGTTGAAAAAGCTTCAGCTGATGAAGCATCATCAACAACAGTTAGGGGCAACACAATCGTTCAGCAAATCAAGAAAGTATCGAAATTGGGTCCACATTTCTCTTGTCTAGATCTATATTGCATGTGACTACCTAATAAACAATAGAAAAAAAATCTCAAAGGCTGAGATAATTTCTATTTTAGAGTATTCTTTAACAAAGGAACGTACATACATATGTACATAATAAGTAATTTTAAAGTTTAGTGGGTCACTAGAAGAAATAAAAAAATACAATACCTAAAATAAAATAAAGTGGAATAAAATTAAAAAAAAAATTTAGATATTTAAATAAAGAAAATATTTTATATAAAATAAAATGAAGTAAAATAAAAAAAAATAGGATAAGCAGATAAGAGCAAATGAAAAAAAAACCAATTTACAAAAAAAAATTTACAAAAATTTAAAATTAAAAAATATATAATAAAATAAATAAAATTTTATAAAAAAAAATTAAAAAAATTAAATAAAAACTATAATAAAATAAAAGAAAATTTAATAAAAAAAAAATTAAAAAAACTAAATAAAATAGAATAAAATAAAATAAAATACAATAAAATAAAATTAAATAAAAGAAAATAAAATAAAATAAAATAAAATAAAATAAAAAAAAATAAAAAAAAAAAAATAAAATAAAATAAAAAAAGATAAAAATATAAAATAAAATAAAGTAAAATAAATAAACGAAATAAAATGAAATAAGATACAATAAAATAGATTAAAAAAAAAATTAAAAAAGAAAATAAAAAAATTAAATAAATTTAAAGAATATATGTATAACAAGAATAAAACATAAAATAAAATAAATATAATAAAAAATAGAAACAAATTTAATTTATATTTTTAATACTGAAACTGATAATAACGAATAATCTCTTGTCTCTTTCTCGTCTTGACTAAATACACCTATTAAAAAATAGTCCTTACGATTTGTAACTTTGAAATTTTTTTGCATGGGAGTTGAAAAGCTATTAAAAATGATATTTCGATATGGCTATGAAATTTCCCAACGAAAAATGCTTTAGCATTTATTGAAATAAACTTTTAAACTAAAGTTTGTGATTTAAGCAGGAGGCCAGCTCAATAATGCTTTTTAAATTGAGATTGCATGCAAATGGTTGTTGGGTTATACATTTTCACTTTGCTCGTTACAACTGACCGATACGTTATAAACAGAAATCATACGCATGCGCTAAAACGATCAAATTTGCCATCAAAACGATACTCCGCTAGGTAGCCAGATGTAATGGGAAAACTACGCCAAGATGTGATTTGTAAGCATATGTGTGATTGTATAAACAGGGCCGTACGTTGGAAATTTCATATAGGGGATACAAAAAAGCATTTCCAAAGAAAAAAGGAGAGTCAAAAAGATATGAGTCTCAGCAGGGTAACCTATAAACAAAGAAGGAAAAATAAATTCAGCCAAACACTGAAGGATGCGAACTCTTATAAGAACGAAAATGATGGCCACTCTTTCTAAAATACTTTGATCGTGAACGGAGTACTTCTCTGTGCGGAGCGGAGAACTCCCAAGGGAAGTTGTTGAACCCTCACACGAGGTTAGCATAGCAATAGCCCAGTTAAAAAAAAAAACACAAAGCAGCGGGATCTCATGGATTAAGTGATGATCACAGTCGTGCTATATGCGGAAAAAGCCTAGATGTTGACAAGATATAATCATGCCATTCTGATTCTGCTTCTTCAAAGGGTTTATCGACCTCTGAGCATTGACAGTGATACAGTACAGTAAACTTGAAGTCAGCTATATAAAATCAGAGGATAGAGAACGACCATTTTAAGGTGCAGTTGGTACTTAGTTGCTTTTTAGTTGTTTATGCGTATTCTGGAACCCTTGAATTTCCTAGTGCGTACGGTCTTGAGTATCTTTTTAGCAATCATTCATATGTATAGTAATCTCAGGAATTGGATTGATTTTTTTATCATGTATGTAGTTGCTTTGTTTTGCTTTCGTGATTATTGTTGCTTTTGCGGTTTGCCACTGATTTTCAGTTAGCAGTGGCGATCCATCTACAAAATTGATTAATCTACTACAGGCGAGTGACCTCACTACTGTGTTTACGCTTTAAACAGAATCTCATCAAGACATAATGACAACAATTGATCGTCGATTGCTGTGCAGCTAAATATATGTACATACGTACAAAAGTATATGTATAGATCTTGAATGTATTTAATAGATCAGCTTCGAATGGCTTTTTCTTTGGAAACAGTTGCTTTTTGTTTGTGGGTTTTAATGGAATAATATGGGGCATTGTGACATATGTACATGTATGTCAGGGGCGGATCCACAATTATATCGGTTATTTTTTTTAATGTTTGCCAAATGTGTGGGTGAATTAAAAATAATTTAAATTGTGTTACAAACAGGGGCGAATCCACGGGGGTGGATTTCAGGTTCAAACTCTTAAAAATATAGTAAGTCACGCGAATAAAAATAAAGTAAAGTATACTCAAAAAAATATATTAGTAAAAAATACTCCAAAAATATAGAAAAAATTACGCAAATACAGTTTAAATTACACAAAAAAATATTAAAATTTACAAAAAAAAATTTAGTAAAATTTACTTTAAAAATATAGCAAAAATTACACAAAAATTATGGTAAAAGATACGCAAAAAATATAGTAATTTATTACCCAACAAAAATATAGTAAAAATTACGCAAAAAATACAGTAAGAATTACGCAAAAAATACAGTAAAATTTACGCAAAAAATAAAGTAAAAATTACACAAAATATATAGTAAAAATTACGAAAAAAAAATTTTGTAAAAATTACAAAAAAATATAGGAAAAGTGACGCAAAAAATAAAGTAAAAATTACACAAAAAATATGGTAAAAATTAACCAAAAAGATAGTAAAAATGACGCGAAAATATAGTAAAAATTACACAAAAGATATAGAAAAAATGGCACACAAAATAAAGTAAAAAGTTACCCAAAAAATAAAGTGAAAAATTACACAAAACAGACAAGGAAATTTACACAAAAAAGTACAGCAAAAGTTAGGCAAAAAACAAAGTAAAAATTACACAAAAAATATAGTAAAAGTTACGCAAAAAATATGGTAAAAATTACACATACACTTTGGATCTATTAATTATTTTATTTTGTGGAGAATAGAGAAACATGTCAAATGTTTCGTGCTATACGAATTTTTTGAGGTTAGAAAAAAATCCAGACGTGTTAGACCAAAACGGACACCGGATTCGTGTTCAGGACGTCAAAATACATGGGAAAAGTGTGGTCTTATCCTCCAACCCCGACACTTTTTTTCTGTGGGTCTATGTAATCGATCACACAGCCCCACAGATCACACAGCCCCAAAAAAAATGTCGAGGTTGGGGGATCAGACCACCCTTTCCCCATATATTTTGATGCGCTGAACACGAATCCGGTGTCCGTTTTGGTCAAGAACGTCTGGATTTTTTCCTAATCTCAAAAAACATGTCAAATGTTTGGTGGTATACGCATTTTTTAGGTTAGTAAAAAATCCAGACGTGCTGGACCAAAACGGACACTGGATTCGTGTTCAGCGCGTCAAAATACATGTGGAAAGGGTGGTCTGATCCCCCAACCCCGACACTTTTTTTTTTTTTTTGTGGGGCTGTGTATTTATTCAACCGATATACTGCACTGAGTATAGCGTTGCTCATTGGAAGGTAACGTTAAATCTTATCTGAACTCTTTGTGATATTGGCAATCGAAATAAGCCTTTTTACAAGGCGCACAGTTTTTTGATGGGTATCCATATACTAAAGGTAATTACCGCAATAGTTATCGGTTACACTGTTTTAATTTAGTTACATTTATCAGCGAATTTATCACGTTTGCTGGGTATCTGCTTGACCAACAAACAATGCGACAAGTATCTTTTGTCATTTGGCTATTTGGTACAGTTTATGGCTTTACAATTTGTGAACTGAAAAGTTTTGCAGCCGAGAGTAGTGTTCCTGATTGCGATTTCGCGCTCTACTATTTTGCTGCAATCAAGGAAATTGAAATTAGATCGCTCTACCTACATATGTACATAGAGTATATTTCCTTTGGTTGAACTTGTAACTTTAATTGAATAGTTCTCATGATGATACTTATGTGTGATTTCATGTAGGGATTTTGTGAGAATATTTAAAAATAACGAAACAGTCATAGATGAAGCGTTTTGCAAATTAGGTTAAGCGACTAATTCTTTTTTCAGATAATCTTTCTCTTGACAATTTTCCCAAGATTGTGGCTCCTTAAAGGGGGAAAATGTCAAGGTTTTTAATTGTCTTAAGACTTACCTAAAAGTTATCAAAGCCACTATTTCCAGAGATAATCTTTCCTGTTCCAACCAACTCCTCATTGTTTGGATAAGTCCCATCAAATTCAAATTTTTGTAGCATACTTATAAAAATAGAAAGATGACCCGATCCACCGTTCTCATAGGAAAGCAAAGTGGACCTGTCCGATAGTAATTGGTTAGGCCTTAAATTGTACATAAGTCGCCACTTAGAAAGGGATCCGGGACTCAGCCTAGACTAATCGTTTTTTTTTCAGGTATGGTATCTAGTATTTCGGGAAGGGGCGGTTCAAAGTGTTTCTTTTAATTTCGGGGACATTTTTCAGCTTTTTAAAGATGGCCTTTTATGCTTGTTTTTCAAAAAAATATTCAAGGTATTACCTCTGAAAATTGTTTAAAAAGTCACCGAATGTGTGTTATGTAAACGCAAAAAATATGTGTTGGCTGTTTGCTGGCAGTTTTACTATTTCTTTGTGCATTTCTTCTGAATTTTTCGCGTAATTTTTACTTTTTTTTGTGTATTTTTACTTTATTTTTTGGGTAATTTTTTACTTTATATTTTGCGCCATTTTTATTATATTTTTTGTGTATATTGCATTTTGCACATTTTTGATACAAAGAGTCAAAAAAAAACCCTTGAACTACAACCTTGCGTCACTCTAGTCTAGTTAAACTCTATCTGTTACGTCAACTGTGACTACAGTTTGGATTAAATGGATCATTACCAACATCCATCATAATTCTCAAGAGTTAATAAGTAATTACCGTTGAACAATACACTGAATGGAGTAATTCATATTTAGTTAGCTATAAATATACAGAGATATGAATAGTAGATAGCAGTAATACTTAGCCCTAATTACATTCAAATTAGTTTGCCATAATGGGAGCATAGGTAACATGGCATTTCCGTTAAGTTAGAAATAAAACTATATCACAATTTGCTGTGGAAACATGCTTTCATATTTATGAAAGGAGTAAGTATGTATGTAAATAAGAACCCAAAAGAACAACTGGTAGGATACGAAATGTCGAAATGACCACAGAGGTCAAGTTTCAAAAGGGCGCAATAGGCGGTAGAAGGAAGAAGCCTATTTAGAAAAAGAAACATGAATCTGAAACAGGTGAGTTGGAATATTCCAAGGCCTGGTTGCGTTCCTACTTCACGAACAGAACAGCGTTTGTAGAAATTGCTGCTAATACATCTCCAAGGTGCCGCAGGGTATTACTCTAGGTCCGCTTCTTTTTGTTCCGTTTATCAAAAATATCCGGTCCTGATTTAATCACTCGCAATTTCTTCCCTAGGCCGACGACTTGAAACTGTATTCTCGAATTACCTGCGTGTGCTTCGGCTACAAAACGAACTCAACACTCACTATTTGGAGTCTCAAAAACAACATCAACCAATGTTTTCATGTAACTTTGTCGAGACACCGGAATCGTATGAGTTCCAGTTACTCGATCCTAAACAATCAACTGTCCTCAGTCAAGTTAGTTTCTGATCTGAGCGTGCTGTTTGACTCTGGCCAAGGCTTTTTCTAATTCGGGGTTTATACAATGCTATGCGAACGATTTTAGAGATCCCTATACAAGGAAATCCCTTTTTAACTGTCTTGTCCGGTCTAAGTGGGAGTACGCATAAATAA
Organism: Campiglossa producta; assembly: GCA_964058755.1. Lineage (NCBI taxonomy): Eukaryota > Metazoa > Arthropoda > Insecta > Diptera > Tephritidae > Campiglossa > Campiglossa producta. The sequence goes on along the minus strand of CAXKVI010000001.1, from coordinate 32,480,532 downwards.
TCTGAAACCCTTTATATAGTTCTCATTCTGACAGAATCGAGCGTGTACAGTGCAGTTTTCTCTCTCTAGTAAGTGCACTCAATGTCTCAAATCGGATTCTACGTTCTGACGATTGGAAAGACACACTTCCACCCGACTATGAAAAAATAAACCAATAAACCGTCCCAAAAACAATAAGCTGTTCTCTAAAAGTCTCTTATCATACCTCCCCTGGGGTGTACCTCATAATCAAGTAAAGAAAAATGTGATGGTCCCTAGAGTAACGTTCGAGATAATAGTTCTCCGGATGATGTATGGTCTTGCTCGAGATGCCAACGGTGTATAACTATAGAGAGAAATGTAACAATGAACTATACTAAATTTACACAGACTCCGCCGGATGTCTCAATGTATGCAAATGGGGAAGGGAGGTTGGCTCAGAAAATTTTTCTCTCGATACAGAGAAGGGCTGGGATGAAAACAAATTGTTGATGCCAGTTATAGTTAAAGAGCCATGACTCGCATTGTTATGCAGACTAGAGTGGTTCACAAATATGGACTTTTTGGAAATTCTAAAACGCTACCCCCAATTATTGTTCTTTATGACAAAAAAAGAGGCTGCTATTTTTTTTAAAGGTGGTTTAGAGGTCACGCTACTCGTTTTTATAAAAAAAATCAGATACTTGCAATTTTAATTTCATTTTAACATGTTTAAGTGCGAATATTCCTGCAATTCAATAGCCTTCTTGGATGAGTAGAAAGGGTTTAACTCCTGAAAATATGTTTCGAAATAGAAAACGGTGCAACTAAAACGCCTAAACTGATCTCATTGCTCATTGGTTTTTTGTATATATTTCGCATCTAGAAGGTTTATGACATCGCTGATTATGAATCCGATATCGGTTTTTTTAAATTCAAAATGGTGGATCCAATATGGCGGTGCATTTTTGAAAACTAATTCGACTGTGTGAAACTCGTCACTGATGGATTTATGACATCGATTTATATGAACTAGTATCGCTTGTGATCGAAAATTCGACCAATAAAAACTTTAGAGGGTCGAGGGGTCGCTAGCCCTGTACCCCCATCCTTAAATTTCGGGGACGCCCCTGAAAATATACCGTCAGTTTTTTCAATTCCCTTTCCATCGGTGCATATTTCATTTATATATATTAATATGTAATATATAAGATGCCAGTTTTACCAAACTTGCATAGGAATCCGATGTCAATAAATACGCCACTTGAAAACCATTAGGAACCTCCTGTGAGCGAACCGTTTGACCGAAACCAATGCGCAATGGGGTTAGTGTAGGCGTTTTAGTTGCACCGTTTTCAATTTCGAAACATAATTTCAGGAGTTAAACCCTTTCTACTCATCCAAGAAGGCTATTGAATTGCAGGAATATTCGTCAATGAAAACAGAATAACAACACACAAAAACGCAAATTTTTACTGCACTTAAACATGTTAAAATTAAATTAAATTTGCAAGCATCTTTTTTTTTATAAAAACGAGTAGCGCGACCTCTAAAGCACCTTTAAAAAAAAAAATAGCAGCCTCTTTTTTTGTCACAAGGAACCATATTTCGGAGTAGCGTTTTAGATTTTCCAAAAAAAAAAATTTTGAACCACTCTAATGCAGACGTAAAATCGTCTAGGCGTTTCAGCGCCAATGGATGAAAGATTACATTAATGCAAATTTGTATGTTGTACTTTCTTTATATTTATTATACAGACTAGGTACTATAGTCCTCTGAGTTAAGTATACGTATTCAAGTGCATCTATTTAAGCTCAAATGATGTTAATTTATTTAAACATGCATCAGAAAACAACACGCAAGTGCTATTATGATTATTTAAATATATAAAAATTGGATTGCTTAGCTTAATGCATTTGCTTATGCGTATGTATACATATTAGGACCGGTCGGGTTGGCTAGTTCATTTCTTTCACTTTTTTATCGGTTAAGGGCCGCCAGAGGGTCCATGTTTTTTTTCGAAAATCCGCCAAATTTGGCATTTTTTTATGGCAATATCAATTTTTAAATAGCACAAAATGTGGAACATACGAACTCATATTTCGCATCAATGTTACCGGTTTGTAGAAAAAAAACGTTTAAAAAAAAAATCGGACAAAAATGATTAAAATTGCGATGTGCCTTTTATGCAAACAGTTTTAGCTGCCCTAATGCGCATATATCGATACTTATATATTATACGCCTTTTTAACATTTTAATATTACTAATAGATTCCAGAATATGTTTGCTTTTGTTGTAGATCTAAGCTTCTACACTTAGATGTTGTTGTTTATGCATAATTAACAGCAACCACAAATGCTGTATAGCTCTTTAAAGAGCTTAGAAGGAATATATCAAGTATGCAATAAAAAAATAATGCCTCGAGAGAATTATGCATTTTATTATGCAGTGTAAATAAGGTTAAAATTGAATTTGTTTAAATATGTTAGACAACCTTAATGCGCCTTGCAACATGGATTGCGTGACGCAAAAGAAGTCGGTAGTACAGCCAATTCTTTCAGTCTCTGCTTAGCGTTAGCTAATTTCGATTCCCCTTCGCAATTCAAATTATTGTTTTACTTTAAATTTTATAGTATAATTATCAATTTTGTAGTTAATTAAGCAAAAATGGCAATTTTTAATTTAAGAATTTCAAATTTATAAGAAAGTAAACCTGGAAAAAGGAAGCTATGTACCTTAAACCTCAGGTCGCTATTTTTTTTCCATACATTTTTTAGGGAAAAATTCCTTCTTTTTACAAGTTATTATTAATTAATCTATCTATTATATATAAATATATAATATTCTCCCTTTTTTGCAATAACCAAAATTCTAAGGTATATAAAATTTGATACGTATCGATAGGTCTCGCCGAGCAGGGTGTGCGACAACAAGCCAAAAATTAAAAAAAAAATTATAATAATATGATATGAAAATCACACCACTACAAGTGCTAAACACGCATTCGCTTTATAGAGCCGCTGTTATGGGTGTATGTAGGTATGACCACTTGCATTGGTGTGTTTGCATTCATTGCAGTAGGGTGAGTTGTTTTGTTGGCAGCAATAAGATAACATGAGCCAGCGCGTCAACTTTATTGAGCTTAGGTACAAACAGTGTATACAAAAAGAAAATCTGTGCGTGGGGATTCAGAGAAGCAAATGCTTTTGAAAACAAGTAAGGAAGTCTAAGTTCGGGTGAACGAACATTTAATACCCAGCGGTAATTTTTAGAACGGGATAACAATCATTAGGCCCTAGGAGGATTTACTTAATTTCCGTTACCGAATTATTTCAATTTATGTGATTTTCGATATCGAAAGTGGGCATGGTTGGAGAGCGATTTTTTCCAGTTTCATCAGGTATACTCCCAACGATACTAGTATGTTTTTTGTCGAATTCCATTGTTCTATCGTAATCAGTTTAAAAGTTACGACCAGTCAAATTTTCAAAAACGCCTACCTTAAAAGTGGGCGGGGCCACGCCCACAACAAAAAATTTATGAAAAAATCATAAGAGAATGCCCAGGGGGATACATCCGTAAAATTATATCATTTTAGCCATTTCAGCTGCAGAGATATGTCAATTTGTGTGATTTTCGAAATTTTCGATATCGAAAGTGGGCGTGGTTGAAGGGCGATTTTATCCAGTTTCATCAGGTATACTCCCAACGATACTAGTATGCTTTGTGCCAAATTCCATCGTTCTATCGTAATCAGCTTAAAAGTTACGACCAGTCAAATTTTCAAAAACGCCTCCCTTAAAAGAGGGCGGTGCCACGCCCACTATAAAAATTTATGGAAAAATCATAAGAGAATGACCAGGGGATTCAGCTATAAAATTATATCATTTTAACCATTTCAGCTGCCGAGATAAGTCAATTTGTGTGATTTTCGAAATTTTCGATATCGAAAAAGGGGGCGTGGTTATCATCCGATTTCGCCCATTTTCAATAGCAACCTACCTTGGCCAGAAAGTAACCTGTGTACAAAATTTCATACAAATATCTCAATTTTTACTCAAGTTATCGTGTACACGGACGGACAGACGGACGGACATGCCTTAATCAACTCCTCTTTTAATCCTAAGAACTTTCATATATGGAACTCTATATCTATCTCGATTATTTTTTGCCGTTACATACAACCGTTATGTGAACAAAATTAATATACCCCTGTACTAGTACTAGTACGCTGGGTATAATAAAGAAAAATAAAGGAAAGAGAGGTAATGAAAAGATAAAAAAATAAGTAAAAGAAATGAATGGAAAAGAAAGAAAACTAAAGGAGTTACGAGAGGAAAAAAAGAAAGTAAGGAAACGTTAGGAAAGGAAAGGTAAGAAAAGGAAAGGTAAGGGAAGGAAAGGTAAGGAAACGAAATGGCAGGAAATTTCTTTTTCTAAGGAAAAAAAGTGAAAGAAAATAAAGGTAAGAAAAAAAATAAAAGAAAAGAAATGAAATGAAAAAAAATGAATAAAATGAAAGGAAACTAAGGCAAAGGAAACGAAAGGAAAGCAAAGAAAAAGAAAATAAAAGAAAAAGGAATGTAATGGAAATGGAAAGAAAGGTCAGGTAAGAAAATAAACTCTAGTTATTATTATTATGGGAGCTACTGAAAAAAGGCGTGTCACCTTCAATACATACTTAATCTTTAAGGCTGAATATCTCTACAAATTTGTATCGCAGATACCTGGGAATTGGCATGGAGATATACGATATCAATGCCATTCTCACAAGAAATGTTCGAATTATAGGAAAACGGGAAGTGGCACCAAACAAATCATTTTTTCGAATAATGAAAATATAGGCATAATCGTGAGTTTTGGAAATGAATTAAAAAAAAATTTATTTTGTGCAGAACGAAGTCTGCTGGGTCAGCTACTCTTCAACAAATTTTGAAATTTCACGAAAAAAAACTGAACATACCTATTCTTAAAGTGAAAGTCTTGAACTTTCCAAAAGTTCCAATTCGCTTACGTGGTTTTTGCAAAAGTGCGTTACAAGCCTTTTCAGTGTATCTGTATTCATCGATAGGTTCTTTTAAATTATAATTTAATAATTCGTTATTAATTGTATGCCTTCCTGCTATGCTACCTCATATTAATGATAAGTCTTGTTAATAACTCGTCATAGGTAATTTATACAAATGAATTAGTCACGCCATCTTTAATATCATAACAAGTTGTTATAGTAGGTATTGCAAAAGTATACATACGGAGTAAACGAGAATACATAATGTATGTAATTACATATGCATTGCATACTTTTGTGCTTGTATACATATAATGTTTCTAGTAGCGGCTGCCCTAGGGCTCTGAGGCTCAAGGGGTAGCAGCAAGTTTTTGAAAAAAATACAACAAACTTAACTTCAGTCGATTTTTGTTGCAAACTAAGAAGCAAGAAAGACCGAAACAAAGAGACTAGTACCTACATCTTATGGTTCCACTAAAGAAATTAAATCATCAAAATACTTTACCCAATAGTAGAGTATTCAAAGTTTCAATATTCAATCAGAACTACCTACGCAACAAAGTTCAAAATCACCTAGAAGCACAAAACCCAACCGATTTGAAAAATTTAAACGGGCTTCTGTTAACAAAAGTTTTCTTTTATTTATTGTTTTAAGCATATTTCTAGTGTCCGACCGAAACCTGAATTTTAGGCCGAAGCCGAAGCCGTGACCGAATATTCGGCATAATCCTATATTCGGCCGAAAATCGAAGCCGAAGCCGAATACCATTTTTGTTTCTTGAATAAACAGAACTCCTTACAAAAATACATAAGGGGTATTCTCTCTAAATTTTTTCCATGAAAAATACAAGAATTTAACACTTTGTCAAAATTGCAAAATGCAAGAACAAAGAACACACGCATTTTGATGTTTCATGAAAAAAATGTTTTTTATGAAAAAAATTTTGTTTTTTATGAAAAAAATTTAGAGAGAAGACCCATATACATTAGAGCGTATCACGAAAAAAAAGTCGGCCGTACCTCCCCTCATATGAAGTGTTTTTGAAAAACATTTAAAAAAAAAATTGTATTTTTGTTTTCTGGCGACCCTAGATGTCGTCTAATTGCATTTTTCTTCATATCTTCGGCATTTTTTGCCGGATTTTAAAGTGTGGTACCACAACGAAACGCATGAGCTCCATGAACTTTTTTGAGAAAAAACCTCCTCTTTGAGACGAAAAATTGATGTGTCAATCTTTAAAATCCGACAACAAATGCCAAAGATTTGAAGAAAAATGTAATTAGGCGACATCTAGGGTTGCCACAAAAAAAAAATTTTTACCGTTTAAAGAAATTTAAAAGGGGTTTCGTTAATGAAATTAAGGGACCTATTACGGTTTGCGAGTCGAACAAAAATATGAGCGACTCGCCGACATTTGTATTACCGACTGCGAGTCGCCCGGTAGCATTCGCCTCAAACTTCAAAATTAAGCGAATATAAAAAATGAAGCGATTACTGTTTGCGACTCGATCCAAATTCGTTCGCCGGAAGTGTCAAAATCTGGCGAACAGAATTTGAAGGTGACTAGGAGGAAAAATTTGATTTTATGGCCATATTGGGATTATTTGGGGTCATTTTGTGGTAATTTCGTTGTTGTCATTTTGTGGTCATTTTGGACTAATTTCGGGGATATTTTGTTGTTATTTTATGGTCATTTTTGAAATATTTTGTTGTCCTTTTGGGGATTTTTTGGGCTCATTGTGTGGTCATTTTGGGGTTATTTTGTGGTCATTTTGGACTAATTTCGGGGATATATTGTTGTTATTTTGTGGTCATTTTTTGAATAATTTGGTGTCATTTTGTGGTCATTTCGAGGAAATTTTAGTTGTTATTTTGTGGTCATTTTGGGAATATTTTAGGGTCATTTTGGGGGTTTTTTGTGGTCGTTTGGGGATATTTTGTGGTCAGTTTGTGGTCTCTTTGGAATGGCTCCCAGATATGGGTGGTAGAAGGAAAACCTTTGTCGCCGAATATCAGGAAGACGGTGGAGCTAGCAAAAGCTGTAATAATCAATTTCGGAATTCCCTTCAAATACCAGAGATCGGACGGGGAGTTAAAACCCCACCCGAAGCGGCATCAAAACACCGCGGGAGAGGGCAAACCAAGCTTTGCTGAAGTGACCATGGACGGGATCGTAATAGGCATCCTTGACCGAGACAACGACAGTTTGGCCACCGCCAAAGACCGGTGGTGGTATGTCCTGTACGTAGACGGAAGACCTAGTTACGACCTTTACAACGGCGCTCTCAAATTCCCTCGATACGGCCTGTCCAGTGCCAAAACCACGCTGGACCAGCTCGAAACCTGAAACGCTGGAGCTGCATTTTCATCACGGAAGTAGGGGTAAGGTGGGTAATTAAAAGATTCGAGCCGTTCAAGGCTGTTGGACCAGACGGGATTATCCTCGCACAATTCCGCACACGTTGGAAATGGTTGGTTTTTCCATATGCAGCTTGTTTGGCTCTTAACTACAATATTCAATAAAAACGTACAATAATAATAAATAATTGAAACTTCAGTTTTGTTCAATTTGAATTTTTTTTTTACATTTGACGTTCACCGCTTTCGGTTTTTTGAACTGGCAACAAAATTTTTGCAGGCGAACTAGTTTGTTCGCTATCCATAATCATTCGAGCTAGGCGACTCGCCAAATAAGGCGACTCGAATAACTCAAGCGACTCGCGAACCGTAATAGGCCCCTCAATTTAAAAAATTTACACTGTGTAACAAATTTGTAAAATTACAGAATTTTTTTTATAGCTTATATGAGTTGTAGGCTTTACCAAGCTTGCAAAAACTGCATACTCCATAATTTTAGGTAGCGGCAAAGAACACCGTAAGATGCGGTTTCATAATCATTCAGAAGGCACAAAACTCAAGCTTTTCTAATAGTTTCATTTACACAGAGAAAAATTAGTTGGGAATGGATAAGAATTTACAGTGATTTGTGTTGAATCAACAGATGTTTTGGTTGATATAACTATATTTTGGTTGATAAATCAAAAACCGTAACAACTCAAAATTTGTTTAAGTCGCTTTCTTGGCATAGATTGCCAGGTAAAAAGTAGTACAGCCAGTACGTAAATTTTATTTCTTTTTGACTATTGTCGTTACTTTTTAAATTGCACAGCGATGCAAAGTTTTTAAAAATCGAATAACTTTTGTGCGATCCAGAAGCAATTAACTGAAAGTTACTCTGATTTTGAGTTGTGACTCTTTTTGATTTAGTGTGCGATATGACCAAATCACTGTCAATTCTTATCCATCACCAGCTCAATTTTCTCTGTGTGCGATATGACCAAATCACTGACAATTTTTATCCATCACCGGCTCAATTTTCTCTGTGTGTAGATTTTGTTAGCTAAATTAGATGCAAGAGTTTGTCGAAAAGTTCTTGTTAAAAAAAAACACTGTGTAACAAATTTAAAAAAATTTAACAAAACTTGTTTACTTCGTTATATAATAAAACTCCTCATATAAACGCAAATGTAGGATGTAAGAGCGAGAGTATGAATTATTTTCGATGCCATAAAACTCTTGTCCACAGAATAAAATAAGTTTAGGTATGACTTTAAGGCTTTAAGGCCTACAATTCATGTAAGCCACAATAAAAATTATTAAAAGTTTGCAAATTTGTTACACAGTGTATTCTTTTAAATAACATTGTACAACAGCCATTTTGCAACAGAGTAACCATAGTACTTTTCTGAAAGGGAGCGTCGCGTAGATCATTTTTGCCGAACAAACTTATAGTCCAGCTCGTCACAGTTCTTTGTTTTTTTGGATGAACTCTAGTTGTTGCTAGTTTATGGTTAAAGGAGTCCTCGACGGAACTTTCGTTATTTGGAACCAAGACTACCCGCATCATTCCCGCCCGCTCTACCGCTGAGCTATATCGCACACATAAATGTGGTTGGCAAAATTCAATCTTGAATAAGCTTTCAAAAATAAATTTGAATTTTCAAACCCAAAAAATTTAATTTTAAACCGAAAAGTTTTCAGAATAAAATAAAATTAAAAAAATGTGGCACTTGGCAGGATTCGAACGAAAACGCTCAGGAGTCACAGCCGACTGCTCTACCGCTGAGCTTTGCCGCATATTAAGTTTTTGTGGGCAAAATTCAATTGCATTCAAACAAGCCAAAAATAAAAATTTAGACGGCTTTGTCATTTAGGTTTTAAATCGAAACCAAAAGAAATTGAAAATCTTTGTAGGTATTTGGACGGTTTGAAATATTGTACAAAATAGTTTGAAAAATTGATTAAACTTTATACGGGTTTCAAATTTAGGTTAATTTTTTTAGCCGTGCATGAATCGTAGCGGGACAATGTCTAAAAGGAAAATGTTAGTATTTTTATTGCAAACAACCTTCCCTTAGACACTGAAGCTGTAGCTCTTCAAGTTTAAAAAAAGTACAAAGACGCAATATGCCCCCCTTAACCTTTGGGTGTAATTAAAAAAGAACTGTGACGAGCTGGACTATAAGTTTGTTCGGCAAAAAGGATCTACGCGACGCCCCCTTTCAGAAAAGTACTACTCTGTTGCATACAAAATAATAAATTTTTGTTGTACTGTGTAATTAAATTTCTTGAAACGGTTGAGTTTTGTGCCCTCTAGGTCATTTGAACCATATCCTAGGAAAAACGGGATTTTTTGCTCCTGACTCAAAATTTAGATTCAGCATACTGAGAAAAATATTGGTTCATTTCTAAAATTCATGTCTAAAATTTGTCGGCCTGTGTAATTTTCTTGGGTTGTTTCATTCAGTTTTATTCGGTAAGGTTATGGCAACGCCCTCTCCCCCCGACCCCCCTGGCATACGCCCTTGCATAAATGTCTTGTGGATTTTGCACTCATTTAATTTATGAGCTTTAACTTTTGCTCGCCGTTACATGCTTTGTATGCGTCCCTAATTACGATTTAATTACAACATCTATACATTTAATAGGCTCCTCAACATTTGACTGACAATTGAACAAAATGTTGAAGGGTGTTGGCGACAAATGTTTGTTGAAATTACATTGCAGTTGTCACAAATTCTAAATGCTACAATGCTAGCATACAGGGTATGCAAGAGCACGCTTAAATAGTATGCGTAGACAAAACTTACGACACAAAGTTTGTAAAATAAAATGCGATGGTTTGCGTTGATATGTGTAGAGAGATAAACAGTTGGGAGTTTTTTGCACTAATTAGTAATTACTTGCTAAGCATTACAATTTGTAACAATGTATGTATGCACTACACAGTAAAAAGAAAAGTCTAACTTTAATACCATTTTGGTGTTTATATATAACAACGCCGAAAAGTATTAAATTAATACCATGTTCGGTCTAAGTAAGCGAGAGAGGAATTCAGTCGAAGGTCCTCTCAGGCAACAAAAAAAAAAAAAAAATTTACACATTTTTATTACGGAACGGAGATGTCTACTATCAAGCCATCGAGTACTTATGCTTACCAGCGTCTAATTGCAGCTTTGTTCTAAATGATAGCGACGAACCGCGTGCTCTGAAGAACAAACCATCGGACTTAATTTAATGCTAAAAGATAATTAAGTCAATACTTTTCCGGTTTTGTTTTTAAACCAAAAGTACTTACAACAATATAATGAGAGAGAGCGCTTTAGTATTATTTTGGTATTATTTTAAAACTATTTGCAATTAAAAAATTTTCAGAGTCTTAAATTAATACTATTTAGTATTAAAACTCAAATTTAATTCCAAAAAGACTTAATTTCAAAGCGACTGGTATTAAAAGTAAACTTTCATTTTTTACTGTGTACGTACCTATTCTAAAAAAAATGTCACTCAAATTACTGTAAACACACTTAGTTGTTATCTTTGGCTCATTAAATAGAAAAGCTCATTTATGGAAATTCATAACACAATTAACAGCGACGCCTTTTTTTAATTTCGACTGTTAACTCTTTTCAGAAAATGAAATGCGTGTGGGGGTGTGGTTTCTCGATTTGTTATGATAGAAGTACAGCTAAAAATTAGTAGTGATAAAGAACTTGACGTTCCAAGAGAATGGAAAGCTCCAAACTTCTCCAACCCAATAACGAGTTAGTACTTCAAACCTTTATTTTAGTTGAATACTCGTTACAACTAAATAGAAATTAAATAAGCATCGGGTGTGAACCTTCCCTATGTGATCCTAGATTTTCCTGACCGCTGTTATGGTCCTCTATAGAGGGCATAAAACTTAAACATTTCAAAAAATTTAAACGGGGTTCTGTTAACAAACTACATAAACACACATTACTATGCATAAAAAGAAGGTATCTGAAAAATGTAAAATGCATTTTCAAGAGAAATAGTTGCTCTTTCAGTAGATATATACAGTTTTAAACGGAAATAAGTTTTCATGACGTAATAGAGTAATAAACATAGCAAAAAAGTGCATTTTTTCCACCTTTGGGCATGATTATCTCAAAAACCAGAACCAAATTGAAAAATTTGACTTCAGATTTAGATTCAGCGTGTCAAAGAGCTTTAGAATTATATTACTTCATTTCTGAGTCTGCACTTTTTTGAAATTTTGTCGGCCTGTGTTATAGTTACTTAGCAAATATATATATTTATAATTAAAAACATGAAATAAGGTCATCTTTAGTACCAGGAATAAGCATAAAAAGTTATATGAAGATCTATGTGCCCTCATCAAACAACTCTAAAAAAATAGATCATAACTAATGGACTAGAATTCTTAAAAAATATGTTTTACAAGTTTCTAAATATCCACTTGAACTATAATTTAAGGTTACAGTGAGGTTTCATATCTGGTAAGTCTACAATCGACCTTAACGCTTCTCCAAATCCTGCAGAAGATCCATGATAAGAGAATCGATAAAACCCACCATGTTGTTGTTGTTGTTGCTGTTGTTGTTGTTGTTAACAGCAAAAACACTCCCCGAAGGTTTTGGGGAGTGATGCCGAAATTGACAGTCCTTGGTCGGATATTAACCCGGTACGCTGCGGTACTCCCTTACGGTACTGACCGACTGTCGTGGTAGCGATTTGGTATGACCGATGGAACCTTCTAGGTGAAAGGAGAATATGGGTAATGAGAGATGAGAAGCAACATATCCGTAGATCAACCATCGAGTTAGCACTTATGTAATTACCTATGTGCATATTAATCGCCTCTTACGACCGGTATGCCTACCTCGGGTATATTCTAAACCCCTAACTCGCAGGGGTTTTATAAAAATACCCACCATCTCTTCCTTCTGTAAAGCTTATACAGCTAAAACAAATGTCTTTGAGCAGCACTAAAAGCTCAGAAATTTGAATGAACTGCTCTCAATTTTTCAAATGTAAGAGACTCGTACTTCCAGTAATGACTTCATTAGCAGGTCAAAATGCAGTCAATTAATGTGATGTGCAAAACCAAGATGTATTTATTGTCCTAACCATCATCCTTCAGGCTGTTTAGTCATTTTAGGAGGTAAGCTATGTTAACACGAAAAAAAAGTTCTTCAATGATTAAAGGTGCACATCGAAATTTCGAATTCAGCTACACATTTTTGATCATTTAAGCAATAGCTGTATGCCGAAGTTCTTCTTCTTTAGTTAAGGATTTTATATCCCAATTTTAAAATTTTCATACATTTGTCGGATGAAATATTTTTTTTATCGTTCTAAGTAAGGAATATGTACATATGTATTTGAAAATAGTCAGCAAAAAATTGTGAGAGTAATAGTAATAGAAAATGAGTCGGAGAAAAATCTAAAAAAACAATATTAATATCTAAGCATAGCCGCCAAAAAGATACTAAAACAAAAGGGTTAAGTTAAACAGTTTAACAGTATACTTGTACAATTTTTTTGGTGGGTATTTGCAGATTAGAGATGTAAATTTTTTTGGGCTTTTTTCGAGATATTACTGTACAATCCCGTGAGTCTGGGATTAGACCCCCGATTTCTAAATTAATTATTTCAACTAAGAGTATACAAGAAAAAATTACATTAATGGAAATTTTTTTATTTAAAACAACAATTATTTCATCCGAAAAACTAAAATTTGGTACGCAAAATGTCTTTTTAAATTTTTAAGAGATTTTTTATGCAGTTTCAAAATTTGTTTCCTTGATAAACACACTTACTAAAAAAATAAAATTTGTTTCTCCCATAGTTTCTAGAAAAGATTAATTTTACTCTGAGGTGTGGTTTTTCTGTGCAATGTTAAACCAAATTGGCCGTTCAACCTAAGTTTGAACTCGCACTGAAGTTGAAACTTACACTGAAAAACCGTACCTAAGCCAAATAGTCTACAAAGAAAATTAATTTCCTCAAAATATTATACTGCCAACAAAAAATATTGTAGGCACCTCAAAACCACGGGATCCCGAAATTGACATCCCTAAAGCAGATGTCTAGGTATTATAATGATCCACGCATGCAGGTACGGTAAAGGCACTAGTGGCCGGACACACCCCAGTAGTCGTTCACCTTTGGTTTTGTACTCTTAAAATAAGAAAACCGTAATATTTACTACATAAAAAAAAAATACACAATTTTTTTTGGATATTTCAGCATCATAATCCAGAATTCAAACCAAGATTTCCTTGGAAAATGTATTTTTGAAAAATTTAATTGAGTTTGTTTATTGGCGCAGAGTTGCGCGAGTGATGTAATTGTGTTTTTGGTTAGTGAAGACAGTGCAGCTAAATTGATTTAACCGAAAAATTTAAGTAGAAAATGAAAAAAAAAAAAATTATCAGTGGCTTATAAACAAGGTAAGCTACCATTTAAGATACTTTTTTTATTTTCAGATAAAAGGTTTACTTTTTAAATGACTTTCCTGTTGAATTCAGTAATCGGACAGCCTGTCCGAGCACTTAAAACTGCAAACAGACGAGAATTTTAGTACTCGGGCAGATAATTAAATGTAGATTTATATGTTGGTTTTATTGTTGGCATCGATAAAAGCACTCCCCGAAGGTTTTGGGAAAGCTTCCTACCAAAGGGTTTTTGATTTGCTCTTTCATAAAATCGGTACGCTCCGATACTAACACCTTGAGGTATTTGTCTGACTGTGGCGGGAGCGATTAGGTATCACGAGTTTCAAATCCGCCTTTCTTGCCATTTAGTTTCGACTTGGCTGAAAAATGGATTTACAAAACAGAATGTTGTCTCTGTGTTTAAGGAAGACCACATTTAATAGCAAAATGTATACCTTATATGATCGAGTGTTGTGTAGAATCGGGGACGATTCTTTTAAGGAACAAACTCCTTCATCTGCTGCTTTTTTTATGAGTAATCCTGAAGGAGTTTTTGGGAGCTTTGGAAAGTATTCTCCCTAGGTACTCCGAGAACGATTACTACGTAGTACTGCGACACTCCTTAAGGACTATTCTTACACAATTGTAGGTAGTCAGAGAAGTATCGTTCTCTGCAAGGGATGAGCCTGCAAGTGATGTAAGGCTTTTGTTAGTCCCCGAATTGCTTAAAGAGGGCGTGTCCCCGCCTCTTTTCCAAAAATATATATAGCTTATACTATAGCTAGTGAACCGAAGAATCTACTGTGAAAACTGCATAAAGATCGGCTGAGTACTTTGGAACCCCTAAAATATATATTTATTTTTATTTTTAAGATTGCTTATTTAAAATAATTTTTGTTTTTTACTGTTTCCTGAGTTTTTTTTCAATAAATTAACGTCTTTGTTTCAAAAACATATAGTATTATACTGACTTTTGCGGTGCCCCTTTATTGTCCGACAACGAAAGAAAATATCCGCGCACTAGCGCAAACTGGAATTTTTTTGAAAATTTATTTTTTAAATGATTCTCCAATATCTCCATAATCATAAAAACTTTATTTTGTGTCAAAATTCCATATATTAAGATAGAAATGAATTTTCGGAGTACGAAAAAAAGTTAAGTGTCCGACCACTAGTGCATTTACCCTATTCAAGTAAAACACAATACTTAAGGTGCCTCCATGCGACACCTTCATCAAGCCCGGCAACATGCCAAGCTTACGTTCAATGGATTTGAATCAGTTGGTGCGTGTGTAGATAACTACACTGCAAAAAATTGTGTGTACTTATGATCCCGGACAATTCTAGACTAATCGCTTGTTTTTTTGCAGGGTATGTACTACATAAGCTTATACATAGATACATGCATGCATGAATGTCTTTACAAACTCGGTGGTCAACAACAGTGTTAAGGTTGCGTTTATGTGACGCATTAATCACGCGCCTCACACATTTCGCATCACTTCAAAGGCATCCTCTTATGGACACACTGGTGTGGTATAGTGTTTTAGCGAACGTGGGGTCATAAAAGCGGCATAAAGAGGCGCATTTAAAAACGCATTTAGTAGTCGAAAATTAGCACTTGCAATCGCATTGAATGGTAGTAAAATCGCAGCAAAAAAAAGCAAATTTACTTACCAAAATAAGAACAGAATGGAGGATCTACGAAACGAGGGCAGTACCATATAAAAAAGATTGATGTGTAAATGGACAGCCCAATGAAACACTACCGATGGCAATACATTCAGTACAATGCCACACTTGCGAGCCGAATAAAACAAAAAAGTACCAAACGCATGCCGATATGACCTACAAACTTGCCAAGTGATTTACGCACTTGGCACAAAACTTTTTGTTGAAGTAACGCTTTCATCCGGCCCACCAAATAATGTAAGAGCTTTCCGCTTTTCGATTTGTTTATTTTTGCTAAACATTGAAAAAAGGATCGAGATTTAAAATTATATGCGCTTAAGTTGCACCAACTAAACTTTTTATGTTTTTTTTTAATATATTCTAAGGCAATTGTGGCGCTTTTTTTTCTTCTCTTTATACCCACTTGTCTAAAACACAATGAACTATTAAATTCGCCACACCAAAAGTCATTAAAGTAAATGCAATAAATTTATGAAATTAAACGCAATATGAAGCAACAACAAAACAGCCTAAGCGTGTCAACAGCCAGTGCAGGTGGGACTACTGTGCTGAGCAAAAAAAAATAAAAAATTCAGCTGCACAATGTGTCAAGAAAGCGGCATTTGCAGTCAAAAATCAATATGCACCCAAAACTGTAAAATATTATGTATGTTAGTTTCTCCTCGATTTGTATTATGAAATTGGCTTTTGAAAATGCTAAATTACGAAAACAATTTCGAAGAATTGAATCTAAATTTTTGAATTTTCCTAAGTTTGGTATTTGAAGAGTTGTGACAATTCTGATATTTTTAAAACCCTACACAGGAGGAAAAAAGAGCTGGTCATGTCAACCCAAATATGGGTTGATTCAACTGAAATCACGGAAAATTCTTATCAATTATTCAATACTGTTGATTCAACTGAATTGAAACTGTTAACCTAACTTAACTTTTATTTTAACAAAAAAAATTGTTGTTTAAGGTGTTGCTCTATATATAAGTGTTATTGAAACATCAAAACGAGACACTGAGATTCAAACTCAGTTGTCTTGAACGCTCAACCCATGTGTCTACCATGATACCATCGTATACTTATGCTTTCCAGCGTCGAACTACAGCTTTGTTCTTAATGACACCACCCTTTCTCACGTTGCTTTGTTGCCTTCACCGAGAATCGAGCTCCCACTATTTTACTGCTGAACGAAGGTGTCGACCATGATACCATCGTGTACTTATGCTTGCCGGCGTCAATGGCAGTATCTTCGCTGTTGGATTAATTGCAGGAGTTTGCTGTTTCAACACAAAATTTGTTTGATCAACAAAAACTCTGTCAGTTCTACTGAATTCAGGAGTTGCGTGCCAAAAAGGTCGATGTCTGCACATGGCAGATATCAACAAAAAATTGATTGGGGGAAGTATTATTAAGCGAGTAAAATCCAAATCAAGCATTTTAAAAGTTTTTGTGTGTCTGTCTGTCTGTCTATCCGTATGTTTGTGGCCGTATCACTTTGAAAGTGTTGAATGAAATTGAATGAAACTTTTTTCGTTGGATTGCTTGACACTCAACTTAAAATTTAAGATGTTACTTTTTTCGATATCTCAACCGGTTTTGGAGTTGTCGGCCAATATGTGGACCATGTCTGTCTGTATGTTTGTGGTCGTAACACTCTAAAAGTACTGAATGGAATTGAATCGTTGGATTGTTAGACGCTCAACTTAAAGTTTAAGATATTATTTTTTGCGATATCTCAACGGGTTTTGCGGTTATCGCCCAATATGTGGACCAGGGGTGCCCAAAAATGTCTTGGTACCATATGGGTGTCAAACGAAAGGTGTCACTGAGTGCTATAATATGGGAGATATCTTGAAATTTCGATAGTTCGGCCGGTTTCGGAGGTATCGACGAATATTTCCACAAAAATGTGTTAGTATATTATGGGTATCAAACAAAAGGTGTTTATGAATGCTGTCATAAACCATTTGATTAATTTAAATACCTAAGCTGCGCATACGAAGTCGCGGGCACCAGCTAGTAGCTCAATATATTTTTAAGTTACTAAGCCAGTTTAAAAGATATCAAATCCGTATTTGGAGGGGATCTTAAATATCAGGCGCGTATTCAGGGAGGGGTCCTGAAGGTATTTTGAGGCATAGTATGTATACTCCCACAGGGCCGCCAAGAGGGGTGGGGGGGGGGGGGGGGACAGGGGGGAAACCCCCCAGGCCCGGCATTTTTTAGGGGCCCGGGAATTTGAATAACTCGGAAAAAATTAACAGCGCCGAATAATTCGATTATTTTTGTACAACACTTGTCCCATATTCGTTCATGCTTGCCCTATAAATCGCAATTTCACCACGCAATATTTGAATATTCTCACCATACAATGACTTCTTATTCCAATAGCAACCATACAATCTATCCGAGTTTCCGACCGTAGTTTGTGTCTACGCTATTTTTTACTTTGTTTCCGGTAAATATATAAACTAAACAGATAAAATAAGATAAACAAGATAAAAAGTGCACAAACTAGCTTCGTCGTTATTTCGAATCAAATCGCACACTGTTGCCAAATTCTGTAATTAAGTACCAAAGTAGGTGGTTTTTTTTGTCGTTTATTTAATAATCTTTTCACACAGCTCAGCTACTGCGGAACGGAAATTTTTCGAACTAAGCTTATTTAAAACTAGGTTACGAAATAATTTTGAATTTCATACTATCAATACCATAAAGCTGAACTACAAATGTATCCTTAACGAACCAAAACCCTTATTTGAAAATATGGAGTTTTTTGAAATTCATTAAGAATAAGTCGCTTCAAGTTAAGAATCTTTGCATATAATTGCTAAGAATTTTACTCGCTTGTCAAGTTTGTTTTTGCTCTTGCATTAAAACTTTTTCGTAGCAAGTATGAGACGGCTTTGAATAAAAAGGGCATATAATTTTGTATTTTGACAGAAAAATATGTGACGCTAGAAAGAAGTGTCTCCAATTATTTAACAGTTTTCATTGTGCAGATGTGTTTATAATTTGAAAAAAGTTATTTTATGTTGTAATGCCGATATCGTTGAATTAAAGTTAAAAGCTCATATGTGAAGCATACGAAGTAAAATATATTTTTTAAATTGTTATTTTCTTTGTTAACACAATGAACCTGCGTTTTGAACATCTTGGTAATTTTTTGGGTTTTTTTTCAACAGCTTGGTAATCTTCTCTTTTAGTAGTAACATGAAAGGTGAAATTAATGGTGCACAAAGTCATATTATCAAGAAAAATCCGAAAGCCGTTTATTCGCCCTGCGCCGCTCACAGTCTGAACTTGTGCGGTGTCGTAGCTGCAGAATGTTGTACAGCCTCAATCACCTTTTTCGGAGTGGTTCAAAAGTGTTTTAACATATTCAGCAGTAGTGCAAAACGTTGGGAAATTCTCAAAAAACATGTACCAGGTTCACTTCACAAACTCTCAGACACAAGATGGTCTGCAAGAATCGACGCAGTCAAACCCTTTGCAAAACATCTCAAAGGATTGCAAAACGCTCTAGAAGAATTAAGTAAATTCGATTTGACTACAGAAACTAGGAGTGATATAAACGGAGTCCTAATGTACATAACCAAGTTTGAGTGTATCCTCATGTCGTCGATTTGGTGCAAGATTTTGAGCTCCATCAATGAAAGAAGCGTTATTCTACAAGGCACAGACGTCACTGTCGATATTGAAGTAAAAAATCTTGACAGCTTACTCTCAGATTTACAAGTCATTCGTAACCAATGGGACAGCATTTTGCGTGAATGTGAGAACGTAGCCAGCGGATTAGATGTTTCAACATCCTTCCCTTTAACCAGAAAGAACAGACTCCGAATATCTTCAGATGAACATCAACGAGATGCCATAACTGATTTCAAAAGGAACACATTTTTAGTCATAGTGGATTCAGTGATTTCAGGAATTTCTCGTCGATTTGAAGGCATGAAAAAGCTGAATACAACATTTGCTTTTTTATGGCAATTCCCAACGATGGAAGAAGACGAACTTCGAAATTATGCTACGATTTTTGTGAAAGTACATGAATTTGACGTTAAAAAGGGTTTAGAAGATGAAATAATCCATTTGAAACACATATACGAAACTAATTTTGAAATAGCCCTTACACCATTCAATTTGTTGAATGCAATTTTTTCTCAGGATTTACAAACGCTTTTTCCAAATATTTGTATCGCGCTGCGTTTATTTTGCACAATACCTGTCACAGTTGCTGGTGCTGAGCGCTCATTTAGTGTTCTTGCGAGGATAAAGAACTTTCAGCGCTCGTGCTCTGCACAAGATCGTGTTTCTGGGCTAGCTACTCTTTGTATAGAATCTCGTTTAGCAAGGCAACTAGACTACAATGCTTTAATTCGGAATTTCGCCGCCAAAAAATCAAGAAAAGTTAATTTATAAGTTTAGCCACATATGTATAAAACCTTCTTGTATACATGTATTACTTTTAAATAAAAAATGAGTTCACTAAAAAAAAATACTTCATATAGGGGGCCCGGAAATTTCGATCCCCCCGGGCCCGGAAATCCTGTCGACGGCCCTGTACTCCCATATTTATTTTACTCTCAACTGTTGCCGAATGTTGGCTTTATCGGGGTTTTCATTACACACTATTTTTGCAAAATTTTAGGCACTAAAAGAAAGAAGCGATATTTTTGTGCCCTGAACTCAAATCTGCTTTCCCGCCATCAGGTCGGATTTTAAAGCTATCGTATAAAAATGCTTAAGCTCACCGTCACTAATAAGAACCAGAGCAATGACAACATTTTTTCTAAAATTCTCAACTCCCAGAGAACAGGCAGTATCGGATCTCGTAAAAAAAGGTATCAGAAACTTCCCTGATAATAAAAAAACAAATTACACAAATTATGGTGGATCTACAGCATCTCTCTGGAATGTCGTTGAACTATGTTTTTTTCGGCCAAACTTATTTCAGAGCATCGAAGTAAGTCGTCTGGCCCAGAGTGCACAACATAGCAACTCATTCCGCGTACACCTTTTTGGGATAGCAAACTTAGAGTCCAGCATTCTTCACTAGACCAAAAATTGCGCAAAATGAATGACTGCGATTCTTGCAGCAAGTGTCCATGTGATCTATACAAAGCGTGAAGTGAAAAGGCGATGTGGAGTTTGCGTACAATCGTATAATTTATAAACGATGCTTAGCAAATGAGGGATCTAGCGACAATCAACCGGTCTGGGCGACCAACACCCCGAACTCAAAAGCACACATGATCATAGTTAGGCACTTAGCAATAAAACTAAACGCCGTCAAAGATTTTTTTGTCTGCCCGAATACACGTATACGTAGAACGCCACGGATGGAAGAATTATTCACAGTTACGCTGATGGGACATTAACGCGACTATTTGGTCGTAATTCTGTTTCTCATGTGTTCATGCTTTTATCTCATTATTATTTTTTTTTGCCGCTAATATTTTATAACTCATTATATGACCATTTCGAACGGAAGAAATCATCATCATTGAAGATATCGTTTTTTTGTTCATTTTTTTCATAAGATGCATCATCGCACCTTGCTAGACTAGACTTGCTACAAGTGCACTGCAGATGCAAACGACGGAAGAGGGGAGGTCAGAAGTACTTACTCGCATTAGTTACGGAACAGGTGAAAGCACCAACACGGTGTTGACAAAAGTTGCTTATTGCGTACACTTCCTTTTGAGTAGTAACTCAGAAGGCTCATTATGAATGATAGATGGATATTATGTTAAATTGATGCCTAAATGATGGAGCTAACAAGCATCAGTTGGTTCGGTGATATTTACTATGTATATGTACCTAAATTCAAAATATTCATAAGTAAATAGACTCAGGCTGTGCTGTGATGTTGGAGGGAACGATATAGAAAAATGTTTGGAAGCACCTCTTCTAGCCATTCTGAACCAAACGAGGCGTTAGACAGGGCGGCTCACTCTCGGTTGATTTCTTTAGCTTGATAAACTCGGCAGCAAGGGAAGGGGGAGGCCTTACCTGAGATGGAAACAACAGGTGGAGGATGACTTCAACTCTCTTGGTGTTTCCTATTGGCGACAGTTGTCGCTTAAAAGAAATGATTAGCGTGCTTTGATACGGAACGGCCGAAATCGCCTAACGCGCTTAAGCGCCAACATTAAGTTTCGATAAGAACAGATCTTATAGCTTTGTTAATACATGTTGTTTTAAAGAAAATTTCAGAGATGTGTATATCGAAAAATATATTAACCCAAATACCTATGTATGTAGTTAGGCGTGGGATAAATTTTTCTTGTGTCACCACTTGTAAACATGACTGCTGGGTATAGATATTTAGAAACATGTAAAAATGTATCTTTGCAATTAATTTTTCTTTGCCCACGCATTATTTGCCATAACAAGACTGTCAAAACAAGTACATAACATTGCTAAAGAGGAAAAACCGTAAGGTAAAGAAAAACTTTTGTATTTAGATACCTAACTACACATTCATAAAACGGGTCATGCAATGCTAACACGCTAAAACGTAATATGTTTAGTAAATCGCAAATTTCTGCAACGTTCTTCAAATTCACTTAATGCAGTCATACACATTTTTATATTTATGTAGGTATATGTTTACTTATTTCATTCATCCATTTACGGGATCCCGACAACATCGAGTTCCGGCTACTACTTCATGCCTAATCGCGGGATCTCGTGGAATTTACTCGCCTTAAATTGTGAGACTGCTAGAAAACACAAAATAGCAGTAGAACTAAGGCAAATTACACGTCTTGGCATTTCTCTGGTGATTTTTCGATAACAAATAGGTAGAACCGAAATACAACTACATACAGTCAAAATTCCCTAACTCGGAAATATTCTATATCGAATTTTCCCAAAAACCAACACGTTTTTACAACATCACTCATAACTTTGTCTCTATAAGGCCCGGTTTTTCAATGAAGGTTTAAACATCAGTGCGAGTTTTAACCAAGCTATGAAACCGATTAAAATATCGTTCCGGTTTCGGTTTTGTAACGTTTTTCGGTTTCGGTTCCGGTTTAGTTCTTTTTCTATTAGAAAAATTTCAGAATGAAAACTGAGAGAAATAAATCGTCAAAAACAAAAATATGAGTGATGTTTTCTTAGACAGGCCACTAAACATTTTTTTTTTAGATCTCCCAATTTTTTTCGATGGCTTGTTTCTACTATGTCAAATTTCCTTTTCAGAATATTGATACTGAGGTCAAAACGTTTATTTCATAATGTTGCTCGACAATCTTACATTGGTTACCTTCTTGTAAAAAAATATTTGCTCATTAAAAGATGCATGTAAATCATTAAGAAATTCAAAACCGGTTGGAACAGGTTGCGGCTTTTGAAGCGGTTTCGGTTTCGTTCTTTTTCAGATCAAAATAACGGTTACGGTATCGGTTTTGAAAAATGAATCGGTTTCAATCGGTTACGGTTACGGTTTCGTTTCAGTCCTTGGTTTAAACTCAATTTAAACAACCAAGCCATATGGGACAACTAGTCAACTTTGTCGGTGGTTTAAACTTGCACTGAAAAGTCAGGCCTAAGTCGAATTTCTGAACTTCATAACACGAATATTTCTAAAACTCGAACAAAAGTATAAAAGAAACTTTTGATTCATTGGACATTCGAGTTAGAGAAGTTGCACTGTATATGTTTCCTTCATTCTCGTTTCTTTCAAAAACTACCAATAAATCGAAAGAATTACCTAACTAGGCAATATAATTCTTTAAATCCTAAAATCCCAGATTTTAAAATTTTATTTCGGGATTGAAAATAGTAGCACATAGATACTTTTAAGAGAAATTATTTAAAATTAAAATTGTATGGAAAAACATGAATACGTTTTGTACCACATCGAAACCACTATTTCACTCCCCCTTGCATGCTTTTTTTATATCTGCTACATACAACACCTAACAACTGCCGTCAGTACATTGACTCTACAACCCAACTTAATAAAAATCATGCCTAACAACACAAAAAGAAATTAATCTTGTCAGCAGAACACGCACAATAATCACTTTACTTCCCATTTGGGCTTAGAGTATTGTAAGCGGAACTAAACTCCCCTTATACGCTACTATAGACACAAAGCCTTTATAACATACCTACTTGTACTTTGAACATATATTCTAAGGTGGCTGAGTCGGGTTTTAAGCTGTTTTGTACGGTATAACTTAAGAAGTTAGTCGGTATACTACGAATTTTTCGGGAGGTAAATTTTTTAAGCCTCCATAACTAGGTCATGTTATGCCATTATATAATGATGTTCCGAGGAAGATATTTTTATCGACGTAACTCTTGTCATCATAGGAGCCTTGCAAAAAATAGGTCCCTACCCACAATACAGTCGATTTCAGAAAACCGGTTTTTGGAAAAAGGGTGAATAAACGAACACCCTAACAGATACGCTCTCAACATGTTTCTCAATGCTTTCATCGTGAAAGTTTAATGATTATTTTACCTATTTACAATGCACGAATTAATTTGTTTACATTTTGGTGATTTTGTTGTTGTTTTTCACTTTTCATTCTCATCATCATCTCAGTGTTGCCGTCTTAAATTTGACAAAAGTGTGAAATGACTTGCTGACAAAATGTTGCCCCTGCCATCAAACAAATACGTCAACAACATCAAGCAATTGTTTTAACGCCAACACAATGGCTCAGTTTACCACTCAAAAGGCGAGGCAGCGAAGCTACAAACAACCAGCTGCAATTTACATACATGCATGCATAGAAATATGTAATAGTAGGGTGTCCGTGCAAATGCACTGACTTTTTTTTAACTTTAAAAGAAAACTTTATATGGAAAAGTTTATATTAACGAACCATCGCAATTTGATATTGATCACCCCACAAAACCTGTTCCCCAAAGCCACCCCTTGTTACACAGACACCATACTTGAGTACTTGGTATACGAATATCATCATAGCCTTATAGCTCTGATATACTAAGTCAAGCCGAAATTAACTGTGTTGCTCGGGATTAACTTAAAGGGGTTTTACTCAAACGATTACTCTGAAACTACCAAACTTTTTATAAAAATAATGTTAAACTCTTGATCTAAGGATGTTGAACTCCATTTCAAAGCTTTTGTAAGTTGAAAAATAGTATTCGATTTTTTTGTTGTTTGTTGAAAGTAACATGGGATAAAGGTATTCGTTTTGCTAGAACTATATTGGACCGAATTCCCGCCGAAACCAGTTCTATCATTGATAAAGGTTGACGGAAAGTCTCTCCAAAGTAATTCAATTGTTTACCCTGTCTGTGGCTAATATATTAGTTGTTCACAAGATTGTAGAGTTTGTAGAAGTTCAAATCAAAATTATTTTTAGACAAATTTGAAGATTGTATGGAACAGCATTTGGAATAAGTGATAATTTCCACTTTACTGTAACTTAGTTACTTAACCCTGCAGCGAAAGCAACTAGTTGAAAACTACTTTACAACTAGTTGGTGCACCGGGCCCAACTAGTCAGTGTTTTGTCTTTCTTCCATATAAGCAACTGGTATTTTTTACGTGTTGATGTCCTACGATATGTCAATTGTCAGATTTCGACCAGAACATACCAGTCATCTACTAGTCATCATAGACTAGAATTATACTAGTTGTAAAATGCCAGTCCCATACTAGCTCAACCTGGACTAGTATGATTTTCATAAAATGAACTCAGCCAGAAAAATCGAGTTGTATACTAGTATTTTTCTGACTAGTGTGAGGTTTCGCTGCAGGGTAAAATATCCGTTAATTGGAGACACCTCGTGATCGTAGATCTGCTTCCACCTGGTCCTTCCATCGAAATGTTGGTCTCGCTCTTCCTCTACTTCCACCGGCGGGTGCCGACAAGAATACCTTCTAGGCCGGAGCATCTTCGTTCAACACACAGCGTGGCCTAGCCAGCGAAGCCGCTGGGTTTTGATTCTCTGAACTATGTCGTATCTGCGTAAAACTCATACAGCTCTTCATTAAATCTTCTTCGATACTCGCTGTCACCAACTTTTAGGGGTCCATAAATCCTTCGGAGAATTTTTTTCTCTTATACTCCCAAAGTCGTCTCATTGGATGCTGTCAGTGTCAATGCTTCTGCACCATATATCAGGACAGGTACGATTACTGACTTATAGAGTGTTGTTTTTGTTCGTCACTGGAAAGTCAACCAAAATTTAAGTTTTAAAAGGTTAATACCTTGTTATTATTACCAAAAACTTTACATAGTGTCCAGGCACTAACGCTATCAACACTTCAATTTGTGGTCGCAACACTGACAGTAAATCAATCATAAACAATCGTGTAAACCGAACATTAAATACCGAGCGGTAGTTTGCATATGATTTTCAAAATATTCCATTTCGGAAGTGGGCGTGGTTGCGAAGCGATTTCGTCCAATTACATCAGGTATACTCCCTGTTATGCCAGTATAACTTGTACCAAAATCATCGTTCTACCGTAATCAGTTTAAAAGTTATGACCCGTGAAATTTTCAAATACTTTTAAAAATTTATCAAAAAATCATAATAGAATGACTAGGGGATTCATACTACTAAACTATGTAATTTTAGCAATTTCCGTTACCGAATTATATCAATTTAGGTGATTTTTGAAGCTTTTGATATCGAAGAGTGATTTTATCCAATTTCATAAGGTTTACTCCCAACGATACTGTTATGCTTTGTGCCAAATTTCATCATTCTACCCTAATCAGTTTAAAAGTGGAAAAATCATAGGAGAATGACCAGGGGGATTCACCTATAAAATTGTTATTTTAGCCATTTCAGCTACCGAAATATGTCAATTTATGTGATTTTCGATATGGAAAAAGGGGGCGTGGTTATCATCCGATTTCGCCCATTTTCAGCAGAAACCTAGTTTGGCCAGAAAGTAACCTGTATACAAAATTTCATGCAAATATCTCAATTTTTACTCAAGTTATCGTTTACATGGACAGACGGACTGACGGCCTTAATGAACTCCTCTTTTAAACCTAAGAACTTTCATATATGAAACTCTATATCTATCTCGATTATTTTGTGCCGTTACGCAGTACCCTTATATGGTCAAAATTATATTACCTTTGTACTACACCTTTTTTAGTTTATATTCAGAAAGTTACACTTGATATTCAAAATTTACAATTGATATTCAGAAAATTCCAATTAATATTCAGAATTTCCATTTCATATTCAGAATTTCCATTTGGTATTCAGAAAAATACAATTAATATTCAGAAAGTTCCATTTGATACTCAGAAAATTAAAATTAATAATCAGAAAATTACAATTGATATTCAGAAAGTTACAATTCATAATCAGAAAATCTCTTTGTACTCCGCATTTAAAATTTTTTCATATAAATTTGGATTTCTGAATATCAATTTTAATTTTCTGAATATCAGTTGTAATTTTCTGAATATTAATTTTAATTTTCTGAATATCAAATGGAACTTTCTGAATATCAATTGTAATTTTCTGAATATCAAATGAAATTTCTGAATATTAATTGGAATTTTCTGAATATCAATTGTAAATTCTGAATATCAATTGTAATTTTCTGAATATAAATTGTAACTTTCTGAATATAAACTGAAAAAGGTGTACTAGTAGTGCACTGTGTATAAAAAACTACGGTCACCCTAATGACAAACTATTTTGGAGCAGAAATTAAAAGTCAAACAAACTACAGCTTCTTTATTTCTGTGTTAGTTGTTGACTGATATTGTTTATTTGTTTGTTGGTCTATTTGGGTGCTTGTGTTGACAGAATGTCGACACTAAACAACTTGTGAATTTTTCCAAATGACTGAATTTCAGTAAATTGCACAGAAATTTCCTGGAAAAGGGGGAGCTTTGGGGTGGAAAGACTGTTCTGGATGCCACATTTGATTGGATAGGACTTTTGTTGGCGTAAAAAAGCTACGCTACGATAGTAAATTTAGGAAACAAATGTTATTTAGATAGTAGATTCACTATAGCAGGTGCACCATCAAACGAAAACTATAATTAACTCTATCTTAAGCAATGACCATAACTCCTATAGGACTATAGGCCTTCTGCGGAACAATATAGGTAACTAACATATGTGTAGAAAGTTTTAAGTTTGTCCTAAAATTTTATCGATTCTAAGATTAGTTAAATCTTTGTTTTGAGAAAACTATGTATGCTTCTCCAGTATTTCTCTTATGTTATAGCTTGGACTAACCCTTTCTAATCTGACTCGATATCTAACTTCAGTTTTGTGAGGTTTGCCGACGGATCGCAAGATGTTCATATTAAATTTGACTCCTTATACAGCTTATCATAATTATCATTATTATAACAACAACAACAACAAAAATGAACTAATGAAAAAACTCTTCCACTTGATGTTCATAGTCAAAAGCGGCTCCAAAATTCTGATTTGTAATCTTTGTCATTTAAAACAAATTTTATAGACAAACACTTAACTTGTAGGTAGATAAATGGCATATAGTATTCCTGAAGATAAGGATACATATTTAATGTCTTTATTGACATTTCATTAAGAAACGGTGATCTTCAAACAAAACAAAAAATCCACAAGTATTCCAATTTGCCAGCTGCAACACTTTAAAAAACTATTTATCTCAATTATGGACGCATTTACCATAAGTACAAAGACATTTTGCTCTTGAACTCTTGAATGTAATTCTTATTACCATAGTCGGTATTTTCTATAGTCGTATATAAGTACATATATAATTTCACAAGATCAACACTAATTAGGCTTGTGTGTGCTATAAAAAATGTACATTCAAAAATGCCAGCCAACATTTTGAAGTATACATGATTCGAACAGGTTATGGGTCTTTTTAATTGTTCCTGGTTGTATGTTTTCGAAATGTATTTTAAATGATTGTTGGGATATTGTTTCAATATGTCTGCATATAATCCGCGTACAAATATATTGTAATTGAAATGGTTGGCCACTCAAAGCTACTGGCGTCTTCGGAATCACTCCAATCACTTGAATGCCTCGCCTTCTATATAACATTTTAGCAGCCGCCTTCTTTGTCCACTGTCAATCAAAATATCTCTGATCAATTAGCGTATGGAAATAAATTTCTATGCAAGTACTATTCACATAAGGGTGATTCCAGAAAAATTGTATTATTAGTAGCTCTTAAAGAAAATGAACCCCGCACACACTCCATCAAGCCATAGACAGAAGGCTACAATCAACAAACATGGCCATAATGGGATCATAAAACATCTAGGCACATTGGGGGATAAAAGACTTGATGGTCTCATCAAGACATCTAAATGGTTGCAGGAGAAGTAACGGTGTCGGTTAAGAAGTGTCAACACAGCGATTTTCCATATGGCTGGGTCCCGGGACTGACTTTCCAAGTGCTGGTGGTATCACAACGGGCCTTCATCCACTTGAAACTTACCTAACCTAAAAAAAACCAATGGCGGAGATATACCAACAGGTTATCATAACCTCTAACGAGATTTTAGCCGAGCTTCTCTTTCCAACTTTTGGTGTGTTGCTTTTGAGTTTTCCTACAAGTTGGCGGGACCTACAGTTTTTTGCCGACTCCGAATGGCACTTGCAAAGCAAATGCATTTTTTGCTGAGAAGCTTCTCATGGCAGAAATACACCCGGAGAGTTTGCCAAACTACTGCCGAGGGGCGACCCCGTTTAGAAAAGTTCTTTTTCTAAATAATTTTTGATGTTACTTTTGCTGGGTATCGAACCGCCACGACTTGGTGTAGAGGCCGAACACTTAACCGCTACACCACGGCGGCTGTCTAACCTAACCTATAGTATAATTTGGATCTGATCCATTAGCATTTAATAGCGATTAACTTAATAATCTAATATTAAAGCAAGAATGGTAGTTATTTTAGCTCGAACATCATATAACCTGAGCTATGCAAAAATTTCGTCTTTAAATTTCAAATGAGGACAGACATTTTTAAGGCATAGTTCAAGATATACATATGTATGTCGCTTTGAGTTTTATTATACAAAAAAATTTCTCAAGTAACAAAAAATTATTATTTTTATCCCCTGCCTATTAGGCACTGCCTAATAGACACACAATACAAATTTCAGTTCCATATCGTACAGGAATAGTCTAAGGGGGAAGGCGCCATAGACAATAAATTGAGCAATTGAACTTCATTTATATTATAATGGCAGAATAATGTATCTATGTATTGCACCATTGGGGAACCCTTTGGTGTTTATATCATACACCAACTGGAAACCATTTCTGACCTAATAAATTGTAAAGACACGGTTCTAAGAGCTGATAAGAGTTGTTCACAGTTTTTTATTTAGTTTACAAACATAGAACCAAAATTATGTTATTAATCATTTAATTTTAAAAATCATTTTTACTAATTTAAATGTGTAGTAATGAAAAACTAGATCTAACTAAAATCCAATTATCTTAACAGCATGAGGAGCTATTAATATTTCAATTACTTAGTTTAGTTTTTTTTTTTTTTAATCTTCATTGATTTTGTGGTTGAAAGCGATAGTTAATGGATAAGCGTTGCTAACAAGTAAACGGTTTGCGATTCTTCGTTAATTGAGTTTAATATTTCAATTATGTAATTTGTATGAGTATGAATCAAGCCTTTCGATCAAGTGAACACCGTAGCTCAATCTCAGCTCTCCACGAGAAAACCATTAAATTTTATCATATGAGGGGGGCATATAAACATCAGCATAAATGTTGTTGTAATCGTTAAACTTAAATGGTGATAATTTATGTGAGCAGATATTTTGCAATTGAAGAGTCATATATCGGGAAAGAAAGAAAGAAAAACATAATCTGCCCCTTGCAAGTATAAATGTATCGATTCACGATTCACGTCCCGTCCCACAGTCTATCCGGGTAAAGACACAATAGAGCGAGATCCCTGATCATTATAATGGATGAAACCAATACCGATCGATAGTCCTCCCCGACTCTAGAAAGAATGTGAAAATTTCAAGGCTATGACAAGAGCCTAGGAAATGGGGGTCAAAGTCGTCAAAAAATTATCCTAACTTCACTTATTTTATAATAGATGATTTTCACATATTTGACGTAGATTACCACCCTGCCTCAGTATCAAGTATTGTTATACCCGTTCCAGTGACAAGGCTCCAGCCAGACACCCCCAGCTAAAGTTGGACAAATCCGCTTAAAAATGTGAAAGCGCTGTAAGAATTATGAAAATTCGCGAGTTTTGAGGTGTCTGGGTGAATTTTTTGTATGCCTGATACTACTTGAGGGTAGTATTCTACAAAAAATGGGAAAATATTGGGTAATTAAAAACAGCCAAAGTGGCCCAAATGCGTGAAATTGTTAAAACAGAATAAATTTCCATAGGAAGATCCGCGAGATGGGGGTGTCTGGCTGGACACATTTTTTGGCGACTTTGACCCCCCATTCCTAGGCCCTCGTCGTAGGTACAGCTTTGAAATTTTCACATTCTTTCTAGATTTGGGAGGACTATCGATCGGCATTGGTTTCATCCATTATCAAATAAATGACGTCTGGAGGCTCCTGGATCTTGGTCTACAATGATTATTTTGTTTAATTGGAATTGCCTTGGACGAACTTGGCAAGGCATAGATAGACATTCGGTCTCCACTTGGTCCTTCCATCGTGAAACTGACAAAATCACTTCTCCTTTGAACTGGAAGAGTCAAGTTTTAACTAGAGTAGAGAGATCCGTTCATCTGATTCAAGAGCAAAAGTGCCTTCCTATTTCAGACTAGCCCGACCTGTAGAAGGACCCATCCTGATATTAAGCTTATCAACAAGAATAGTTAACAGACGGATCTCGGAGATCTGTTCTATATTACGCTGGAGTCACCAGGTCACCATTCGGTTTGCTCCGGTACTAACACCCACCAGGGCTTAATTCGACTTATGGGATTTGAAAAAAATAACTCCTTCCCTCTCTCTTTCTGCCGGGACCCAAGACACTAGGTTGTTTGCCTACCTCATTTTGGATATCAATTGATCAAGATTTTTTAGTTTCTCCTTATCAACTAATAACAGTAAAATTTACATGCGGTGATATAAAAAATAAAATAGCATGAGCCTCTAAATTATTGTTAAGCTCATTGGCATATGTACAAGATCGTAAAAAAGCAAGAATAAAGCACATAACAATCAGTTAAGTGATGTCGAGCTCATTGAGAATTGCCTTGCTCTTACAAGTCATTTTACCAGTTGACTTTGTGCGTGTACCCAATGATTTTGACAGTTTTATTGAAATTTACGCAACTAAATAAACACCGATTAGTCCGCTATCCAACGCTATCTGCCGGCCTATCGGAAATTGGCGAATAAAAGCGCCATAAAGTCAGAGAGCTACCATGAACCTAAAATCAGAACAAGAATAACAAGATAAAAAGTAAATGAAACAAATTTTCTACGTACGCTACTTAATTTGATGATGTTGTGAATGTGGAATTGAGAATGAAAATATTACAGTGGGCAATAAAGTATATGTGATTAAAAGGTTTTTAGGGCTATAAAAAGTGGAAAATGACTTCCAAGTCATCTAGCTTTCATTATTGCTGCTCCTTTTACATCGACTTTTGAGGCACTGATAAACATAATTAGTCCATCCGGGTAAACGCCGAGTTTTTCCCGTAAGTAAGCCGTAACATCATCTGGGCTCTTTTCGCAGAAAATCTCACAAATTCGCTTCCCTAAATGCCATGTTACTTACTTTACCTTAAATAGCCGTATTAACAACCTAGGCGATTTTGACCGTCCAACGTATTTCGCCAGTCGTTTCTTTGTTGAGGCAACTGGCGCCAATTGGAGACACCACGTAATCCCTGATCTGTCTCCACTTGGTCCTTCCCTCGGATACTTTCTTCCATGTTCCAAAGACGAAATAGAAAAGATTTTAAGCTTTTAGTAGGTATTCACAATATACTCGTACATATATGGAAAACTATTCTCTATAAAAATATAACGACATTCGAGCATTTAAATAATAAAACAGCATACGGTGCTCTGCTTCCATGCTGTGTGCGCCACTTAACATATGCAATTGATGTGGCTTTCGCAGTGGTTATCCCAACAACAGCGAAGGCAGCGACTGCGGTGATTACGAGAAATGTCAACCATGTGGGGTTGGAGTGATGTTGCGCTCCGCTGCATGCGGCAGCGGAAGCATTTGTAATGCGTGTAGGTTCCACTGTGTCAAAGCCTTTTTCCATGTTTTAACTAATTCGCCGCTATGGTCTGACAAGAGCTCATCACATTCTTGCACCGCACGGCTCAAAAGCAGCAGAATTTTTGTACGGGCGTACATATGTGTGTTTATGGATGCTGTTTGTTGCCGCTTGTTACGATGGAAGTTTTAACATCTTGTCATGGTTTGGCGCATGCGGCGCATAAGCTGCCGCCTTATTCACTTTGAATGTGCTAATTTCGCATAAATTTCATTATTTATGAATATTTAGCGCGTTATAGTTTATGCTCAAAAGCACGGCGGGGTGTGTGTGGCGATTTAGCTGTATTCATGTATAAATACCTACATTTCTATGTATATTCATACAGTGCCGTAGATAAGATTCCTCCAGTAAGGGGAAGTTTATACAGATGAATAAATTTGTTGATTCGAAGCACCACCGACTAAGAGCAGCAGGCAGTCAGATGCGGCGGACTAGGCATCAATGTGACTTTGTGATATAAGCTTTTGACTTGGCGACTAGGAAAGCTCCGACATTATCACTCAATTTTTCTCTATCCAGGTGGAAGAAAAACTACTTTGGGACAATGACTACTTCTTCGGTACCTTGAGCGCCCTAGCACTGAAAAACTCAAGGCCCTAGACAAAAGATTTGGTCGCTAAGATGCTACCCAGTGTTGCTAGCGCTAGATAATCCAACATTTACTCGGATATGAAGTGGTAACAAATATTAACTTCTGAAAAACTGTCACTATGTTCTATTAGCCTGAACTGGAACTTGTGAACCGGACTTTTTGGGATGTACAGAGCTCCAAGCTACATTCTTCACCTGTAGCCTCCGCTTGTGATGGCAAATGCATTTCTTCTCTAAGCCTCATTAGGGGGACGCGTCCCACCGGTTGGGAACCACTGCTCTAAATAGGTTTTCCCGCCGAGCTTCTCTTCCGATATGTGTTGTGTTGCTTTTGAATTTTCTTCGCTCTCTTTGTGGTTAGAACTGGTATCACTTTTTTCTATGTAGCAGCTCATTAATTCGATACATCCTTCAGCCCCAACTCCCCTCATAAACACGCCCATTCTTACTCAGCGTATAGAGTTAGCTTTTTATGCGCTGTTGGCAGCAACCTCACCGATTTAATTAAATAAATTTAGCAAAAACCGCTTGTCGTCGCACATTCATTTGCTCATATTTTTCAAACTAAATTTTGACTGCATACAAAAAGCTTGGCTTCATAATTAAATAAATCTGTATGTATTTAAATCGTTGCTGCTTTGCGGTTGGAACACCAAAATCCAGCAAACAACAGAGGAAAATGCCGAAATGGTTATTAGTGGT
This sequence comes from Campiglossa producta, assembly GCA_964058755.1. Taxonomy (NCBI): domain Eukaryota; kingdom Metazoa; phylum Arthropoda; class Insecta; order Diptera; family Tephritidae; genus Campiglossa; species Campiglossa producta. Next base: position 32,446,585 of record CAXKVI010000001.1, on the reverse strand, counting down.
CAATTGGTCAATAAGCAAGTTTTTACATACCCATGCACGTTTGTATGTGTGTGTATATGCATACACATGTCCATGGGCACCTACCCATTATTTGCTGAAGATAAAATTATGATTTTATAAAGCCTTTGTATTTATGTATATTAGGGTGATTCAAGTAAAAAAAAATTGTTTTTTTTCCGGTCTTACCCCCTTAAACTTTAGGTATTGACTAGAAAATAAGCCTTGCAAAAAATTAGCACTCTAACTTAACCCTTAGGGGTGGCTATTTTTTTTCGCCCTTTCCCATACATTTTGTATGGGGTAAAATGGTATTTTTTTTTCAAACTGAATTTTCTTTCAATTTTTGAAACTTTTTTGAAATTATTTTTACATACTCTTAAAGTTGAAGCTTTGAAGCTTCCAAAATGGTGCGAATATCTTAACTATTAAAATAAATTTTATACGTGTTACTGTGTATGAGTGTGCACTGAAAAAAAAATCTACAAGAAACGGCCGTCAAATTAACAGTAAACCCTGTCATTTTTCGTCCAACAGTGGGTAATATCAAATTTGAAAGTGATAGGGGGTCATTCTTCGAATATACTATCATATTGACATGAATTACTGTAAATTTGAAAGTGGACACTATCATATTGACATGAATTACTGTAAATTTGAAAGTGGACTCATATCATTAATTGATATTTTTCAAAAATCACATGTTTTTACTGCCAATTTTACAGTAAATACTGTAATATTTACAGTATTATAATAATCGATTTGAAAGTAGTTTTGATATGTTACTTTCAATGTGCACTTTCAGACTTTTTATTTCAGTGAGCAATAGTACAAAACTCAGCCCTTTTCAAATGGCTGTAATTATCTTAATAGTTAAGATAATCGCACATGGCTTACCATTTTGGAAGCTTCAAAGATTCAAGTATGTTAAGAGTATGTAAAAATATTTTCAAAAAAGTTTCAAAAATTAAAAGAAAATTCACTTTGAAAAAAATGTAATTTTTCCCCATACCAAATGTATGGGAAAGGGCGCAAAAAAATAGCCACTCCTAAGGGTTAAGTTAGAGCATTAATTTTTTGCAAGGCTTATTTACTCATCAATACCTAACTTTTTAGGGGGTAAGACCAAGGCGACATTTTTTTTGAATCACCCTAATGTCGACTAGGTCTTACACCTTAAAAAGCGCTGTAGGTCTATATTATTTGCCCTTTTCATTTCTGTTAAATTGATAAATTTTTGGTTATTTGAACAGAATTTTTTGTTGAAGTAACTGCATTAATTTTTTGCAAGGCTTATTTACTCATCAATACCTAACTTTTTAGGGGGTAAGACCAAGGCGACATTTTTTTTGAATCACCCTAATGTCGACTAGGTCTTACACCTTAAAAAGCGCTTTAGGTCTATATTATTTGCCCTTTTCATTTCTGTTAAATTGATAAATTTTTGGTTATTTGAACAGAATTTTTTGTTGAAGTAACTGCATTCAATTGTTCAATGAACAGTCATAGGTTAGGTTAGGTTCAAGTGGCTGCCGCAGAGGCACACTTAGGCCAGTTTTGAAAGGCCCGTTGTGATACCACCAACACAAGGAAAGTCAGTCCCGGGACCCAGCCATATGGAAAATCCCTGAGTTGTTGGGATTTTCCACATAGCAGAATCCCGGGACTGACACTCCTAAACCGACACCGTTACTCCTCCTCGAACCACTTAGATGACTTTATGAAGCCCATCAAGTCCTTTATGTCCAGTTCCGCGATCTGGCTTAGGCTATCCAGGAACGGAACTCCGAAAAAGCGCGTTCTCGCGCCGCTTAAAGCCGGACAGTTGCAGATGAGGTGATCCACTGTTTCCTCCTCCTCATCATCTTTGCAACTCCTGCAGCATCGTCGGTAGGGCACACCTAGCCTTTCTGCATGCCTACCAATGAGGCAGTGACCGGTTAATACCCCTATCAATATGCAGATTTCCCTCCTAGTTAGGGCATAAATGCGTCTAGACCTTTTAAGATCCCAATTTGGCCAGGTTTGTTTCGATATGCGACACCCTGGGGATTGCAGCCATCTTTCGTTGGCTTGACGGAGTGTGTGCTCCTTCAGCATTAGTTTGCATGTGGCAAACGGCATACCTAAGCGCTCTTTATCCTGAAGAACCTGCTTGGTCGTGCCCTGCCTGGCAAGCTCGTCTGCCTTACAGTTTCCCTCAATGTCCCTATGTCCCGGGACCCATATGAGTTTTACGCGGTTCTGTTGGGCCATCTCCTGAAGAGATCGACGACAGCTGAGCGTCAGTTCAGAGTTGAACGTGTATGAGCCAAGGGATTTGATGGCCGCTTGGCTATCGCTGAAAATAGCGATATCTTCTCCGATAACACGTTTGCTTAACCAGGCCGCGGCGTCCAGGATTGCCGAGACTTCCGCCTGGAAGACGCTACAATGATCAGGTAGTCTGAAGGAGAGCTCAAGGTCCAAATCCCTTGAATAAACGCCTCCTCCAACTCTGCCGTCCAACTTCGAGCCGTCGGTGTATATGGAAGTGCCACCATTTGTTTCGGGACACCAATCCGTCCTCTCCCAGTCTTCTCTGCTGGGAATGTTTATTTTGAAACAGCTATCCCCGACTGTAGTAGTCGCACAACGATCTGTGCTTAGAGGGAGAAAGCTGTAAGATTCCAGAATACTGGAGTGTCCAATAGTACCCGCAGCCCAACTGGAGGTTTCTCTTAGGCGCAGAGCTGATGCCGCCGCTGACCGAAACCCTTCCAGATCAAGTGGCAAAATGCCCAGAATGACCTGGAGGGCTTCGTTGGGCGTTGTCCTTAGCGCACCGCTTATACAGATCATATTGGATCTATGGACTTTCCGCAACAGATTCAGGTATGTTGCCTTGCTCAGCGCAGGCCACCATACGACGACTCCATAAAGCATGATTGGGCGAATGATGGCCGTGTAGATCCAACTGCATACTCTAGGGCTGAGCCCCCATTTTTTGCCAATGGCTCTTTTGCAGGTGTAAAGAGCGATGCAAGCTTTCTTCTGGCGCTGAAGAACATTCTCCTTCCAATTCAATTTCCTGTCCAGAACTATGCCTAGAAACTTGGCCTTATCCGACAAGCTCAGGCGCGTGCCATCTAGTTCTGGTAGGCTTAGTGGCGGTATTTTGTACCGGTTGGTGAAGAGGACAAGTTCCACCTTCCCTGGGTTGATACTAAGTCCGCAGCGAGAGGACCACGTCGAAACTTCTCGCAGTGCTACTTGCATCAGGTCACACAGAGTTTGTGGGAACTTGCCTCTGAATGCAATAGCTAAATCGTCTGCGTATGCCACTATCTTCCCGCCCCCCCAGCTTGTGTCACGTAGCAACGAGTTGACTGTGAGGTTCCATAAAAGCGGGGAAAGAACACCACCCTGGGGTGTTCCCCTTGTGACATAGCGTGATAACTCAACCGTACCAAGTGAAGAAGCTATTTTCCTTCCCATTAAAAGTTGGTCAATTAAACCAGTTAGAGGTCTATCTACTCCCAGATTAGTTAGAGCGGAGTTGATAGCCTCCGGGCTTATATTGTTGAAAGCCCCCTCAATGTCTAGGAGGGCCACGAGACAGTAGTCCTTTTCACACAGCGATTTCTCAATGACAGACACTAGGCTGTGCAGAGCGGTTTCTGTTGATTTACCCTTGGTGTATGCATGCTGATAGCTAGAGATAAGGTTGCTATCAATAGTCGTTAAGAGGTAGTCGCTTAATATCCTCTCAAAGGTTTTTAGTACAAAGGACGAGAGACTGATCGGTCTGTAGTCTTTTGGCTCGTAGTGGGATGCCTTCCCAGCCTTAGGGATAAACACTACCGTGGCGCTTCTCCAGGAGCCCGGAATGTGGTTGAGAGCCAGGCAGGCTGTGAAGAGAAATACCAGCCATTTAGCTGATGTCTCCAACGTGTTTATAAGCTGCGCGGGGATAATCCCGTCCGGCCCGGCAGCCTTATACGGTTCAAAGCTCTTAACTGCCCACCTTACTCTTTCCTCAGTGATGGGTATATTTACTGCCAGGTTTGTTGCAGGTGCTAGTGGTGCATCATGCAGATTCCCCGGAAAATGTGTATTCAAGAGCAGCTCAAGGGTTTCCTCTTCCGTGCTGGTCCAGGATCCGTCAGGCTTTCGCAAATAGCTGATGGTTGTTTGACTTTTCGAGAGGACTCGTCTAAGTCTCGCTGTGTCGTCGACCTTTTCGACGCCAGTGCAGAAATTTCTCCACGAGGTTCTCTTCGCCTGTCTCAGAGCTTTTTTGTAGGCCCTTAGTTTAGCTTTATATTCGTGCCAATGAGGCTCAGAGCCGAAGCTCTTGGCCTTGTTAAATTGTTTCCGGCATGATATTCGGAGCGAGTCCAAATCGTAGGACCACCAATGTGGCCTGTGTTTACCGCGTGGTTTTGGCACTGGACAAGCCTGTCCTAGAGCATTTGAGAGCGCCGATGTAAATGTAGTAACAAGATCCTCCAGCTCCTCTACTGATGAGGGGGCTTGTGAGGGCAGTACTGGGAGATCTCTGTCTAATATTTCATTGTGTAACTGCCAATCAGTGTTACGTGGATTGCGTTTCATGATTGGTTGTTCTACAATAAAGTCTAAAACCATTTCTATGTAACGGTGGTCGGAGAAAGAATGTTCTTCCAGAACCCGCCATTTTCTGACCCACTCATAAGCGCCTTCACTACAGAGAGTGAGGTCTATGACCTCCCTGCGGGTCTTAGTGATAAAAGTAGGCTCATTACCCACGTTGCAAATCACCAGGTTGGTTGTTAAGAGGTAATCAAACAGAGACTCGCCCCTGGCATTGATGTCGGAGCTCCCCCATTGGACATGGTGAGCATTAGCGTCCGCTCCAATAATAAGATTACCCGTGCAGAAATTTGACACCAGGTCTTTCACCTCCATTTGTGGTGGGGGTTCTTCGGCGTCGTAGGGCATATAGACCGACGCCACCGTCAGGCGGGTGCTGTCGACCGTTAGACTGATAGCGGTAATATCACCATTGGTGTAGTTAGGTAGGAGAAAGGAGTTCAACTCAGACTTGACCAAAATACACGTTCTGACTTTGCTCTCCTCGCTGGCTCGAATGAGCTTGAAGCCCTTAGTCCCCAAACCGCAGATTCTCGAGCTATTGACCCAGGGTTCTTGGATGAGGACCACATCCACGTCGCCTTTAGAAAGACGACTACTTAAAGCAGCCGAAGCTACTTTAGATTTGTGCAGATTAATCTGAAGCACCACCAACATGAGAGCGCACAGACTTCCCTGCCGTCCCCATATCGTCGAGGTTTGCCCCATCCCGGAGGTTGCCTATCAACGACGAGTTGTTCCGATTAACTGCCCGATATGGCGTTGCAGGAGTCTTGCTGTCTGCAGCGTTAGATGTTAATCGCTCAGCGTTGGCTGCTACCACCGTGACGTCGAGGGCTTCCTCGTCCTGTAGGCTGTCCTCCATCTCCGAGTTGTTCACAGCACTATCGCCAAGGGACGTGGCGGATAACATGCTTTCCGCATCGGAATCCTCCGCTTCCTCTTCTGGTAATTCGTTTTCCGGTTCCCCCGGAGCAGCCGAGAAGGCAGCGCGCTGAGCATCACCACGATATACGTGGATAACGATCTGGCCTACGCTGTAGTGTACTAGGCCATTGCACCTTTTGAGGGGCTCGATTGACTCTTTATTCATGGTGAACACCACCTGTCTGTCGGGCCCCACCGCATCCCCGACCAGATTGACACTCCAGTCATGCGTTGGCAGGGACGGATTCATTAGCCGTAGCATCCCGAGAATTCTCTCGGGTTCGTCAGGGATGGCCGGAATCCACGCCCTTGCCCTTGGACGAGCTGGAATGTCCTTCCAGTCGACGACCTCTATCTTTGCGCCCTTGTAGACTTCACCCAGCTTAGCAGCTGCTGCCTTGTACAGTGCTACGGTTTTTGCATCCTCGCATGCGAGTAATTTAATCTGACCCTGGTGCCAACCCGCATCCGTTACTCGCGCCGAACTACCCGGAAACTCTGGAGCAACATTGAGAAGAATGTTGCCGAGTTCATTTCGCACGTAACGCCACCGGTCCTTAGGGATGGCCAGGCGGTCATTGCCTCGGTCCAGGACGCCTATAAGGATCCTGTCCTTGGTTACCTCAGCAAAGCTTAGTTTGCCCGCTCCAGGGGTATTCTGATGCCGCTTGGGAGGGGGATTCAACTCCAGGTCCGATCTCTGGCGCTTGAAAGGGTTAACTTTTAACCTCTTTGGCATGTAAGAATTTTGGAAATCCGGTATCACAGCTTTCGCTAGCTCTACCGATTTACTGGAATTCGGCGACAGCGATTCCTGCGGTACCCCTTCATACCTCTTCAGGATCTTTGCAGCCAATCTTTTCTCGTGGTATGTGAAGCGGCGGGGAGATGTCTCCTGGGAGTGCGGACCCGTAGTTGCCATCGCGGTCGCTCTCCTTGCCGAAATCTCAGTTGCAGCTTCCTTCTCCTTCGAAACTCCGAGGCCAGGTCGTGAGACCGCTGCCACAGACGTAAAGATACTGGTTTTCATATCAGCGGTTGATGGGAGTTTAGCATCTGCCGTTGTCCGCTTAGTTGCGTTGGCAACCGCACTGGTGCTAGCTCCCATCAAGTCAATCTTAGTCGATAGAGGGTTGGTTGATCGACTCGTAGTTGCCATCGCTGTCGATCCCCCCCTTGATTGTGGAACGGAGGTTGTCCTCCGGCGTTGTTGTTGCTTTCTCGCCTGTTCCTCCATAGCTCTCCTTTGCTGAGGAGTGAAATTTGGCGTTGTTTGTTTTTTAGGTTTATCGTTTTTATTTGGATAATTTGAGTTCATCTTGTTCGTACGACCCATCGCCGGACACGGCCAGCTTAGGGTCAAGGGAAGAGTAGGGGAAAATGTGTCGTCCGCCGCGGCAGAGCCCCGTACCGCGGTAAGGCCATGCTTACTCTCTGAGGCGACCCGGTATCAGAGAGGCTCCGTTCAAATACAGCCACGATTTGCCTCCCGGCTGCAAACGTCCAATGGGCACGGTTTCGCATAACACCCTGGATTGGGAGGGGGAAGATCTTTGTCGTCGCGCCAGAGAGGCTAGGCTGCTCTCGTGATGAAGTGCCGTACGGAGCTATGATCACAAGGGCAGCGTAGCCCTGTGGCTATCGACTTAAGCCCTCGTACCGCGGCAAGGTATCCACCCTTCACGAGGGATGAACAGTCATAGATCTGTAAAATTTTAATTAACAGTATTTTGTAAAAGTGACAGATTTTTGTTGATCCAACCAAGTTTTGTGTTAAAACAACAACTTCCTCTATTTAATTCAACTGCAAAGGAACTGTCATTTTAAATTTACTGCATCATCCAATTAAATGAGTAGAACTGACAGAAGTTTTGTTGATCAAACAAAATTTTGTGTTGAAACAACAAATTCATACAGTTAGTCCAACGATGGCACCTGCGTTCAGCAGTCAAATATTGTAAGCTTGATTCTTGGTGAAGGCAACAAAACAATGTGAAAAAGTGTGATGTTATTTAGAACAAAGCTGTAACGCTGGCAAGCATAAGTATACGATGACATCATGGTAGACACCTGGATTAAGCGATCAAAACACCAGAGTTCGAATCTCGGTGAAGTCAATATAAGAACTTTAAAAAATAGTTCTTATTTTTATTAGTATTTGAATTGACTATGTTTTTTTTTTTAATCAACCCATATTTTTGTTGCTATGACCAGCTAATGTTTCTCTGCGCAAGTAACGCATACGCTACACACAGAATAATTTCACAGCTCTGTTTTCACCATGAATCATGTTAAATTAATGAGATAGTGCTGTTTCTGGGTGTAGGCATCGACATGAATTATATCTAAAATAGTCTTTCTGGATGTAACTTCAGCCAGAACTTCGCTATCCCGTCGTGAGCAAATAACATAAATAATTTGGTTTATTGTCCATACAAGTGTCACCTTCTAGTTTGAATTACCCCTGCAGCGAAAACTCAAACTAGTCAGAAAAATCCTAGTATACAACTAGAATTTTCTGGCAGAACTCATACTAGTCAGGAAATATCCATTCCATACTAGTATACAACTAGATATTTCTGCATTAAATCATACCAGTTAAAAAATACAAAATTCATTCATTTCGTGTCATTCTTTTTATTCTTATAATTCACAGATGCTTTTTCGTGATAGGGTAATTACAAATAGTCGCTGCTTTCTTAAGAATAAACATGAAAATAAAGTCAAATGATAAAAAAAGGGTAAGTCATACAAATTCTGCTTGAAATCATACTAGTCCAGGTTCAATGCTTTTTGGACTAATATGGGGACTAGTTCATTTTATGGAATTCATACTAGTCCAGGTTGAACTAGTATGGGACTGGTATTTTACAACTAGCATAATTCTAGGATATCATGACTAGTTGATGACTTGTATGTTCTGGTCGTAATCTGACAATTCGCATTTCGTAGGACATCAACACATAAAAAATACCAGTTGCCAAAGGAGCACAAAATAATAATTATAGAATATACAGGTTTATGTTTTCTAGAACTAGGGATAGGAGTACTACCAATACAGATTTTATTAATGCATTGCTGGCAAACTCTGACCAACAAAACAGTCTATTAAATTGGATCCTGTTATCAAGGAGATGCTGGCTTTGGTAATATATTTTCCATATACACTATTGTTTTTTGATTTAAGTACATATATGTAAGTACCGAAAACCGAAGAAGATATAGTGATGAGCTGTATGAGCTTTACGCAGACGTCGACATAGTTCAGCGAATTAAAACCCAGCGGCTTCGCTGGCTAGGACACGTGGTGCGAATGAACGAAGACGCTCCGGCCCAAAAGGTATTCTTATCGACACCCTCCGATGGCAGGACCGACTGGCGAAACATGTTAGACGGCCAAAATCGACTAGGCGGTTAAAGGCTATTTTAAGTAAGTAAGTACATATAAGTAAACATTTGGAAAATAAAGTTTTGGCAATAGCTGATTTTTATTTACTGAGATATCGTCGGTTATTATGCAAAACAATGAAACGGACATGCGTATGCTTTGAAGTTCTTCTTTAAGTTTCTGCCATGAGAAGTTTCTCTGCAAAAAATCATTTGCTTTGCAATGCCGTTCGAAGTCGGCAAAAAACTGTAGGTCCCTCCAAAAAACTTAAAAGTAGCGTACCCCAAGTTGAAAGAGAAGCATGCTGGTATATCGCCCCCATTAGTTTTTTTTTTCGAGGGGAAGGGGTGTCGCCAAGTGAGTCAAATATTTGACTTACATATGTATGTATGTTATGTCTTTGGTGCCGAAGTCCTTCTGGCCAGTGGTTGATTCCAGGTGATCAGCGGAATTACTCAGGTTCTCCAAGGTTCACCTTTCCACGATGATTGAGGTGGTGACGGGGCACTGTCCGATTGGAATCCATGCGGTGCGCTTAAACATTATTGAAAGTCCGAGCTGCGTGAGCTGCATGGAGGATGACGAGGTGGAATCATCTCATCACTCATGCCCAACTGTCCAGCTTTTGCCAGGACTAGGCGCAGATTTCTCAGGTCGGACGTTCTTAGGTCTGCAGAGGACGAGTGGAAGATCAATGTGTGCCTTTTCCGGAGTTATATTGTCGATACGCAGAGATTTGTAAAGTAATTGCGAGTGTCACCGTTTAGAATGTGGTATCACAACGGACCATACAAGTGTCCAAGTGAGCGGCCCTCTCAGTTGGGCTGCTACCACCTAACCCAACCTAACCTATGTCTTTTGAGCCATTTAAAGAAAAATTTTCCTTTGTATAAGGTATTTTTTAAAAGCGTCAAGGAATGTTTTTTCTGAGTGTATGAGTAGTGTAATTGAATATCCAAGGTGGTTTTTATTTGATCTACTATTTGCGGAAAAGGGTGTGACTGTGAGATTGGTGGAGGGCAAACACGTTAACTTTGACCAGAAAAAGATGTATAAATATTTTTAATGCATTTAGTCAGTTTTTTTTTTTGTGTTTTATTTTGTTTTGGCATTTTCACATCGATTAAATTATTTTTACAACCTAATGGATAACATATGCGCTTGAAATTGTATATTTGCGGTTGTATGTATAGGATTCTAACGGTAGCATCGGCGTTGATTGTGATTCCGTCGGTGTTGCTACTGTTGTTACCCTCAATACATTATCTCACAATGATGTTTCGGTTGTGATTAATGAGCGGGTAACTTTGATCATGAAAGCGCATTTAACGCCTTATTGAATGTGCTTAGGAAATCCTAAAACAAAAACAAATGCAACAAGTGAAACCCTTCGAGCTGCGATGCTGCTCATAAACGAAACGAGGGAAAGGAATAACGTTAGTAGATAGTTGCCGGAAAGTGTACTAATCAAAATATGGTACTTAATATTAAATAAATTTATGGACGTATATAAACACGCTTTGAATATGGTTCTCGGTGAAAGGTAGCTTGAACCCGTTTTGTAGTACCTTCGATCCATAATACCGAAAGGAAGTTTCCTAATATCTTCGTCGATAGAGCCACTATACTAGCTAATTATTTCAAAGTATCCAAAGATCAAAAAGCCGATCAACATCGGCGAGGAGCTTACCATGCACCAATGAAATTAACGGTTTTGAAACTATTAAATCTCTGAAATTTGATCATCTCACTCTTTTTGAAAAGTGTCAAAGAATCTTTATTGATGTAAAAATATTTACTCATCTTGCATAAAGCAAATTCTTTCTAAATTCTTTCTATTCCATTGTCTAGCCCTCTTCTCTCCCAATAAATAACCAATTCATTCATTTCTTGTTCATACATGTGTACATACATATTTTCCTTACAATCAACATAAATTCCCTTTGTGCAGTGCTGTTCAAGAATACCTGCGAACAAATGGAGCAGAGATGAGATTAATTTATATTATTAGGTCGGCATTTTGACTTTGATCTTCTCACCGAAAGGTGTAAAAAAAGGTACGTCAATGCGGTGGCAAACAATCGCTTCCGTGGTCTTGCCACTTTATCAGGCAACAATAACAATTACCACAGCAACAACAACCGCAATAAGATTACCGCTTCTCCTCAACTTTATGATCATACCAAACAAAATGTTCTTAGTAAACAATTGTATGTGTGTGTGAGGATCAAAAGTGTGCGCGTGTATACCCTGTGGGAAATTAGCTAACTACATAATATAAAATATGGTAACTGGCTGAACGAGCTTTAAGTAGATTTTCGACAAAAAATGAAATAGGTGGCAACCATGTAAACCGCTTCAAGTGACAACACTCCAATTGAAAATCTTAGAACGACGCATGCTATTCGTATACCAAATTTAAAACAAATCGGTTCATATTTCCCTGAGATACTAATCGATATACGAAGAAATAAGCTAATTCAATTTGGTGGCAGCCCTATCTGTCAACTGAAAGTACACTTCGTTGGCATATCTTGATTAATAAAACAAAATGAAGATAGGTGTCAACCCCGCAAACCAACCAAGTGGCAACACCCCAGTGTAAAGTCTTAGAATAAAGCATTCTATCTACATATATGTCAAATTTGATCCAAATCGGTCAATTGGTTCCCCTAATAGTGGTCGATTTACGAAGGAATAAACAAAATGCAGTTAGGTGGCAGCCCTACTAGAAAATATCTTTGTTGGTATGCCGCCACAAAGACATTTAATCTCATACCCATATTGGCATATCCTGCTGAATATTCCAAAAAAATGAGATAGGTGGAACCACCCAAGTAAAATCCATATACCAAATTTCAACCAAAACCGGCCGATATGTTCACCCCTGCGGGTTAGGGGTTTAGAATATGCCCGAGGTAGGCATACCGGTCGTAAGAGGCGACTAATATGCGCAAAGGCAATGACGTGCTAACTCGATGGTTGATCTACGGATATGATGCCTCTCACCTCTCAATAGCCATCTTCTCCTTCCTTACTGATAGAGGGATGATATGACCTAGAAGGTTCCACTGGTAATATCAAATCGCTCCCGCGACAGTGGAGCAGTACCACAAGGGAGTACCAGAGCGTAAGGATTCATATCCGTCCAAGGACTGTCAATTTCGACATCACACCCCAAAACCTTCGGGGAGTGTTCTTGGCGTTAACAACAACAACAACAACGTTTACGAGGCAGTTTTCGATATACGAAGAATAAATAAAATGCAGTTAGCTGACAGCCCTACTTGAAGAAATCTTAGTTGGTATGAGGCCGCTTCCATGTGATACCTGTATCTGTTTGCATATATCGCCGTGCCATACGAAAACTAACACCAAAAATTTTGTGTCTGAAGAAAACTAACACTTTTATTTTGTGTCTGACGAAAAGTAACACTTTCAGGTTTTCTCTGAAGAAAATTTACTAGCCAAAAGTGTTAGTTTTCGTCAGACAGAAAATAAAAGTGTTAGTTTTCGTCAGACCCAAATTAAAAGTGTTATTTTTCGTCAGACACAAAATAAAAGTGTTAGTCTTCTTACAGAATTTGAAAAGTGTTTGTTTTCGTAAAAAATTTTAAAAGTGTTAGTTTTCGTATGGCACGGCGATATATAAAAAAAATTTAATAGTTGCCAACCCAAACGCCCAAAGTAGAAACACCCAAGTAGAAAGTTTTAAAATGAAGCATTTTTGTTTCAAGTCAGATGACCGATTGCAGCCGCAACCTGGTAAAATACGATGCGAGAAGACTTCGCCGAACCCTTAAACAAGTGATCCACACGGAAAGAGCACTCCACAGAGTGCCATTTATCCCACGAAAATAATTCCCCGCTAATGGCTTTAACGGGTAAAGTTTAACCGAGTAAGTCAGAGTGGCCTCATCAGGGCTATTTCTTTTTACTAATCAGAGTTGGATTTTTTTTTGTAGTAACAAAATACAAAGGTTTTACTCACTTCAATGACGAAATAAAAAGTTTTCATAAAGTAAAAGTATGCAATTTTCGTTCTAGTTATTCAACCGGGTACAGGTAGTTTTGAACTTCCCTTATCCTTTTCTGACTAAAGCCTCATATCATTTCCTGAGGTAAAAATCATTTTTATTATGCAGGCATACCTATACAAAAATTTCACCAACTCGAACATGCCTTTTGGCCAGTAATTGATATTATTTCCTGTAGGGTACTTACCTATGTATATATTTAGGCTTGTGAACCATGCCGTCAGGTAGTAGTTGCGACAGTCGTGGCAAAACGCAATGTTGCCTGGACGGGAACTTGCCATTCATATCCAATGAAACTATTGGACGTCATTGTTGATTCATTCATTCTTTCGCGTGCTTCATTTATAATATTTGTTTGCTCGTTTGCAAGAATTTTTTTTATTGTTCACTCTTAGAAATTTTTGAGTATTTTTTATCCTAAAAGGTTACTTTTTACCTACCTATTATTCGCAAATTTACACACTGAAAAATTCAACAGATAACCTGTTTAAATTTGAACAAAAACAGTGTAAAAAATACTTACGCCCATAAGTACACGCAAAAAATGTTTGGTGTTAAAACAACACTAGAAGGTGCTGCTGTATTAATAAACTAAAAAAAGTGTTATTTTAAAACCAAAAGGAGTCAAAGTAAAAAAAATAAAAATAAATTCGGAGTCCTTATATTGACTCACCGAGAAAAGAACTCAGGTGTCTTAAACGCTCAACCCAGGTGTCTACCATAATGCCATAGTATACCAAAAAAATTACAAATATGTAGGTTACAATATTAAACAGAGTTTCTGGAGTGTAGCATAACTTAAAAACATTATTTACGTATTTGAATCGTTGTTTTTCTGCAATTATGAGTAAATCCACAAGTAAGGCCATGTATGGTCAAGGATAAGTAACCGCAACAAAATTTGCTCACATTTCTTTTAATTTATTGCTTTGAGCGAGTGCCTTGAATAGCCGCCTTGTAGTTAGGTACATAATTGAAAGATAATAAAAATTATCATCAACATAACTGTAATTGCACCATTATGAACGGTTAACTTTTGAAATTTCACAACTAATATGAAAATGAAAAAGAAGAATGCATAGAAAAGTGCTAATTTGAAATTCAGTGTCATTTGTCAACTGCTTTTAAGTTACTTGACTTTGCTTTTTTCACATAGATCTACAAACCAATTGATGAGGTCAACAGCTGAGTGACAGTAGATGCATTTGAGCGGCGGGCTTCAATTTTTTTTTTTTTTTTTTCACAAAAAAATAGGACAATCAGTGGCAGATGTATGTACTGGTAGCATTTGTTGTTGTTATTGAATCTGTTGGATGTGAAAATGTTGAACATAGGGGTGCAATTCGTTAAATAGAAGAAATTAAATAAAATAAAATAGAAAAAAATAAAATAAAGTAAAATAAAATAAAATAAAATAAAATAAAATAAAATAAAATAAAATAAAATAAAATAAAATAAAATAAAATAAAATAAAATAAAATAAAATAAAATAAAATAAAATAAAATAAAATAAAATAAAATAAAACAAAATAAAATAAAATAAAAACATGAAATAAGACATAATAAAGAAATAAAATAAGCTAAAATAAAATAAACTAAAATAAATAAAAAAATAAAATCAAATTAAATTAAATTACATTAAATTAAATTAAATTACATTAAATGAAATGAAATGAAATAAAATAAAATAAAATAAAATAAAATAAAATAAAATAAAATAAAATAAAACCAAATTAAATTAAAATAAATTAAAATAAAATGAAATTCAATGAAAATAAAATAGAATAAAATAAAATTAAATAAAAATAATATAAAATAAGATTAGAATAAATAAAATGACACACAGCAAAGTAAAAAAGAAAATTTTTTTAAAATATCTTATAAATAAATAAAATAAATAAAAACAAACAGAATAAAAAAATTACAAATAAACAAAATGGAAACTGTTGTACTAAATGCAATAGCGTATTGGAACGGAATAAATCGGAAATGAATTAAACAAACAAAAAGTGGTTGTTAAATTTCAACCACTGAGTGTACTCTAGTTATCATTAAAGCCCTCTGATGAGCTCCTTCCCCATTAATAATCCCCATCGAAGCATTAAATTAGTTACTCTTATGAACAAATCATTAGCTCATACATCTGTACATAGAGCCTGCATTCAACAGTCTCCACTCCAATTGCACCCATTCCATCAGCTAATGTTTGATGGTGGTCGTCGTCCAAGTTAACTTTTGACTTTGAAAATTGCCGAAGGAATGCGCGTCTCGCATTAAAATGATAAAGTGGCAGTCGCTTGGGTACTCAATACACCCCTTTTGACGTGTTGGACACAAATTTTATTCTCTTATTTGTACAAGTTTTTTTTTTCTTCGTTTTTGGCATTTTGCTGCATGACTACTCCCTCTTGTGAACATCTCTTTTCATTTATTATTTTGCCTCACTTCATATTCACATTAAGTGCTGCGCGTTTTTTTGGGCCAAACTCAAATTGCATTGCTGGTTAATTTTTATTAGCCATACACACACAAGCGCATGCTTGTAAAGTTCGCTGCGCATGTTTAAAACGACTTGAATGACTGGTAAGTATTCGAGATGGTAGTGCGTTATCGGGATTCAATGCATGCACGGTAAAAATTTTAGTTCGGCCAGGAGATACGTGAAATATAGTTATTTAAAATTTAGCGAGCTGGAGAGGAAATGGTACCACCCCGAAACTGCTGACAAATGTTATAACTTTCGAAAATTTAACAATCATTTCTTAAATAGTGTGTGAAATACCTATTGCTGTTGTATCGGAACGAAAACGAATAGAGAATTGAACTTTTAAAAGCATTAAAATGAATTTGGAAATATATCTGCAGTCCAGATTTTGGACTCACTGCATGCTCCGAAAGTCTATTCGGGAAGGTTGTGCATAAAAAGTGTCCAAATCAAATTACACATTCAGTCCAGCCCCCATCTCCATCTAGAATGAAACGAGCAACAGAGTCGATGCAGCTTTTAGGATTGTATGCATGTATTTAAGTTGGAGCCGTTGATTACGTTGTGCAGTGGGCAGTGATCAGTGGTGCTCACCCAAATGCATGTCCACGTGCATACCTGCATCGAGATCTCATAAACATATACCCAAGTAAGTAAGTGTGCATTTATGTACCCCTTTAGGCGGTCAGTTTGCTGTAGCGCCAGCTCGTTTAATCTTTACTCTTGTAGAAGGCGTGGCTATAGTATTTTATACGTGCTGATCAAAGAAAGCCGACACTTTGTACTTAACCGACAAAGCCGCGGCGCGTCAACTTTTATTAAAAGGAAAATAAAGAAAGTTAAATACTATAAGAGCAACTGCGGCAAGGGCAGTGAATAAGAATTCAACCAAAAACTCATAGCTAATAAACAAATTTAAGAAATTTTAATTTTCAATTGATACTTACTTAACTGAGTGTTTAACCGCTAGATATCAGGTTAAAATACCTAGTTTCAAGTTAGGTAGGCGAAAAGTAGGCGAGTCAAAATTTATTATTTTAATCAGAATTTGAAGACGTTCTACCAAGAAAATTATATCTAAACGTGATGTAGATGGCAGAATCAATAACCTGATGAATTAATTAACCGGTTTAGGTGCGCGAGAAAAAGTATTGGTCTGCAGACTATCAAATTATGTTCATTGCTTGACCCCTATGAACCGTCGGGTCTTGGATTTTGACCACCACTTACGCCAGGCATTTCTACCGAGATCGTTGGTGTATATACAGACATGGCTGATGCATACTCGACTAAAGGACTCAATGAAGTTTTCCACTTCTGCATAAATGTTTAAAGATTTTTCCCGACATCGAAGCCGTTATATCTAGGCCTTTTTGTATGGCCATCAGGGCAAAATTTCAAGGAGTATGATTTAACAAATAGATTTTCACCTCCAATATCGGAACCCAAATGGAACATGACATTAACAACATCAGGTTGTTGGGAGTGTTGTTGATAGTGACAGTCCTTTGCGGTACTTGCCCACTATCGTGGGAGCGAATTTGTATGACCAGTGGAACATTCTACGTCTTCTCACCCACTCCCTCTATAAGGAAGTGGGAGGTTGGAAATGAGAGGTAGGAATCGTAGATCAACTACCAAACTGCACCGCATTACATTTTATGGCTTTAAGTCGCCTCTTACGACTGGCATGCCTTACCGCGGGTAAATTGAGCTCATGGTATTTAAAGCCGCTTGGCTGTCCGAGTAAATACTGAATGCCAATGATCAGGTAGCTTGATCTTATGAACCAGTATGTCAAATAAAATTAGGCGTGGTTATTTATTTAATAAGAAACGCGAAAAAGGACCGACCGACACAATAGTGATTGTCGGAGGCAAAAATTTTCCTTAACCTTAAACTATAGCAATTAACTCGCCTAAATCTTTCAATTTCCTACATATACGATTTTCTTATTCTGGTCTTCTGTGATTCATCCTTGCCGGCGCTCCTTATTAACGCTTGAATGCTATGCATTTGATATTTTAAGAATGAAATAGCTGCTTAAATTGAGACGAAATAACAGATGAGTTAGGGTACTCCAGGGAAAGAGGAAAAAGAGCTGGCTACCATTAGCTAAGTAGCAAAAACAGTCGGGCCAGTCAATTCTTACCAGAGGCACTACGCCGGTTTGCCTGTTGCTGATGAAGACTCACTGTCCTCAATGTTAATTGCTTATAATATTGATGAGTTCTTTACATTCTTCCAACTTTTTAAATGTGCATACGAGGGCTTGCTGAAAGGTTCGTCGATCAACTGAAGTGCAAAAAGGTTCTTAATTAACGGCACTCACAAGAAAATCCTTTGAATTTTTAGAAACAAAAATCTTTTGTTTTAGACGAATGTATTTGAAAGGACTCGCTATCAAAACAATCTTTATCTTTCAGGGGCTGGCTTCAGCGGTTTTTCAGTGTCAGTTTAAGAGTTGAGTTGAGTTTATCCCTGCATGTATTTTAGAAAGCTTATACGGTTGGTAAGTAAGATTATACGACAATTCCGACGAAAACCGGTCACTCAGGTACTATTACTTAAGCGATCGAAAGTTTTCAGACAAAAGACTTAAGACACGAACGTGTCTTTTCGGCCAAATTAAAATTTTGAAAACAAAGGTTTGCCAAAGGTGACCGACCGTATGGTTTAGTCACCTATTAAGTTAAGCATACCTACCTAGGTCATATTGTACATCTCTAACCCGCAGGGTTAATAAATTCGCTATATTTCAGAGTTGATGATGAATCATTACTAAATACTTCAGACCGTCAACTCATCAGATGACCCTCGTAATAAATTCAAATCTCTGCTACATTGAGTTAATTTTCAGTGTTAATCTCATTGTTTTTGTTATTTTATATTATGTACTTTGTCCCACACTGGCATAAACCGCACACCACACAAGTTCCATACAAACCTGCGTCTTAACACGAACGGCAGATTCAGTCAACCGCATTTATTTGATCCCTCATCAACGGCCACAACAGGATTAAAATTAGTTTTTGATTATGCTTTCGAGCTTCTGGACAACGCAATTTTTGGCCCCTTGCCTTGATCTTCGTCAGGCACGGTGTTGCTCATATCTACTCATCACTAAACTTACTCACTTTGTTATTAAGCCAACACCGTGCAACGCGCATTGGCAGGGCATGTGATCCACTTTGCTTTGCTCAAAACAGCGCTTAAGTACCTTCATTCGTTTTTTTTTTTCTGGAGTTAACTGCACAGTCCTTTTTAACGTTTTGCCTTTATGAATATTTGTATGTAACTATGTAGGTATGTCTGCATGTGGTCACATTTATGAATACTTATATAAGCATTGGCTTTATGAATATTAGCTTTTGCTTGAATTTTGACGAAAAAGGTATTTTGCGGTTAGCTTTTTTTGGTTACCCATCGATGTTGGATGTGAAAAAAGTTCTGGCTCTGGACACGCTAAAAGCGTTCTCATATGCGCTTTTGTCTGTCTCTGTGTGCGCTTGGCTTTGGCGGTATATTTTTTTATGAATAATATGCGTTAAAGTCGGAATCTTTTGAAACTCAGCTTTTTTCGTGAATGTAATTAACGCTTTTAACAAATTTTATTGTTGTACCTTTTTATCGCTTCTTGTTGTGAGGTGCCGCTCATGTCGCCTTGGTTTCCTCCCTAATTTGCATTGATGAAGGCCGTTCATTAAGAGATTGAAGTGGCTGAAAGCGATCAGTTAAATTGTGAAAGAAAACGCTTGTCACAACTTGCTTACATTCTTTTAATCACGGTAAATATGTATGGATATATGAACATTGGGCTGGTCCTTATAATCAAATGTACAATTTTTTTCTAGTCTCAGCGCCGAAATCGGTTCTATCAGATAGCCCAAGAGAGTCTCAAAAGATAAACAGTTTTTTTTGTTTATTTGATATCTGCAATCGATAATACTTTAGTCGAAGATATCACGTATAGAATTTGGCTCAGATTGGACACTGTTAAATCTTGACGCACGAAGGTCAAATCTCAATCTATTGTCATGATGATTTTAATTAATGGAAACCAATTAAATTTATTTTAGTCTTCACAAAGTGTAGATTCTTTGACCCCCGTTGGACACACTCTATCGATTTGGGTATAGTTAAGTTATTTTTTGAGTCTCTATTCCGTTATCTGAACTTTGAACCCTGTGTGCCACGCCTTAACCATTTCCAGTCTGTTCCAAAATATATGCATCTTACATGCATCCGGCTATTGCAATATCGATGCAGGAAATGAGCTTTAGGATGACTGATGTAAAAATTGTCTCCCTCCAAAAAAGGACCACTCTAATGGACATCCTTGTCGGTCGAAATGGCATATGGTATGCACTCTTTCGGCTCCGAATATTTAAAGAATCGGTACTGTCAAGTTTGGTTTCAAATGGTTGCGTGTATTCGGCATGGATTCGATTGTAGTCCTTAAGGAAACTTTGATTTCTGAGTATGCTACACAAAAGGCCACACCCACATTTAAACTGTTTCAATTTTTTACACAATACAAGTAGAAAACCAATTTTTCGAAGGGTCCAACTTCGAAAGCTCGCAACTTGAGTTTGGGAGATAACTTCGAAAGAACGGAGAATGCCATTTTTTTATTCATATCTTAATCTCTTCAAAAAATTTGGTTTGGACCAATACCCAGAAAAAAGTTAATTTTGTCGTATAGTGTTATTTTAATACAAACTGCTCCATCAGCCTTTGGAACAACGTCTCCGACGTATTAGAAACCAAATGAGGCTTCGGATAAAGCAGGGATAATTTTGCTGGCCTGAATCAAGATTTGTCTTACGTTAAACAGGGACATGCTGTCGTCAAATAAGGGGATGGCCGGCTTGCTTGTGCTCTGGAAAAGTCAAAATAACCCTGCTAAAATATCATTGAATGGTATTAATGCTTAATATTCCTAATCTTTTGGTGCTTTTGTGCCTTTTGTCTAGATCGTCGGTTCCAAAAAAAATGTGTATACATATTTTGAAAAGGAGCATCGGTTCGGCTAGATCTCTCTTTCTGTGCATATAAAACCAATATCCTATAAATTACCCGGTTCCTCGTATTTAGCTCCTAGGTTCACTACATCACTAACCAATGTCTATACCTCCATATAAAATAATATGCAAATATATTTGAGTTTGCCAAAAAAATGTATTCACGTCGATAAATTTCCTACGACCACCAGGAATTGGTTTTGTATTTAGCAACATTTCACGGTATCCAATCGAAAACTAAAGGCAAAGAAATGCCGACACCTAACTCCAAGTACATACATATCTATTCAAGATATTTGGACATAAGCTTAAAAGGAATGTTTGCATTTCCGATGTCATGGCAATGAAGGATTAAATTTCGCACACATTTACAGTGTTGTTATATATCTATCTATCTATATCCATATATAAAATTCAAATTATTTATGTATCAATGTATAGATGCACTTGGCTCATAAACGAATAAACCGTTCGTAACCCAATTTTATACACGCACTGGATATCTTTTAGGGATGCTCACAGGCTACAAAATATATCGATATACATATACGGGGCGTGGCACCTCCCATACAAATGAAATTTTTCAAAGCCCGTATCTCCGATAGTATTTAGGTTAGTCCACTGAAATTTGGTGAGGGGTTAAATGAGATTAATGCCTACCACCTTCAACAAAACTGGGGATAACGAAAAAGGGGATAGCGAAAAAGGGAGCCTGCCACCTCCTATATGAATGGAATATTTCATAGCTCATATCTCTGAAGGTATTTAGTTTAGACTACTGAAATTTGATATATTATATGGGAGCAATCCCTAGCACCTACATGAAAACTGAGGATAACGAAAACGGGGGTGTGCCACCTCCCATACGAATGGAATTTTTCATAGTCCATATATCTAGAAGTATGTATTTAGGTGTTTTATGAGATTAATCCCTAGCACCTTCAAGGAACTGGGGATAACGAAAAAGGGCCTAGATAATATGACAAAAAATGTCATATGTCCAATCGTACCACTTAAAAAAATGTAATTTGTTTTTTTACATTGCATATTTTTTTATAGAAATGTGGGATGAAACCCGTTGCTATAAGCGAGTATTTCAACAAAATATATTTGTATTTATAACACCTCTAGGAATGTGGAATCTCGGAACGGCTTCTTAAAATCCTTCTTTAAAACAAACTTGATCCTACAGTTTGTATCGAATGATGGTAAAGAGGACTATTTTCAAAGTCCCAACAGACACATCCCAAGCTCTCCCATTGCCATTTTCTTTACACACCAGTAAAATTATGTTGTCTTTTTTTGCTCCTCGTATGTTGATTGATCTCTGATTTTTGGACAATTGTCCAACTTGCTGACGTGGCTTGATCTAAACACATGATCCAACAAAGGGGAACAGCTCATTTCATGCAAGACCAAAAACATTCGTTAAGAATATGTACATTTGTAATAGATTTTACCAATCAAAAATGGTACAACTAATCCAACAGATGGAGTTTACAATACAAAAAAACATCCTTACCAATTAACCACAATTAATTAAAAGATTCTTATCTCGGGTCACTCCGTTTTTCACATAGATGCTTTTCGACACCACTTTTAAATCCATTCCACACTTACGGTATCTAAGTAGTTTGTACTTAAATATTATCGCATTTAAGACGCTTCAAGCTACAGAACGCTCGCAGCTTAGCTACTGCATGCCCTGGAAAACTCAATTAAAAGCCATTAAATTATCTCGTTTTGAATGAGGAAGCCGCGCATGACATGGTGTTGAAGAAGAAAGCGATTTTGACTCTTTTTCTATTCAATTTCCGTACAAATCCTATTAGATAAGCGTTAATCGCCAGATTGATGAAAAGATATGACGTCAAGGTGCAGCCACTTAAAAGCGGTAAGCTGCAAAAGGTAGATATGTCTGTATGTATGTATGTATGTATATTTGAAATCAATTATGTTAATTAAATAAAATACAGAGTGAAGTCATTTGAAATGAAAAAAAAAATCATTCAATTATAATTACCAGTGTCCATCATTCACGTGATTCGACAGATTTGACGCTTTAGCTGGGTGCCATTACCCAGTTATTTTAATATTTTTCTTTTCTTATATTCCCTGCGGAATTAGTGAGCTGTGAATGAATTTGAGCTAGATTTGAAATGATTCAAGCGAACAAAATTTTTTATGTTGAGAGGCGTGGATTACTTTAATGGCATTTGTGATGGTATAAAGAGTAGAAAATATTTCTTAATTGGTTTTTCATCGTTAAAGTGTTTAGGATTCTGTTTTATTTAAAAGAGTTCCTAAATATTCAGACCTCGTCAGTATACAATACGACATACCATTTTCTATGTATCTCCCTTTGTCGTTAATTATCTGGTTGAAATCCTAGATACAAGGTGCTAATCCACTCCCTCATAGAGCCACCGTCCGATATGACTGGTGGCTTTGCCTTCTCTATGGGTGGTCCACCCGTCTGTCTGTTTGTTTGAACGCAAATTAGTCCTTCAATTTTCTAGATATCTGGCTGAAATATGGTGTGCAGCGGCCATTTCATGTGGGATTTATTATTTTTCGGAACTAGCAAGATCAGGCCAATATTAAAGCACAAGTGGTAGAAGTCCAGTTTTCGTTTTTTTTTAGTTAGGCATGACGCTATGTAGGGAAAAATGAGATCTATATAACACGCTAACGGGGTAACTCCCATAGAAACCGAATAAATAGCAGAAGTTGTGAAATCAGGGTACCCCCTATTTGTTGACAACACAAAACCTTGAATATCTCAGTTCGAGAAAAGGTGGACTTATACCACTTTTGCTTTAAGGGACTCATATGTATCTAAAATCGTAAGAACAGTACATAGTTTATAGTGTGTACAGGTTTTATATAATCTGTCTCATATTCTTGAAAGGTATGAAGCCTTCGGCAAGGCCGAACACAGCTCTTTCCTTACTTGTTTGTTATACCCAGCGTACTAGTACAAGGGTATTATAATTTTGTTCACATAACGGTACAACGTAACGGCACAAAACAGTCGGGATAAATAGATATAGAGTAAAAATTTAGATATTTGCATGAAATTTGGTATACAGATTACTTTCTGCCTTGCTCTTGAAAAAGGGCGAAAGCGGATGAAAACCACACCCACTTTTTCGATATCGCAAATATCGAAAATCACATAAATTCACATATCTCGGTAGCTGAAATGCCTAAAATAATATGGTCATTCTATCATGATTTTTCAATAAATTTTTTAAAGTGGCCGCCCACTTTTAGGGAGGCATTTTTGAAAATTCGACTGGTCGTAACTTTAAACTGATTACGATAGAACGATGAAATTTGGTACAGGGTATACTAGTATTATAGGGAGTATATTTTATGAAATTGGACCAAATCTCTTCCCGACCACGCCCACTTTCGAAATGGAAAATTTCGAAAATCATATGAAAACTACTACTACTATATTTTATTTTATTTTATCTTATTTTATTTTTTTATTTTATTTTGTTTTATTTTATTTTTTTATTTTATTTTATTTTATTTTATTTTATTTTATTTTATTTTATTTTATTTTATTTTATTTTATTTTATTTTATTTTATTTTATTTTATTTTATTTTATTTTATTTTATTTTATTTTATTTTATTTTATTTTATTTTATTTTATTTTATTTTTTATTTTTTACAATCTTTGAAACTTTAGTGGACTTTTGACCGTTTGGGAATATTTTATTTTATTTTATTTTATTTTATTTTATTTTATTTTATTTTATTTTATTTTATTTTATTTTATTTTATTTTATTTTATTTTATTTTATTTTATTTTATTTTATTTTATTTTATTTTATTTTATTTTATTTTATTTTATTTTATTTTATTTTATTTTATTTTATTTTGTTTTATGTTATTTTATTTTATTTTATTTTATTTTATTTTATTTTATTTTATTTTATTTTATTTTATTTTATTTTATTTTATTTTATTTTATTTTATTTTATTTTATTTTATTTTATTTTATTTTATTTTATTTTATTTTATTTTATTTTATTTTATTTTATTTTATTTTATTTTATTTTATTTTATTTTATTTTATTTTATTTTATTTTATTTTATTTTATTTTATTTTATTTTATTTTATTTTATTTTATTTTATTTTATTTTATTTTATTTTATTTTATTTTATTTTATTTTATTTTATTTTATTTTATTTTATTTTATTTTATTTTATTTTATTTTATTTTATTTTATTTTATTTTATTTTATTTTATTTTATTTTATTTTATTTTATTTTATTTTATTTTATTTTATTTTATTTTATTTTATTTTATTTTATTTTATTTTATTTTATTTTATTTTATTTTATTTTATTTTATTTTATTTTATTTTACTTTATTTTATTTTATTTTATTTTATTTTATTTTATTTTATTTTATTTTATTTTATTTTATTTTATTTTATTTTATTTTATTTTATTTTATTTTATTTTATTTTTTTTTTTTATTTTATTTTATTTATTTTATTTTATTTTATTTTATTTTATTTTATTTTATTTTATTTTATTTTATTTCATTTTATTTTATTTTATTTTATTTTATTTTATGAACTTTGAAAATTTTTGTGGACTTTTGACCTGTCGAATAATTTTTATCAAATTATTCTTCTGAGTGTTTTCGCCAAAAAACTCAGAAGAATAATTTGATAAAAATTATTCGACAGGTCAAAAGTCCACAAAAATTTTCAAAGTTCAGAATATAATGACCAATAATAACAACTAAATTATTTTATTTTATTTTATTTTATTTTATTTTATTTTATTTTATTTTATTGTGTTCTTTTTTTTAAATTTAGGTTAGGTTAGGTTCAAGTGGCTGCCGCAGAGGCACACTTAGGCCAGTTTTGAAAGGCCCTTTGTGATACCACCAACACAAGGAAAGTCAGTCCCGGGACCCAGCCATATGGAAAATCCCTGAATTGTTGGGATTTTCCACATAGCAGAATCCCGGGACTGACACTCCTAAACCGACACCGTTACTCCTCCTTGAACCACTTAGATGACTTTATGAAGCCCATCAAGTCCTTTATGTCCATTTCCGCGATCTGGCTTAGGCTATCCAGGAACGGAACTCCCAAAAAGCGCGCTCTCGCGCCGTTTAAAGCCGGACAGTTGCAGATGAGGTGCTCCACTGTTTCCTCCTCCTCATCATCTTTGCAACTCCTGCAGCATCGTCGGTAGGGCACACCTAGCCTTTCTGCATGCCTACCAATGAGGCAGTGACCGGTTAATACCCCTATCAATATGCAGATTTCCCTCCTAGTTAGGGCATAAATGCGTCTAGACCTTTTAAGATCCCATTTTGGCCAGGTTTCTTTCGATATGCGACACCCTGGGGATAGCAGCCATCTTTCGTTGGCTTGACGGAGTGTGTGCTCCTTCAGCATTAGTTTGCATGTGGCAAACGGCATACCTAAGCGCTCTTTATCCTGAAGAACCTGCTTGGTCGTGCCCTGCCTGGCAAGCTCGTCTGCCTTACAGTTTCCCTCAATGTCCCTATGTCCCGGGACCCATATGAGGTTTACGCGGTTCTGTTGGGCCATCTCCTGAAGAGATCGACGACAGCTGAGCGTCAGTTCAGAGTTGAACGTGTATGAGCCAAGGGATTTGATGGCCGCTTGGCTATCGCTGAAAATAGCGATATGTTCTCCGATAACACGTTTGCTTAACCAGGCCGCGGCGTCCAGGATTGCCGAGACTTCTGCCTGGAAGACGCTACAATGATCAGGTAGTCTGAAGGAGAGCTCAAGGTCCAAATCCCTTGAATAAACTCCTCCTCCAACTCTGCCGTCCAACTTCGAGCCGTCGGTGTATATGGAAGTGCCACCATTTGTTTCGGGACACCAATCCGTCCTCTCCCAGTCTTCTCTGCTGGGAATGTTTATTTTGAAACAGCTATCCCCGACTGTAGTAGTCGCACAACGATCTGTGCTTAGAGGGAGAAAGCTGTAAGATTCCAGAATACTGGAGTGTCCAATAGTACCCGCAGCCCAACTGGAGGTTTCTCTTAGGCGCAGAGCTGATGCCGCCGCTGACCGAAACCCTTCCAGATCAAGTGGCAAAATGCCTAGAATGACCTGGAGGGCTTCGTTGGGCGTTGTCCTTAGCGCACCGCTTATACAGATCATATTGGATCTATGGACTTTCCGCAACAGATTCAGGTATGTTGCCTTGCTCAGCGCAGGCCACCATACGACGACTCCATAAAGCATGATTGGGCGAATGATGGCCGTGTAGATCCAACTGCATACTGTAGGGCTGAACCCCCATTTTTTGCCAATGGCTCTTTTGCATGTGTAAAGAGCGATGCAAGCTTTCTTCTGGCGCTGAAGAACATTCTCCTTCCAATTCAATTTCCTGTCCAGAACTATGCCTAGAAACTTGGCCTTATCCGACAAGCCCAGGCGCGTGCCATCTAGTTCTGGTAGGCTTAGTGGCGGTATTTTGTACCGGTTGGTGAAGAGGACAAGTTCCACCTTCCCTGGGTTGATACTAAGTCCGCAGCGAGAGGACCACGTCGAAACTTCTCGCAGTGCTACTTGCATCAGGTCACACAGAGTTTGTGGGAACTTGCCTCTGAATGCAATAGCTAAATCGTCTGCGTATGCCACTATCTTCCCGCCCCCCCAGCTTGTGTCACGTAGCAACGAGTTGACTGTGAGGTTCCATAGAAGCGGGGAAAGAACACCACCCTGGGGTGTTCCCCTTGTGACATAACGTGATAACTCAACCGTACCAAGTGAAGAAGCTATTTTCCTTCCCCTTAAAAGTTGGTCAATTAAATCAGTTAGAGGTCTATCTACGCCCAGATTAGTTAGAGCGGAGTTGATAGCCTCCGGGCTTATATTGTTGAAAGCCCCCTCAATGTCTAGGAGGGCCACGAGACAGTAGTCCTTTTCACACAGCGATTTCTCAATGACAGACACTAGGCTGTGCAGAGCGGTTTCTGTTGATTTACCCTTGGTGTATGCATGCTGATAGCTAGAGATAAGGTTGCTATCAATAGTTGTTAAGAGGTAGTCGCTTAGTATCCTCTCAAAGGTTTTTAGTACAAAGGACGAGAGACTGATCGGTCTGTAGTCTTTTGGCTCGTAGTGGGATGCCTTCCCAGCCTTAGGGATAAACACTACCGTGGCGCTTCTCCAGGAGCCCGGAATGTGGTTGAGAGCCAGGCAGGCTGTGAAGAGAAATACCAGCCATTTAGCTGATGTCTCCAACGTGTTTATAAGTTGCGCGGGGATAATCCCGTCCGGCCCGGCAGCCTTATACGGTTCAAAGCTCTTAACTGCCCACCTTACTCTTTCCTCAGTGATGGGTATATTTACTGCCAGGTTTGTTGCAGGTGCTAGTGGTGCATCATGCAGATTCCCCGGAAAATGTGTATTCAAGAGCAGCTCTAGGGTTTCCTCTTCCGTGCCGGTCCAGGATCCGTCAGGTTTTCGCAGATAGCTGATGGTTGTTTGACTTTTCGAGAGGACTCGTCTAAGTCTCGCTGTGTCGTCGACCTTTTCGACGCCAGTGCAGAAATTTCTCCACGAGGTTCTCTTCGCCTGTCTCAGAGCTTTTTTGTAGGCCCTTAGTTTAGCTTTATATTCGTGCCAATGAGGCTCAGAGCCGAAGCTCTTGGCCTTGTTAAATTGTTTCCGGCATGATATCCGGAGCGAGTCCAAATCGTAGGACCACCAATGTGGCCTGTGTTTACCGCGTGGTTTTGGCACTGGACAAGCCTGTCCTAGAGCATTTGAGAGCGCCGATGTAAGTGTAGTAACAAGATCCTCCAGCTCCTCTACTGATGAGGGGGCTTGTGAGGGCAGTACTGGTAGGTCTCTGTCTAATATTTCATTGTGTAACTGCCAATCAGTGTTACGTGGATTGCGCTTCATGATTGGTTGTTCTACAATAAACTCTAAAACCATTTCTATGTAACGGTGGTCGGAGAAAGAATGTTCTTCCAGAACCCGCCATTTTCTGACCCACTCATAAGCGCCTTCACTACAGATAGTGAGGTCTATGACCTCCCTGCGGGTCTTAGTGATAAAAGTAGGCTCATTACCCACGTTGCAAATCACCAGGTTGGTTGTTAAGAGGTAATCAAACAGAGACTCGCCCCTGGCATTGATGTCGGAGCTCCCCCATTGGACATGGTGAGCATTAGCGTCCGCTCCAATAATAAGATTACCCGTGCAGAAATTTGACACCAGGTCTTTCACCTCCGTTTGTGGTGGGGGTTCTTCGGCGTCGTAGGGCATATAGACCGAAGCCACCATCAGGCGGGTGCTGTCGACCGTTAGACTGATAGCGGTAATATCCCCATTGGTGTAATTAGGTAGGAGAAAGGAGTTCAACTCAGACTTGACCAGAATACACGTTCTGACTTTGCTCTCCTCGCTGGCTCGAATGAGCTTGAAGCCCTTAGTCCCCAATCCGCAGATTCTCGAGCTATTGACCCAGGGTTCTTGGATGAGGACCACATCCACGTCGCCTTTAGAAAGACGACTACTTAAAGCAGCCGAAGCTACTTTAGATTTGTGCAGATTAATGTGAAGCACCACCAACATGAGAGCGCACAGACTTCCCTGCCGTCCCCATATCGTCGAGGTTTGCCCCATCCCGGAGGTTGCCTATCAACGACGAGTTGTTCCGATTAACTGCCCGATATGGCGTTGCAGGTGTCTTGCTGTCTGTAGCGTTAGATGTTAATCGCTCAGCGTTGTCTGCTACCACCGTGACGTCGAGGGCTTCCTCGTCCTGTAGGCTGTCCTCCATCTCCGAGTTGTTCACAGCACTATCGCCAAGGGACGTGGCGGATAACATGCTTTCCGCATCGGAATCCTCCGCTTCCTCTTCTGGTAATTCGTTTTCCGGTTCCCCCGGAGCAGCCGAGAAGGCAGCGCGCTGAGCATCACCACGATATACGTGGATAACGATCTGGCCTACGCTGTAATGTACTAGGCCATTGCACCTTTTGAGGGGCTCGATTGACTCTTTATTCATGGTGAACACCACCTGTCTGTCGGGCCCTACTGCATCCCCGACCAGATTGACACTCCAGTCATGCGTTGGCAGGGACGGATTCATTAGCCGTAGCATCCCGAGAATTCTCTCGGGTTCGTCAGGGATGGCCGGAATCCACGCCCTTGCCCTTGGACGAGCTGGAATGTCCTTCCAGTCGACGACCTCTATCTTTGCGCCCTTGTAGACTTCACCCAGCTTAGCAGCTGCTGCCTTGTACAGTGCTACGGTTTTTGCATCCTCGCATGCGAGTAATTTAATCTGACCCTGGTGCCAACCCGCATCCGTTACTCGCGCCGAACTACCCGGAAACTCTGGAGCAACATTGAGAAGAATGTTGCCGAGTTCATTTCGCACGTAACGCCACCGGTCCTTAGGGATGGCCAGACGGTCATTGCCTCGGTCAAGGACGCCTATAAGGATCCTGTCCTTGGTTACCTCAGCAAAGCTTAGTTTGCCCGCTCCAGGGGTCTTCTGATGCCGCTTGGGAGGGGGATTTAACTCCAGGTCCGATCTCTGGCGCTTGAAAGGGTTAACTTTTAACCTCTTTGGCATGTACGAATTTTGGAAATCCGGTATCACAGCTTTCGCTAGCTCTACCGATTTACTGGAATTCGGCGACAGCGATTCCTGCGGTACCCCTTCATACCTCTTCAGGATCTTTGCAGCCAATCTTTTCTCGTGGTATGTGAAGCGGCGGGGAGATGTCTCCTGGGAGTGCGGACCCGTAGTTGCCATCGCGGTCGCTCTCCTTGCCGAAATCTCAGTTGCAGCTTCCTTCTCCTTCGAAACTCCGAGGCCGGGTCGTGAGACCGCTGCCACAGACGTAAAGATACTGGTTTTCATATCAGCGGTTGATGGGAGTTTAGCATCCGCCGTTGTCCGCTTAGTTGCGTTGGCAACCGCACTGGTGCTAGCTCCCATCAAGTCAATCTTAGTCGATAGAGGGTTGGTTGACCGACTCGTAGTTGCCATCGCTGTCGATCCCCCCTTGATTGTGGAACGGAGGTTGTCCTCCGGCGTTGTTGTTGCTTTCTCGCCTGTTCCTCCATAGCTCTCCTTTGCTGAGGAGTGAAATTTGGCGTTGTTTGTTTTTTAGTTTTATCGTTTTTATTTGGGTTATTTGAGTTCATCTTGTTCGTACGACCCGTCGCCGGACAAGGCCAGCTTAGGGTCAAGGGAAGAGTAGGGGAAAATGTGTCGTCCGCCGCGGCAGAGCCCCGTACCGCGGTAAGGCCATGCTTACTCTCTGAGGCGACCCGGTATCAGAGAGGCTCCGTTCAAATACAGCCACGATTTGCCTCCCGGCTGCAAACGTCCAATGGGCACGGTTTCGCATAACACCCTGGATTGGGAGGGGGAAGATCTTTGTCGTCGCGCCAGAGAGGCTAGGCTGCTCTCGTGATGAAGTGCCGTACGGAGCTATGATCACAAGGGCAGCGTAGCCCTGTGGCTATCGACTTAAGCCCTCGTACCGCGGCAAGGTATCCACCCTTTTTTAATTTAATTTATTTTATTTTATTTTATTTTATTTTATTTTATTTTATTTTATTGTGTTCTTTTTTTTTAATTTAATTTATTTATTTATTTGGATTTGTGTTTTTTTGTAATAATGGCTATAAATAAGCTCAAGACCAAGAACACACAATTTTTTTTCCTTGCGTTTTCTCATTTTACGTTCCTTTGCTCTATAAGCTAAGAATAAAAATTGTTTGAATATTGTTGTCTTTGTTGACCTTTTAAATTTTAACAATTTCGAACAATAATTAAACGAATATAATTTCTTATAGCGAATTACAGCCCAGCAGGGATGGGCATTGTTTTATTTTTGAGTAATGAGTGACGAAAAACTAAAAAAATTATGAAAGCTTGATGTTAAGGTCATTTTAGTTATGCAGTAGAAAATTTTATGTACTATTTGATCGATCGAATAATTTATTTATTTTTATTCATTATTCAAAAAAAATTTAGTGATGAGTGATCGGTGGTTATCCAAAAAATCATATAACCATTTTCGTGATTATTTCGAAACTGTTGCGGAACTATTTCGAGACTGTTTTCGGAAAATTTCGGGACTGTTTGCAGAAAATTGCGGAACTGTTTGGGGATCACTTCGGAACCTTTTTCGGGATCATTTCGGAGATGTTTTTGTGATCATTTTGGTATAAAAAATAACCTGTCACTCATTCACTCAAAATTTTATAAATAATGGGAAATTCTTTATTTTTTATTCGAAGAAAATTTTATCCGAAGTGGCCCAATTCAAATAGCGCAAACGAGTCACGCAACCATAACCATGTGCCTGAAAGCATAACCACGCCCTGTTGTAGTTACACCTTTGAAGTAATAAAATAATTGCTCTTAAAAATAGGTCTTGTCAAAACGGCGAAACTAAAAATTAAAAAATATATGAGGAAACTAATTTTACTGTGGCTTTGTTTTTGTTTATTACCAAATAGCTTTAAAGAGGAAATTGAGGTCGCTATTTAAATGTCAAAGCAAGCTTTTAAAGTTTTTGTAGTTTGTTTTTCTTGTAGTTAGTATTTAATATGTTTTATTGAAAACTAGCTTGGTAAACTTTTGGCGATGTGTAGTCATAAAAAAACTACAACAAAAAAAAATTTGTTTTTTTAAGCAGACAAATAATGTCATCAGCATAACTAATCATTAGGACAGCGACACAATGACATTAACTCGTACTTAAACTAAAAATATTTGTGTTGTTGTACGAAAGCAAAAGCGGTGGTGTTGTTGTTGTTGCGAAAGGGTATGTTGGGCGGGAAGCAAGCAGCACGCGTTGAACGGAATAAAAATAAATATGCCTAAAACAAGCAGGCAGCACACAAATGGCTAAGTGCTTGGCTGAGAAAACTTTATTTTTATACCCAGTAGTGATGCAGGAAACAGGAACAAAATTGCCTCACCTAGGTATATGTTTTCCTTTTAAATATGCGGTCTCCTACTTTTGTGAAATTGAGAATTGTGAAAAAAGAACTAAAACATCATATTGAGTTCAAAAAAGCTTCCAGGTTATGACTTCCAATGTTGTCAAGAAGTAACCTCGGTTTTTTGTTAATGTGCATCCTGACACCCCTCTTGAAAAACCTGTAAGTGAACTAAAATATGGTTTTCAGTATGGGAGTTCTCAGAGTTTGGTCTATAGAGTCCTTATCTGCTCTTAGACCAGGGCCCAGCAGAATTGGAAGTGACGATACATTAGTGAAAAAGCGGTCGTGCCAACAATCAACCTTTGTTATATCTTTTTGATAATCTGTTAAAATTTTGTTCTCAGATATACGGACAATTGTCCCACTAGGTACCTAGCCCTGTCTTAGACATATTAATGTGATATATTTACATGGCCGATGAAATTAGTTGCTTGCCAGTTGTCCAGATGTGAACTTAATTATCTTTAGTTTCGTTGCTCTCCCGAACGTATATCCATTGCGAAACCTGCAGGTAATGCTCCTTTGTCTCCATCGACTACGATGTTAAAGATATGTAGAAGCCAGAACTTGAATAAAACCTTATTTGCATTATCAGAATCAGGACTACTTAATATTCCTTTTTTGTTATCGGCAACGGATAGCAACACTTGTGTCTTTTTTTTTGTAACAACTCTCTTAAGTCCCTCCTGGGTATATAGTTAATATTATGTTCTACCTAAATTCAGGATTCCTTACGAGGTATCTTTCAATAGCTTTTGTTGTCGTTGCTTTTGCTGAATTGAAATTCACATAGCTATGGCTTATAAGCATTATCAAAATGAGGCGTAACAATATACGCGACGCGTTTCATTGTACGTTTAAGCAGAAGCCAAAAAGTAAAACCTGTGAAAGTACAATGCGAAGATAAAAGCAATATGCAGAGAGCTGGTTGAATAGCAGATGAATGAATGGCTGGCGGTGGCGGCAATGGCGTGCACAAAGTTGTCACGGAATGTTGACGATGTCATTTGTTTAAATAAGGACAATGATGGTTGATCGAGCTTACACTGGGCAGGTGAGAAGTAAGGCGAGCTAGTAGTTAGGACGCACGCATATCCACACTGACAAACACACATATTGGTTAAACTGCTTTTATGTTTGGGCATTTTTATTTCAGCTTCTTTTGAATGTATTGTGTGGGACAGTAGCCCATATTCAGGGTCGGGCGTATGCGATATGGACAGCTTTTTAGTAGAATTGAAAATGAGCGCAAGTTATGCGCACAGCAGCGTCACTAATTGAGACACGAATGTTGGTTGGAATGATGATGGATTGCATCGTTAAGGATTACTTGAATTATTTTGTTTGTTTTGTGCCTGAAAGGTAGAGATAAGAAGCTTCATAGTTTCCGCTAACCACCAATGAATGGCAGTGACAGTTTTTATGTTTTGGTTTTTGTTTTTGTTACTGCCCAACAAAAGAATATAGATTAGATTTTACTGGACAGTAGACTTTAATGACTTTTGTTAAGTAAAAATGGTGCATGGTAGAATTAATTTCTAGTTTCGCGCCCTTTCATACATGCATAAAAGCACATTTACATTCATGCAAGTACCTATCTAAATAAAGATGAGTCTATTTAACGAAATATAAGGAATGTGCACGTATCCTGTTAAAACATTTCAGTTAGTGAGATACCTAATCAGTATTCAAATATTCATAATATTGTTTTTATACCCAGCGTACTAGTACTAGTACAAGGGTATTATAATTTTGTCCACATAACGTTACTACGTAACGGCACAAAAAAAATCGAGACAGATATAGAGTTCCATATATGAAAGTTCTTAGGTTGTTAAAAAAAAAGGTCATTAAGGCATGTCCGTTCGTCCGTCCGTCTGTCCGCGTACACGATAACTTGAGTAAAAATTGAGATATTTGGATGGAATTTTGTATACAGGTTACTTTCTGGCCAAGGTAGGTTGCCATTGAAAATGGGCGAAATCGGATGATAACCACGCCCTCTTTTCCGATATCGAAAATTTCGAAAATCACATAAATTGATATATATCGGTAGCTGAAATGGTTAAAATGATATAATTTTATAGGTGAATCCCCCTGATTATTCTCTTATGATTTTTCCATACATTTTTGAACTCACTAGTCATTTTATTATGATATTTTGATCAATTTTTAAAAGTTTGCTTAACACTTCAATTCGAAAGAAATTTCGTTCGCATTTCAAAAAAAATGTATGTGATTTGACAGTTTGCTAATAGCATTTGCTTTCGCATCGCAATACAGAGTGGCCCCCTGAAATGGAAAATTTCGAAAATCATATGAAAACTACCGCTGGGTATTTTTCGGTTTACCCGAACTTAGACTTCGTTACTTGTTTTACTACACGGCTAAAAAAATGGACCTAAATTTTAAACCCGTATAAAGTTTAATCAATTTCTCAAACTTGTTTGTACAATATTTCAAACCGTCCAAATACCTACAAAGATTTTCAATTTCTTTTGGTTTCGATTTAAAATCGAAATAAAAAAGCTGTATAAATTTTTTATTTTTGGTTTGTTTTAATGTAATTGAATTTTGCCCACAAAAACTTCATGTGCGTCATAGCTCAGCAGTAGAGCAGTCGGCTGTGACTCTTGAGCGTTTTCGTTCGAGTTCTGTCAGCTGCCACATGTTTTTTAGTTTTATTTTATTCTTAAAA
Organism: Campiglossa producta; assembly: GCA_964058755.1. Classification (NCBI taxonomy): domain Eukaryota; kingdom Metazoa; phylum Arthropoda; class Insecta; order Diptera; family Tephritidae; genus Campiglossa; species Campiglossa producta. The sequence continues at coordinate 32,411,404 of CAXKVI010000001.1, read as the reverse complement.
CTTTTCGGTCTAAAATTTAAACTTTTGGGTTTGAAAATTCAAATTTATTTTTGAAAGCTTATTCAAGATTGAATTTTGCCAACAACATTTATGTGTGCGATGTAGCTCAGTGGTAGAGCATACGGGCATGATGCGGGGAGTCTTGGTTCGAATTCCCACCAACGGACAAAAAATTTATTTTATCTTTAAAAAATTGTTAAAACATTTCTTGTTTATAATTGAAACCCGATTCATTTAGCCAATTTTCATGAAAACTGGTCTAGATTTAATTTGAACCCAAATTTGGTTTGGTCATATATATAGTCCAAAAAAGTTTAAAATTTAGGTTCAAATTTTTAGCCGTGTATACCAGGTTTATGCGAATAGAAGTGTTGCCTATCGTAGGCGTCAAAATTCAAGAAAAAGGGCAAGACCGGAAAATTAAGTTCTTTTTTAGCATATTTCTAAAAATGAACTATTTCTCAGCTGAATTCGCCGTGAAGAACGCTGGTGATATTTTAAAAGTAAAAAGAAAAACAGGTAGCTTCGTTTCTCGGCTTTTGCACAAACGGCATTGCGTTTAGTGTGTTTTCGTTTTAAAATATTTTATTGGAATGAAAGTAAAAAAAAATTTAAATCATACTTAAACATGAAATTTTAATAAAATATTGTTTAAATTACGAAAACTTGCTCGAAGTTTAACCATTATTAACCCAAAGGTCACCTTAGGATATCTCTTAGTCCAAATGACTATAGTGTTTTATTAAAACCTGGTACGCAGAAAAAATTGCACTGGTAACATCAACAATCTCTTACAGTTATCCTGAAGTTGACCAAATTCTCTTAAAGTGATAAATTTTGGGTTATTTGAACGGAATTTTTTCTTAAAGTAACTGCGTTCAATTGTTAATTGAACAGTCATAGATCCGTAAATTTTTAAATGAGAAAAATTCTGTAAAAGTGACTAACTGTTTGTTGATCAAACTAAATATTGTGTTAAAACAACAACTTCCTCTAGTTAATTCAACAGCGAAAGAACCTTCATTTTAAATTTGTTGCATAATCCAATTTAGTTGGTAGAACTGATAGTGGTTTTGTTGATCAAACCAAACGTTGTGTTGAAACAGTAAACTTCTGCATTCAACAGCGAAGATACTGTCATTACGGTCATAAAACAAAGCTGTAATTAGACGCCGGCAAGCATAAGTATACCATGGCATCATGGTAGACACCTAGGTTGAGGGGTCAAGATACCTCACTTCGTTTCTCGGTGAAGTCAATATAAAAACTCTGAAAAATATATATTTTTTTATTTTTTCTTTTTCGTTTGGCTCCTTTTGGTGTTAAAATAACACTTATTTTTTATATAGAGCAACACCTTAAACAACAAAATTGTATTTTTTAGGCGAAGATATTGCTGCAATTTGCCTGTAGGAACACTAAGCAGTGTTTGGTGTAATGGTTACACACTGCGGTTTAGAAATTACTAATCTCCTATCCTTGCTTCGATGACCAGTAAAGGTAATGAAAAATTTCTAAGCAACAATACAAAGCGTTTTGGCAAGATCCTTCAACAAGATCGAAATTTCAATCATCGTAGTTGGTATTGTATGTAGCATTTTTCAACTTGTTTTCGCCAAAAACTCAAAAAGAATAATTTGATAAAAATTATTCGACTGGTCAAAAGTCCACAAAAATTTTCAAAGTTTACAAAATTTTCTCTTAAAACAACAGTTAAGTTAAGGTCAACAGTTTAATCAGCATTGAATAATGGAATGAATTGACCATGATTTTGGTTGAATAAACCCATATCTTGGTTTATGTCACATACTCATTTTTCTGTGTGTATTAAAATAGGCACTCTACCATAGCATTTCGCTAAGTGTATATGGATTTATGTACATATGTATACAAACTACTTGGTGTATTTCTTGTATTTTATTTTGTTACTCACTTTTGACATATTCCCAAATGAGCACGAATGTCCAATTTGTATATTATGAGCATACTTGATTCATGTTCATGTCCAAAGCCAATTTGTTTATAATTAATTAAATACCTTAAGTTATGTTCAAACGATGCATAAATTTATTTAAATCAGAACGAAAACGCCAAGTATCGTGTTGAAAATCCATTTGAATTAGATTGAAAACAAGTAGGATTAGCTAATAATTTGTATAGTTTATTATAACGCATAAAAACTACAAATGTATGAACAAATATCCCAACAAACATCGAGCACCAAAAACTCAAACGTTTGAAAACATCCATTCTCAACTTTTTCTCAAATGTTGTTTATATAACAGGATTATTTGTTGAACTATATTAATTAAAAAGTATTAAGTAAAACTTAACTGCATAAATGGAAACTCGCTTTTTATTAAAATGGGTATTTGTTTTGCTTGATTGGCATCTCTGAATAAATATTTCAATGAGAGCATGTGGATTCCATTTCGATCCACTCCGCTCAGTTTGAGAAACGTTTGAAAATTCTGCCGTTCTCAATTTGAAAATCAGTGAAAATACCATATTAAAAATGAGCCTTTTAGGTTGAGAACGCTATCAACGGTTATTTCGCCTCAAATTGAAAACGAACGTTTGAGATTTGAGAAGATGATTGGTTCTCAAATGCATCTCAAATTGAGATTAGCTAAAAATGTTTGTTGGGATACTAACTAGTTTATACATACATTAAAAAGATACTATATGTACAACAACACAACATACCTCTAGTTTTGAGACAACTAATAAATTAATCTTAAGTTTAGTCAGTGGCTTAGGTATTAATTTAAAGCGAAAAAAATTCAAACAAATATACGTGTTTGCGTAACCAAGCCACTTGAACCAATGGGAATATTAGATACACTATACAACGGTATCTTTGGAACAGAAATGAGGCAGATTGCTACACACAGAATAATTTTCATGTTGAATCAACACTTTTTTAACACTTTTTCAGGTTATTATTTTTCAACACTATCGCTCATGTTGTTCTAACATGAAGCTATTATTTCACTGTTCCTTCATGTTGATTTAACATGTAGGAACAGTGAAACAATAGCTTCATGTTAGAACAACATGAGCGATAGTGTTGAAAAATAATAACCTGAAAAAGTGTTAAAAAAGTGTTGATTGTTAAATCAACATGAAGGAACAGTGTGAATTTAACATGATCACAAAGGTTTGAATCAACATGATTTCCTGTTGATACAACATTATTTTTCTTGTTAAATCAACACGATCAGACATGTTAAATTAACACTATACTATGTTGAAATAACACTTTCGTCCTGTTAAATTTACACTATCTATCATGTTAATTTAACAGGATTTTATTGTTAAATTAACACGATCTATCATGTTAAATAATAAAAGTACACATATGTACATACATATACATATTCTTATTTTAATGCAATCATTGGCAACTTCTGCATCGAAAACAGCAACAACAACAAGCCCCAATCTAAAAATTAAATAAAAATTGTTTCATTGTAAGCTCTTTAAATTATCCAAGCGTTTGTAAAACTGGTAATACACGTCCAATTAATGTAGGGATAAGTATCAAAAGACGCCTTTTCTACCCGCTATCCCTAATCCTAAAGCGTTTCCATGGTATTTAGGTATAGTGCGCGTTGTTTTTAACCTACCCCGACATTTTTGGACGTGTTTTAGCAGGAAACGTTTACAAAAAATGAAAAACAACACAAATTACTTACCATGGCCATTTGTTGCTCAGTGTTATCAATGTAGTAAGAAAATATATAATATATGTATGTTGTTTACCTATTTTGTAGACCATATATTTATAACTAATAACTGCCAGTAGTCATACTAAGTTTTTTCGATTTACGTGTAACATATAATGCTGCGCTGGTTGTGATGTTAACATTGTTTAGTTGGTAATTGGCTACTATTTTAGCTACATAACATGGTTTCGTTTATTTCATCTGCATTACATGCTATTGTAATTCGCAGATAATTTATGGAATAGTCGAAATACATAGCTTATAGTCGCAATCACAAATCGTGGTTTTTCACTGGGAAATCGATCGGCTTAGGTTAATTATTTACAGTTTTATAAAAAAACTAAAAGACCCGGCAGACGTTGCGTACCCTAATTTACCTGCTTCCACACTTTTTTACTACACTCTTCTTCCATATCGTATCCATATCCCTATTCCTATCTTGGAAAACTATTCCTTCACATGAGACTAAAACCTAAACCGTGTTAAAACACTCATCAATAAATTTTGTTTGAGATCTCGTCCTGGTCCACCTTTTGATCAATAATACGAAAACGGGACCTAATATTTGATACCCATATCTCACGAACACTATCTACGGCCACTCCTGGTCCACATTTTGGACAATATATCTTTAAAACGGGATCTCATATGAGATTAATAACTACACCATTTTCAAACACTGACCAACACCTTTTATTTGAATCCCATAATGTATGAATCTGTCATAAGGATACCACATTTTGTGGGATATCTCCAAAACCGTTCCAGATTTTGTGTAGCTTTTGTTAGCCTATAACCATCTCATACAAAGTCTACGTTACAAATTTCATTTTATTCGGTCCTGCCGGTTTTGAGCTTTTGCAGTCCAGAAAGAACGGCTTTCAAAATATATATTAATTAGTATAGATGGTTCTTTTGGTTGACATTTTGGTATTTATGCCCGAAAAAAGTTAAGCTGTTGACTTGAAGAGCATCCCATTCCTATTCCTGGTCCACAATTAGGTTGATATCTCGAAAAAGGGGTGGCATATTGACCTAAAAACCATTACCTCCCAATGCCCTAATCAGCACGTCTAGGACCACACCTGGTCCGTATTTTGGGGCAGTACCTCGAAAACCGCGTTTTCATATGAGACTTACATCTACACCATGTTAAAGCACTCAACACCTTTCATTTGATACCCATATTGTATGAACACGTTATAAGGTTACCCTGGTTCTCATTTTGGGGGATATCTCCAAAACCTTTTCGGATTCTTATTGTTTTGTGCTATAACCATGTCAAGCAAAAACTATATGCGAAATTGCATTCTTATTGATATTATTAAGAGCGATTTCTTCTTATTTTTATATGATTTATTTTTATATGTTTTTTTATTTACCACCTGAGTTCGATTCTCGGTGAAGTGAAGACCTCTGAGAATATTTTTGCAAAGATCTTTTTTGTATCGAATTCAATCTCCTACAAAATGTATACATATTATAAGTTTTTTTGTTTGGAACACAATAGTTTGACGAGTTTCTACCAAAAATTAGATCAGTACCCAAGTACCTATACAAAACCCAGAAAAGGACAAATTGTTGGCAGCTGTTTGTACAGCGTGTCGCCATTTCATTTGTGGCCACTCAAGGACGACGACGCTTTGTTTTTAACACCTCTAAATAAGTAGCGCAAAACCGAAAAGCCGAAAAAGAAAATTACGCAAAGTAAACGTAGATACAATAATGATAGGGGCGTCAATTTGTTTAACAAATATTGTATTTTTGGTTGTGTTTTTTAAAGGCTGTAAGCCGTGTATGTTTGTTTTCTGTTGCACAAACAGTAATTGAGCAAATAGCCGCATTTATGTAAGTCAAAATGGAGTGAAACGCCCCCTTTCTCACTGTTTGGATAGCTTAAGTGTTGCAGACGCGCGCTTAAGAATTTGTGCAGCTGGCGTTGATATCGAAAGCAAGTTTGTATCTTTATTTATTCGCCTTTAAACGATTATCCTTCAATGGGAATAAAGTGCATCCGCTATTAATTAGTTCACACAATAAAAAAATTGCATTCGAATTCATGTTTCCTAAAATTACTTTACTCTGAGGTAGGGATGGCCATTGTTGAAAAAAAGAACGTTTCCTGATTAAATAAATAAATTTTTATTCCGGTTTTAAGTCGCTTATAAACCGAAAACGTACACAATCGGGTTTTCGGTAAACCGGCACAATTTTAAAGTTGGAAAGAAACTTTATAGATAAATAGATGGCGAATGTTCTCAAGAATCGCGCATCCCTACTTGTACTCCCACCACTAAGCGTATTACCACCACTAGCGTCACTACGACAACTACAGCTGTTTAGGTACATGACGCAAGAGTGAGAAAGGGAGAGGCAGCTCGCATATTTGCGAATGTGACACAAAGAGGAGATGACGATAGATAAACGCTTCGAGAACAGGGTTGCACGAATAATCCAGAAATGTGTAGACATTTCTAGGTGATGAAGCTGGCAGGCTGCTAGGGTATATAAAGCGGCTTCACTGCCGCAAAATCAATCAGTTTATTTTCAAGTGTTAGGTATACAGTGAAGTACTGAACAGTAAATTAACCCGCGATATTGTACTACGGTTTTTTGTAGTGAATAAAGCATACTGTTTATTAAGCAGAAAATCAGTGTTTTATTTGACGTACAGTGATCAAACTCAGGGAAAATAATCGAGGAATCATCGAATTCGTCAAAATATACTCTAAAGCTTTGGGTGGCCCAAAAAAAATCGATTTTCCTTTTTTTCGAAGGTCATACAGAATTTGATTTTTCTATGAAATTATGTTCACGGTCCAATACAAAAACTGTACATTTTTTTTGATTTCCAGAAAATCTTCTTCTTATGAAAATTCGTCCAATTTTCTCACATATTTTACAGTTTGGTTTTCGTGTTTTTTTTAATCGTTTAAAACCGGCCGCAAGAAAAAGAGCGAGAAAACTGCAAACCCGAATTGAAAATACCAGTTTTCTCAAACATCGATTTTTTTCACCATCCCTATTCTGAAGAAATTTCAGTGAAGGTGTTCTTCTTCTGGATAGTGCCTATGCTTTATTCTAAGATTTCCTAAACTTTAATTTTTTTAATCGGTTGAAAATTACGAACCTCATTTTAATCTTAAAATTTTTAATCTCAAAATTTGTGATTATGTAGCAATTAAAAAAGTTTAGATTAATTTTAAATTGTCAACATTTTTTCAAATCGGTTGAAAATAACGACCTCCAAAGACTATTGAAAGATAATTTTTAAATTTACCTACATCAAAATAAAAATAATAACAATCGAAAAAAGTATGTTTATATTCGATTTGTTTAATTCGATTGACTTAATTTCCGCCGCCAAACATCAATCACCATTCAAAATCACCGGCAAACACGCCATAAACAAATAAAGCATAACAACAAAAGTAGCGAAACGAATACAAAATCGTAAGATCGAATCGTAAACACTAAAAACAACAAGATGACTATAAAAATGGCATTAAAAAGTCGAAGAGGATTTTGTAAACTCCAGCACTGTATGCTGTACATACTTACCCCACCCTCAAAAATATATATGTATGTATGTGTTTTTGTATAAGTATACATATATTCATAATATTTATATATTTACTGGCGATCGCAGTACTATGATGGGTATGTGCTGGCCTACCGTAATGAAGATAGCTGGTTCAAATTTAGGGACCAGTAAAATTTTGTAAAAAACGTTTTAAAAATTTGCTACGAAACATAGTGACGGGTCGATATTATTTCTACCATGAAAAACTTCTCAGCAAAAATTTATCGCTCATTCTGAGTTGACATAAAAAGTAGGTCTCGCCCACCAAAAATTTTAACAGAAGCACGGCCTTAATCTTTCCGTAGGTATACCGCACCAAATTTTTTATTATTATTACCTATCATGTGTACACGTGTGAGAGTCTATTTTATTAATAGATGCCAAACTTTATCGCACCTTAAGGCGAACAACAATAACAACGAAAACAAGTAATTACCGTCACACTTAAAATCTATAAAAAAAATCATTCAAGCTCATTCTGAAATAGCGTAAGAGTAGGCACCTAATAGTTGATTTGATTATTAGCTGCTAAGTTGTTGTCTTTTGTTGTTGGTATTGCTTAACACATTTATTATAGTACCTGTGTTTAATTGAATTTCGGTGAAATTTTGTGGTTTGATGTTATGTTTGGTTAAAATGATATTAAATCACTTTGGAAACATTTCAAACGCTTTCATCTTCGATTAACTGCGTCCGCTTTTTTATTGAGCACTTGCTATGACGTATAGATACATTTGATGAAATGTAGATACGATAGTTTTATCACGTTTTTTTTTTGGGAACTTCATAAAAACCTGTTTACTATAGGTGATCCTAGGAACCCCACAATGTCCAGCTCACAAGTACCCAATCGGAGCAAGAGATCGAAATGAAAGTTACCCGGAATTATCCCGATACCCAGATGATTATTGTAAAATAACTTAAAGAAAATCGGGATAGACCCTAAAACGATCCGGCAGCTTGAACTCTCGGCTGGCATTATGCTCTCCTAAAAAAATCCTCTTCCAGCATTCTCTTCCAATTTCCAGCCGTTAGTGAACTAGTAAACTTTCTGGAGTGAAACCCTTGTGCCAATTTTCCCTTTTGCGGGAAACGATACTGTCCGACCTGAGATGAACTCGACACCTGCCAAAAAATACCTATGTACAGGTTTTCATCACTTTTGAAGAGATTTTTTCGCAGAGCTTCTCTTCGACCGGGACCCTCCCGTTTTTGCCAAAGTTATAAATGTCACGTAACGCCACAAAGGTGTATTTATTTTAGCCTTAAAAGTTATTGATTGTAGCAAAAATTTTCGAAGCCGTCAATCCTTCCTTAAAGAAAATTTTGAAAAAATTTTAATTTTAACTAAAAAGGCATTAATAATATTTTTTTTGGTTCAATTGATAGGAAATATTCCAAACAATAATTTTATTATAGTTAGAAGGTGTAGCACGTTTTAGGACATAAATCTTTTGTATTTGGGTGTAGTCTTAAGATCCTCCCGATACTATGCAGAGCAGTTCGATGTGCAGGTGCTAGCCTTGTAACGTTGATAGCCTTGTGCACTGTATTCTCTAAAGAAATCAGGAGGAATTTTACTGCTGAAGAGACGTCAACGGCAAGAGCTTTGTCCCCTGGATACTAGTTGTACGCCCTGATTTTTACAGTCCTTTATAGGCTAGAGCAGCAGGGGAGTACCTCGAAGGCAGAGATCTTTCCATATCCCAAATCGGCATTGTGTCCAGATGGCCATTAAAAAAAAAAACTAATGGCGGCGATATACCAACAGGTCATCATAACTTCTAACGAGATTTTTAGCCGAGGTTCTCTTTCCAACTTGTGGTGTGTTGCTTTTTGAGTTTTTCCTACAAGTTGGCGGGACCTGCAGTTTTTTTGCCGACTCCGAACGGCACTTGCAAAGCAAATGAATTTTTTGCCAAGAAGCTTCTCATGGCAGAAATACACCCGGAGAGTTTGCCAAACTACTGCCGAGGGGCGACCCCGTTTAGAAAAATTATTTTTCTAAATAATTTTGGATGTTACTTTTGCGGGCATCGAACCGACACGACTTGGTGTAGAAGGCCGAACACTTAACCGCTACACCACGGCGGCCGCCAGATGGCCATTAGCTCGCCACTTTCTTTCCCAGAAAAAATGTTGTTCTCTTTTTTGCGTATGTATATTGATAATCTCGACGACCCTGTCGGAAAAATCTAGCATAATCCCCGATATATTTTTAAATCCGTCCTAGTATGGTTCTAGTTGTAAATTTTTGTCGTCGTTTTGACGTTTGTAATACAAACTATGCCCAAGATGCTCATACATTTTCTAAGATAATTCTTCAATAGTTAATATTAAATTCTTAATTTATTCTTCACTTTCAGATCCTGCGACGCTTAACATCTTCTCAACACGTCCCAATCCAAAGAAGAAGCGCAAATCGCGTACGGCATTTACCAACCACCAAATATTTGAGCTCGAAAAGCGTTTCCTTTACCAAAAGTATTTATCGCCAGCCGATCGTGATGAGATCGCTTCAGGCTTAGGTCTATCCAATGCACAGGTAAGTCAATGTATCAATTGCAAGTATTTCCAAAGCGTATTTCTCTAATCTTGCGTACTCTCTCCCTCTCAAATATTTGTACTTAGGTGATCACTTGGTTCCAGAATAGACGAGCCAAATTGAAGCGTGACATGGAGGAGCTGAAAAAGGACGTTGAAAGCGTGAAACAATTGTCAGAAAATAAAAGTTTTTTAGAAAATGTTATTGACTTAAATATTTTAAAGACCCGACCAGTCAGCAGACATCAGCAACAGCAGCCAACAATATCAATCGGTGTACCGGCAGCGCCTGCAGCAGCATCAACAACATTTAATGGCCACACTCAACAACCATCACCACCACCAGCAACAGCAACACAATTTAGCACATCAACACATGCTCACAATATCCCCTTTATCCTGCCTGCAATCACAGTCGCCCACACAAAAGCAACAACAACTCCAGCAACAGTTGCGCCATTATCAACAGAAATACAACATTACTACAATAAGTCGGGAGAAATCAATGTTACCGCTGACACCGCAACCAACAGTCGAAGCAATAACAATGAAGGAACGAGAGCTACAAACGATGCAAACATATCCCAAACAAGGTTCCACCAAATCAGCAGAGGATAAAAAGGATTTGAAAATGTTAAAAATGATGACGTTGATGTACTACTCCAGTCGTGCACAGGCCGATGCGGCAGCGGCAGGGGATGGCTTTACACTTTGCAGCAAAAATATTGATAATAGCAACGCCGCAAACAACAGCAAAGTTGGCATGCGTGTGGTAAATGTCGATGCTAATGGCAATTAGTTGAGCTTTTGCTCCGTAATTTGAGTATGAATCTGTATTAGCCCAATTTGTAAATTAGATGAATAAGAATTATGGGATATGTGAATATGAAGTAGATATATTTGTGAATAAATTTAAAAATGTAAATAATTATTCATCATAAGCACCGTTTATATAAATATGTGTGTATGTTAGTAGATATGTTAGGGTGGGTTAAAGTATGTTTTGGGTTTTAAACAAATTTTTTAAGCAACATATTGATGTGGGATTTTTTGCGATTGTGGACCCAAAAATATTTATAATTTGCAACTATGTATGTAAGTATGTGTTTTTTTTTTTGTTTCCTTAAAAATCGTGGGGACTTCTAAAGTTATAGAAATTGCTTAATTAAGATACCTACAATTTTCTTTTTTATAAAGAACAAATTCTACCTTCATGCTAAGCTAAAAAAAAAAAAAATATGTAAACCCGCCCTAAAGTTGCATGTAATAATATTCCTAAGTACACACAATCAAAGTCAGTCAGAACAGAATAAAATGTTACTACCTATGTGAATTGCCAACATCTCAAATTCGGATTTCTAAAAAGTAGGTCATTAAGCTATGCACCTGTAAAGAAACATACTCAAAAACCACACATGTTCGTTGATACCCAGCAGTCAAACACATTATGATAAAAAATATATTTAAAACTAGAATTTTTTTAGTGAAATCTAGGTGACGGGTGCCCAAGCAGATCAAGGGGTCAATTGACTTTATTTCGTTTTACAATCAATTGATACCACTTATTTCCATTTAGAAATTCAAAAAAGTTAACAAAAATTACGATCTAAAATCAAAGACATACTCAGTTAAGTATAAGCTTAAATTTAATTCTGTGGCAATAAGGGCACACACTGCTCCTGAACGAAGAATAGGTTGGCCTAAACTGACACCAAAAACTGAAAATGCCACATCGTATGGGATGCTGTCTTGATCACACACCACTTTGTTTTGAAATCCTAGCTGCTCCTTTTTGGAAAATATGCAAAGGGTTAAACAACTCAGCCAAAAACTAAAAGTGCCAAATCGTTGGCAAGGTCATCCAGTTGAAAATACCGTTTGGTTTGAGATCTTTGCTACCATCCTTTAGAAAATATGTACACTTTTTGCATTTTTGTTCATATATCCAATTAACCCTTTAGGTGCAATGTAATTAGTGTAATAGTGATGATAATCACATAATGTAAAAAGTATTTTAAACTTAAACCCTCCTCTTTAAGAATGTGTAAAATTTTCTTGGGAAAGGTTTCAAAAATTATAAGAAAATTCTCTTTGAAAAAAATACAATTTTATACAAGAAGTAAGAAAGTCGAATGCCTTTAATATATAGTGAATATTTGTATAGGCACTACAGTATCAATACCACATGTATATTCTATTCCGCAGTGGAACCGATTAATGAGCCACCTCATCTAATGGATAAGTTTCTCTCATCCGAAAACAACAAAAAAACGAGCAACTATTTTATAAGCCTTTGAAAAAGTTTATAGTTCTCATATGAATATCCAACATCATTCTCCAAACTTTTTTCCAGCCTTAGAGATATTTTGATAAATTTATAATTCTCAAGTTGATATCCAACATCATTCTCCAAGTATTTTTTAACCTTCAAGGTGTTTAATAACTTTATAGCTTTCAAGTTTATCTTCAACGCAATTTTAAATTATCCTACTTCTGAGATATTTGGATACCTTTGTAGTTTTTTTTATTGGATAGTTTAACCATCATAGCGTTTTAAATTATATAAATAATATTTTATTTTACTTTCGGGAATTATATTTAGTATCGCATTCATACCTTTGAGTCCAATTTGAGATCTAACGTAACTGAAGCCTAAATGATTGTTAGGAAGGACCTACATAGATATGAAGACAAACTGTTCCTTGAGAAAAATCAAACAACCAATTCGACTTGGTTACCAGCTTTAGGTTAGTTTATAACACGTTTGTTTGACTGCGGGGTAGGTTTGTACAACAAAGTAGATACGTAAATAGTTAATGAACTAATAAAATTATGTACATATATTCATCATACATACAAGTATATTTCTGCATCATATTTCATTATTAAGAACAATTGTGATTTTTCCTCTTTTATTTAATTAAGTTAATAGGACTTGCATAAGGAAATATTAAATTATACTCGTATTACCTTTGTACTTTGTTTTTATTATTTCTTTCCTCACGATTCTGTGTGAAGGTATAAGTTTGATAATTTATCAAGAACACAGAATCGGGGTGTTAGCTACAAAAATATAGTACCTACCTTAACATCATCATTATTTCTGCGGAAATAAGGGCGAACGGCCAAGGTTGAGTTTGATCAAAATTGAGTTATTGCCACCATCGAACTCTACGCACTAAGATGTATAATCATAGAAATTTTAAGCACATTTGCTAAAAAATAATGATTGTTTAGTCAAAAACCCATTTCCAAATTCCATACATTTACCTACACTACAATTTTGAATTTCGAAATGTTCTACTGAAAACAGGCCTGCATAATAACGTTATTTTTATCAAAAACAAGTAAGGAAAGCTGTCTTCGGCTGTGCCGAAGGCTATATACCTTTCATGAATAAGCGTCACGATTTTCACTGTTCGATCCCCAGTACAGCCTGCACAGAGCAAAAAGTCACATAAAATGCCCTCTAAATCAGAAGGATTTCTCTATGATATTTTTCCAATAAGATGCCCGTCTTATTATGACTGGGTGTTTCTTTTTAATAAAACTGAGTAGATAAGCACATAATATTAAGAAGATTTTCTTTTTAATATTTCAAATTAAAAAAAAAAATGAACGCTCAAACCCAGGTGTCTAGTCAGTCTGGTCTAATCTACACTACCATGCCATCGTATACTTAACTTGCCAACGTCTAATTACACCTTTGTTCTTTTTGCCTCACCACATGTCCACTTGCCTTATTGCCTTCACCGCGAATCGAACTAAGAATTATTAACTGCTGAACGGAGATCTCTACTATGATGCTATCGGGTACTTGTGCTTGGTAGCGTCGAATTACACATTTGAAGAAGGTATACTTTTATGTACATACATGTGTTGAGACATTAATAGCAAAATTTGAATTAATAAGGAATCTTTTAAAAATAAATAGTTTTCCTTTTCAATAAATTCAATATGAATCTAGTGAAAATAAGAGGATGTTCTCATATATCATAAAAACAAGCAGATTTCTTCTAACAATTGAACGTTTTTGACAAAAGTACATAAAAAATTCATAAATAAGAAGCTAACTCCTTCTTTTTGGCCGATTTCCTTTTCCATAAATTTGAGAAGAAATTCAAGCTAAAATCAAAAAGATTTCCTAGCACAAATTTCTCCAAATTTGTCCCCACTCGCTCTCCCCGGCCAAAAAGCTTTTTTAGACGTCGATCTCTTTGATTATAGGCATATATGTAATACAATGTGTACAAGTATGTTTGTATGTAATGTACAAGTATGTTTGATTTTTTTTTTTCACTTCAAAAACATGAATTTTAATGCTTTTATTTTCGTAATTCAATATGTTTAAATAGTAAATACATCCACTTATGCATTATATTTTGGTATTTTCATTATTTAATCGACTAATCAAAGAATTTATAACTAAAACTATGCACAATTTGTGTAATGGGGATAGTGACCCTTTTTGAGCGCTTTGATATTTTTTTTTTAAACGCGCTACTACAATTCACTAACACAAACAAAACTTGCGCATGCGCAGAACTCACATTTGCACTGATTCATATAATAATGTTTGACACGCTTCTTACACACGGCCAGTATACGAAAGGCGCAGGCTGTGATTATAGGTGAACTTTTTGGCTCTGTGTGTGTGAATTTAACTTTAGCTCATACCGAAATTGTTGGAACTATCGATTATATGGGGGAGATGTGTTTTGTTGGTCCAATCTCATTGATTTTTGACATCGACATTCCACTTTCTAACAGAGCAATAGTTACGAAATTTCACGACCCTACATATATAATTATAGGAGTTATAGCCCAAAATCCGTTTATCGGAACAATCGATTGTATCCCCATATGTGGGGGCTATGTGAAATATTGATCTGATCTCAATTATTTTCAACATCGATATTTCACATATAAAAATAGCAATACTTACAAAATTTCACGTTCCTAGGTTTATAATTACAGGAGTTATAACCCGAAATCCGTTTATCGGAACAATCGATTGTATGGGAGCTATATGAAATATTTATCTCATCTCAATTATTTTCAACATCGATATTTCACATATAAAAATAGCAATACTTACAAAATTTCACGTTCCTAGCTCTTTAATTACAGAAGTTATAGCCCAAAATCCGTTTATCGGAACAATCGGTTGTATGGGAGCTATATGAAATATTTATCCCATCTCAATGATTTTCAACACCGATATTTCGCATATGAAAACATCAATACCTACAAAATTTCACGTTACTAGCTCTTTAATTACAGAAGTTATGGCCCAAAATCCGTTTATCGGAACAATCGATTGTATGGGAGCTATGAGTAGTTCTGGTCCGATCTTGCTGGTTCCGACGAATGATTATTCTCATATAAAATAACGCCTCCCTACCAAATTTCATCGAGATATCTCTAAAATTGAGGGACTAGTTTGCGTACAAACAGACGGACAGACGGACGGACAGACGGACATGGCTAAATCGAATCAACTCATCGTCCTGATCATAACGGTATACTTATTAGTGGGTCTATCTCTTCTTCTTCTCATACTTACAAACATCGGACCAAAGTTATAATACCATTTCATGTTCATGAAAGGTATAAAAATTGATGCTAGCGAAACAAAATTTTTTCGTTTATTTTGTTGTGCAGCTTGACTGAAAAAGTAAAAGAAAAAAGACTTAAGTTGTTTGCCCTTATTGCCACAGATTTATTGGCGCTTGATCGCTTAAATAATTTTTGGCGTTGCATATTAACATTAAATACCCAGCGCTAGTTTTCATATGATTTTCGAAATATTCCAATTCAGAAGTGGGCGTGGTTGGGAAGCGATTTTGTCCAATTACATCTGGCATATTCTCTATTATGCTAGTATATCTTGTATCAATTTCATCGTTCTACCGTAATTAGTTTAAAAGTTACGACCGGTGGCATTTTTCAAAAATGCCTCCTTAAAAGTGGGCCTACTTTTAAAAATTCATCAAAAAATCATAATAGAATGACTAGGGGGCTCATCCTACCAAAATATATCACTTTAGATATTTCCGTTACCAAATTATGTCAATTTAGGTGATTTTCGAAGCTTTCTATATCGAAAGTGGGCGTGGTTGGAAAGCGATTTTATCAGGTGGACTTCCAACGATACTAGTATGCTTTTTGCCTAATTTCATCGTTCTATCGTAATTCATTTAAAAGTTACGACCAGTAAAATTTTCAAAAATGCCTCCCTTAAAAGTGGGCGGTGCCACGCCAACTATAAAAAATTTATGGAAAATTCATAATAGAATGACCAGGAGGATTCACCTATAAAATTATATCAATTTAGACATTTCAGTTACCGAGATATGGCAATTTGTGTGATTTTCGATATCGATATCGGTTATCATCCGATTTCGCCCATTTTCAATAGCAACCCACCTTGGCCAGAAAGTAACCTGTATACAAAATTTCATGCAAATATCTAAATTTTTGCTCAAGTTATCGTGTACACAGACGGACAGACGGACGGACAGACAGACAGACGGACGGACATGCCTTAATCAACTCCTCTTTTCAACCTAAGAACTTTCATTTATGGAACTCTAAATCTATCTCGATTATTTTGTGCCGTTATGTGGACAACATTAAAATACCCTTGTACCTTCTAGTACTAGTACGCTGGGTATAAAAATGCAGACAAGTAAATGTTTGAGCAGGACAACGTCTGTCGGGTCTGCTAGTAACTACATAATTTTAAGAGATTGATGATCTTTTGATACAAATTTTGTGCGAAAATTCCAAAGTTTATGCGCCACCTCATTTCGACCGATAACTATGTTTTCGATAAATAATAGAAATGAACCAAAGTCCAAAATAAAGCTGTGGTCTTCTCCTTTCGTTTGATACCTAACAATTTGCTCTGTTGTCGTTAAATATATCACTGATACCGAATTTGTGCGACTATTCCAAAGTCTATGCGCCACCACATCTTGACCGATAACTCTGTTATCGATAAATATATCGAAATGAACCTTTCATTTCATACCAATTATGTGCGCATTTTCCAAAGTTTATGCGCCACCACATTTTGACCGATTACTGTTGTCGATAAATATATCGAAATTAACCATAGTCCAAATGAAAGTTGTGGTTTTCCTCTTTCGTTTGATACCAATTTGTACGAAGAATTCGATGGTGGGAACAACTCAATTTTCGCCCTTATTGCCACAGATTTGTTGCATAACACCCCCATCACGTTCTCAGTTGAGTTTTTAATACCACAAGCCCATAAAACATCTTTCCACAATGTTCGGAAAAGCGTACGGCGTACTTCAGTGTTTGCTCTGAAAGGATGCGCAGAGCGCAGACTTGACTTCGGTATAACTAGATATCGCACTATAAAACCACCACATTGCACGAAAAATCTTAACCATAAAAATTGTTTATTTGATTAGACGTTACACTTCTTTTGCATTCGCCCTAGTGTCTTAAAAGAGATGGTGAGTGTCGCTACTATGTTAGCTAAGCCGGCAGAGGGTGCGGTTGATTTAGATATAACAGCACACATGCACTATAACACATTTATAGTAAGTGATATGAAATAATTATAGTAAAGTTGTTCACAATGGAAACAGTCAAAACAAATAAGGATATTAAAAAAAAAATTGGATTAAAGAAACCAGACCGCGTATTTCATTTTGTTCTCAAATGCAAATTTTTTACTTTAACTTTTTATCCCAACTCCATGTTGATTTTAACTTCAAAACGCTCTTCTTAAAACGAAACCAAATCGACTTCGGTTATTATTGCTTTTGGTGTAGGCATTATTTTTCACAGTGTACCTCACAATCGACTGCCAGTCCAATATCTTCCACAGCATTCACATGGTTTTTGTCTTAAATAACATAACTCTAACAAGCTACCACAGATGTCACTGACAACTGAATTATGGCATGAGAAATGCAAGCATAGAATATAGATATACCTATACAGTTGTGGAGGGCAAATGTATCTATTATGTCACATTTTACAGTTTATGAATGCATGATGAATTTAAAGTCCTAATGGGCCAAACAGAAACAGTACTTCGTACGTCAGATGCTTCAAATTTAGAGCAAATTCTATTTTGACGTAGGGTAAAGGCACTAGTAGTCGGACACACCCCAGTAGTCGACACTAGATTTCCTTGGAAATCGTATTTTTGAAAAATTAAATTGAGTTTGATCATTGGCGCAGTGTTGCGCGAGTGGAGTAATAGTAGATATCGTCGGTGATTCTGCAAAACACCGTATGTGACATTTTACAAACGGCGTATGTGATATTTTAGTTTGAAGCTTTTACAGCTACAAATTACTGAACTTTTACACAACTCCGAATAAGATCGATCCTTTTTATTAATTTCCAACACAAAAGTAGGTTTCTTGAGAAAAAAAATAAAGGACTCTTAAGCCCCAATTATATAAAACTTTGCAGGTTCCACTTTCATACAAATTTTGTGGAACGTAAAGCGAAGCGAGATTTTGGCAAGTGCTCAAAGCCGAGGCGCGCATTTGTCAAAGTTTCACAAAGTTTTATGTAACTCGGGCTTTAACGGCAGAGGCTAAAAAAGTGTTTGTAGGCCTAATTTCACAGTTCTAGGTTAACTTACGTTCCACAGATTTTCAATTTCATTTGCCCAACGTTGGTGGTTTAACCTCTGGTCAGATATCAGAAGGCCGTCTACCAACAATTTATATAGAAAAAAATCAGTTAAATAACTTAAATAAAATTGCGAATCCATAGTTAACTGTGGAACTTAAGTCAACCTGCCACTGTGAAATTGGGCCTTACAAATGTCGCTTACGCTATCTCTTGGATGTCCATTACGTTGTTTTACATAATCACCGACTGTCTAAGCTGAAGTTAAATGGTGGGCGGAGAGTAGTTTATTATTATGTGTAGTTAGTTATTGGCTAACGGGTATGAGCTGTGGCACAGTGGTTGACGTACCCAACTCACACTCCAGCAGTCAGGGTTCGAATCCCGCCGCCGCCGGTTGTTTTGAATTATTACTTTTTTATTTTATTTTTTATTATAAGTGGACTGTAAATTCCATTTATTTTATTTTTATTGTTGTTCTAGATGAGTTAGCAGCAAAAGCTGAATGACACTCAGCACTAGGCATCTGGATGACTGCTCACTTTACCCACATTTTATTTATTTAGGGACTGGTCCCTTCCAAAAGTATGCATAGGTGGCTAGCACAGTGCTAAAACCACCAGTTGTTGAAGCGGCTATAAACTATGTATTCCGAAAAATCAATAAACTTTCTGCGAATTACATTGGTATGTAATGCAGAAGATATGAAATGAACGAAATAATCATAGCTTATGCCGCGTAAACATACTCCCCGCCCTAGACGGCTTAGTCGTCTAGTAAAGAGCCATAGGTGCTGGTTTGATCCGGCTCGAAGGACCATGTCTAAGCTGAAGTTAAATGCTGGGCGGAGAGTAGTTTGTTATTATATGTATTTAGATATTGGCGAAGGAGTATGAGCTGTGGCACAGTGGTTGACGTACCCAACTAACACTCCGACGGACAGGGTTCGAATCCCGCCGCCAGCGGTATTTTTTAATTATAATTTTTTAATTATATTTTTAATTTTTTATTATAAGTGGACTGTAAATTCCATTTATTTAATTTTATTGTTGTTATTAAATGAGGGTGAGCGTTAGCACTAACGAGTTTGCAGTTAGCAGCAAAAGCTGAATGACACTCAGCACTAGGCTCTGAGACAGGCAGAAGATATGAAATGAACGAAATAAACATAGCTTATGCCGCGTAAACACCATATTTCCTGCTGAATTCAGTAATCGGACAGCATGTAGACGAGAGTTTTATTACTCGGACAGATAATTAAATGTAAAGGTTTTAGGGAAGGTTGTCGATAGTGGGAGTCCTTTGCCGGATATGGATTCGGTACGCTCCAATGCTAGCACCTTAAGGTATTTGTCCGACTGTGGCAGTAGCGATTAGGTATCACAAGGTGAACCTTCGAGGTCCTCCTTTCGTGCCATAAAATTTCAAATCATAACCCTTTGTGGCTTTTAGTCGCCTCTTAACCGAGGCAGGTATATTTTAAGACCAGCTGGAGGTTTGATATTGTTCGATTTGTCTGAAAAATGGATTTACAAAACAGAATGGTTTCCGCTCTCGAAGAAGGTAAAAAAAATACTCTGTGTTTGAGGAAGACAGTATTAAATAACAATATGTACCTATATCTTATATGATCGAGTGTTGTGTAGAATCGGGGACCGCACTCCTTGTTGTTGTTGTTGTAACGAGGTGTAGCCCTGCCCAAATGTCAGACAGGGTCACCCCGCGTGTATTACTCTTGGCCGGGTCGATATAAAAAAAGGCCCGGGTCTTTTCGGCACGATGGGTACAGCAAAAGTATTGGTACCGTTCTCGTAGAACCGGCAATACGAGAAACTAACCGTGTAGGACATGTAGGTCATTTAGTGTTACCCAAGGTGCACCAACGGGGAGGCGACCTACACTTACAGCGCGCTCCTTCATCTCCTGCTTTGTTTATGAGTACAACTTGCATACATTTTTGGCAGCTTTTGAAAGTATTCTCCCTCAGAAGCAAAGAAATTTAGTACTCCTAGATCGAATACTTTGAAGTACTGCGACACTCCTTAAGGACTATTCTTTGCACGATTGTGCATAGTCAGAGTAATATAGTTATCTGCAAGGGATAAGCCTGCAAGTGATGTAGGGGAAGGATGACTTAACAAATATTGGTTGTAAGCTCGGCTTTTGTTTTTCACATGATTATCCTCTGATTAATCCCTGAATTTCTCAAAGAGCTGCCCTCCCCATTAATTAACTTACTCCTATGTATATCTTTGCTTTGTTTCTTTTGTCTTATTTTACTCCGCTTGAATTGCAGCTTTACGAATTTATATAGCCCTGGGGGAGTGGGCCTCTCATTTTCCAAACCTAGATACATATATGTATCGTAAGCAGCAAAATCCTGAAACTATTGTGAAAGTTTATGGCAGATCGGTAGTGAAATTGTGGTTTGAGCGTGGCACATCCAACTTATCTAAAATCGTAAAAATCTTGATTAAATCTAACATATAAATAAAAACTAATGGCGGCGATATAACAACAGGTTATCATAACCTCTAACGAGATTTTTGCCGAGCTTCTCTTTCCAACTTGTGGTGTATTGCTTTTGTGTTTTTTTCTACAAGTTGGCGGGACCTACAGTTTTTTGCCGACTCCGAACGGCACTTGCAAAGCAAATGATTTTTTGCTGAGAAGCTTCTCATGGCAGATATACACCCGGAAAGTTTGCCAAACCACTGCCGAGGGGAGACCCCGTTTAGAAAAAAATCTAACATATATAAAATCAGGCCCGTGCGCAGGGGTTAGTTTGGGGGTTCAAACCCCCCCTATTGGCTCTCAACGACTGAATTTTTTCATAAAAACTGTCAAAAGTCACAACCTTCGGAGCATACAAAACTTCAAAACCCCCCCCTATAGCAAATTCCTGCGCACGGGCCTGTATAAAAGCATAATTAACTGCAACACAACTCTTTCGGGTCTAACATATTTATATTCTGGGGGCGTGTGCCCGCCTATTTTCCAAAAATATATATAACCTCTACCAGCTAATGAGCCGAAGAATCTACTGTGAACATTTCATAAAGATCGGCTGAGTATTTTGGACGCCCCTAAAATACATATTTATTTTTATTTTTAAGATTGCTTATTTTATTAGTAGCAAGTAGGGATGTCAATTTTTCGGGTTTTGGCCGTCCCGGGATTTTCGGGATATGCTTTTACAAATCCCGGGATCCCGGGATTAGTCCCGGGATTAGGGATTCGTTATTTCTAACAGGTTTGCTTCAAAAAGACTGGAGAAAATGTTTGTGAAACTGTCAATTTTTAAATAAATAACAAATAAAATTAATTAAATTTATTTATCCCTTATATTTTTTATTTACTTTTAATGTATTTCATTTGAATAAAAAAAAATAACACACTTCAATAGAAAGTTATAAAATATAAATAACTTATTATGTTTAAGTATAAATGCACTTAAACATTTTGATATACGTACATACAAACATTATCACATACAAATATGATAAGGTGCATCAGCCTATCTACACACATAAATATGTAAAACTATAACTATAAATAATCAGTATGCTATTTTAATAAACTAGTTCGTCTTACAAACGCACTCAAATAAGTTGATTTTAATTCAACAAGCTGAACCACTTCCCCCCACCAGTGGGAAGAGGTTGTCAGTTAATAATATTAACATATTAAGTATTCTTTTTTTTGTAGTTGAACTCCTACATTAATATAAATGTATTAAACAGTTTAATAATGGTAAGTATTAATTAAAAAGTAAAAAAAAATTTGGTACATTCAGCGCGCCTCTTCCCAGCCAGCAAGATACCTTACATTTTACGAACATTGCGTTTTACGAGCTATTCTCGAATCAGCAACAACTAAAAACACAAGCTTTTTTTATTTTGTCAAAAAAAATAAAAATTTAAATTTCAAATTCAATATTTTGAAAATACGAAGTACGTTTATGATCAAAAAACGGACGTATAGAGATTCATAACAGCCTAACCTAATATAAACGCACGGACTGAGTTTTCTGTCAAAAATGTCTCATGCACATACAACTTGTATGGGAGTAGCCGAATTTGAACGCACTGCCTAAAAAAACCTAACTCAATTTTCAATTTTTGTTTTGCGTGACATTTCGATTTGACGTAAACTCTCAGAGCGCACGTCGTTGACATGTAATTTTGCTGTTTACAAGGTACAGGATTGGCTTCTGGAGCTTTTGTTTTACGGCACACAACAATATTATGTTTTTTCAAATGCGTGTGCAGCCCTTTTGTTGAGCCACCTTTCGTTAATAATATTTGACTGCATTTTTTGCACTGAGCTGACTCGTCGTTGTCGCGCGCAACTAAAAAATAGAACCACACGGAAGACTCCTCTTCCGCCTTTGTTTTATGTGCAACAAAACCTGTACGAAATAAATTTCAATTTCATTACAGTGATTCTTTATTTAATGAAAATGTAATACTTCGTATAAAAATGGATGAGTGCGAGGTATTCCACTTCACCGAAGTTATAAATATATCTATATTTACCTGAAGTGGACGGCTTTTCAGTCATATTTAATTATTCTTATTATTCATCAATCAATTATGCGCGCAAAAATAACAATGAAACCAGCTGATTTCTACGTCAACAGTGTTGTAAACGCTAACCCAAATTTCAGTGTGGTTTCTTTGCTATACAAGAGGGATTTTTCTCACATCCCGAAAATCCCGGGATTGCTGGAACACAATCCCGGGATTTTCGGGAGCTTAAAAAGGGTCGGGATCCCGGGATTTCGGGATCCCGGGATCCCGGGATGACATCCCTAGTAGCAAGTGTATTTAACTCCGGTTCAATATTCAACAACCATAGAGACTTTAAAAAGGTGCTCAAGGCATAAGAAATGAGTAAGTCGTGGGAAAGATCACCAATTTAGTATTTACTAACTCACTGCAATTACCTAAGCTAGCAAATCTCGTCGAAAAGTATTTGAATATATACATTAGAGCGTCTCGGCTTACAGGCAAAAAAAAAAAAGTCGGCCGTACCTCCCCTCATATGAAGTGTTTTTGAAAAACATTTAAAAAAAAATTTGTTTACATTAATTACATTTTTCTTCAAATCCTTTGCATTTGTTGTCGGATTTTAAAGTTTGACACATCATTTTTTTCCTCTCAAAGAGGAGGTTTTTTCTCAAGAAAGCTCATTGAGGTCATGCGTTTCGTTGTGGTACCACACTTTAAAATCCGACAATAAATGCCGAAGATATGAAGAAAAATGCAATTGGGCGCAATCTGGGGTTGCCAGAAAAAAAATTTATTTTTTTTAAATGATTTTCAAAAAGACTTCATATG
This sequence comes from Campiglossa producta, assembly GCA_964058755.1. Taxonomy (NCBI): domain Eukaryota; kingdom Metazoa; phylum Arthropoda; class Insecta; order Diptera; family Tephritidae; genus Campiglossa; species Campiglossa producta. The sequence goes on along the minus strand of CAXKVI010000001.1, from coordinate 32,387,579 downwards.
AGGGGAGGTACGGCCGACTTTTTTTTGGTGATACGCTCTAATATACATATTTCAAAAATGTACTTTTCCAAACGTTGCATCGCAATGCTAAATATGTGCATTTCTATGTCGAAATTACCAACAAAACGATGACCAATTGAAAATAATCAAATTTGTTGCTTTAAGTCAAATCCTAATCAAATCAAAGCAAATCGGAAAAATATACAAAAAATTGTTGAAGACAGAATGGGTTTAATAGATCGAGATGCGTTGTAGGTAGCGTGATCGGCAACTGCGAACAGACGTTGAACAAATTTTTGCAATAGATAATTGCTATCAAATCGATATCATTTCTAAATTTTTGTTGTATGCGAATTGCAGGACAATAGAAGTAGATACGTCCCAGGTAATAAAAGGTTAAAACAGCACATCTCACTTTTGCAAAACCTGCTAACTGTATCCATCCTATTCTCAACCAACATGCCTACCCTGCAAACACAGTGACCATCACTTGATGCATCATTTGAGGTTTAAACTTGAGGTTAACGTTCCTCACGATCCTCCATCACGTTTTAAGGGCAATGTGGAAAACTTGAGGGACTCCATCTCCTTCACAATTACGTATTTCTGCGTTCAATAACTAATATAGCTCTACTCTTCTGTTTCCTTAATCAAACTTGAGGTTTGCATGTGTCAAACTTGATCCACTGCCTCATCAATGAGTGTCAAGTGATGCCTCAAATGATGGTCACGGCAATGTGTGCGATTAAAAAATATATATTTCATTGTTTCTATCTCATCTTTCATTAAAAAAATTCGTTTGGATGTATTGATGTCCAAAATGATTTCAAAATGACCCAAAAAGACCCTTAAATGGACTTAAATGATCCGAAAATGACCCCAAAATATCCAAAAATGATCCCGAAATGAGCCAAAAAACCCAAAATAATCATAAAATAATCCCAAAACGACCCCAAAAACAGCCTCAAATGTTCCCAAAATGATCCAAAATTGAACCCAAAATGATCCCAAAATGACTCAAAAATGATCCGAAAATTACCCCAAAATTATCCGAAATTCATCAAAAATTTAACCCAAAATGATCTCAAAATAGCCCCAAAATTATCCCAAAGTGACCCCTAAATGATCCCAAAATGTTCCTAAAATAATCCAAATATGATCCCAATATGAATGAATGAATGAAAATGGTAACCCTAGGCGGCAACCCTACTTGAAAATATTATAGCTAGAAAATACCTTACATTTGATACCCATATTGGCACATCTCGCTCCATAATTTAAAAAAAATTGAGGTAGGTGGTAACCCTGTACACCCCCCAAGTGGCAACCCCAAATGGACAGTCTTAGAATCAATCATTCTATCTATATGGCAAATATCCAAATCGGTCAAACTGTCCCCGCGAAAGTACCGGATATACAAATATACTTCGATAAGGTGGCAACCCTAGGTGGCGCCCTACTTGAGAGTATTTTAGTTGGTATGTCGCCGAAAATACCTTTCATTGATACCCATATTGGCATATCTTTCTCCGTAATTTAAAAAAAAATTGAGATAGGTGGCAACCCTGTAAAACGCCCCAAGTGGCAACCACAACTTTTTTGGCGAAAGAAAGGTTTGAACTATCCGAAGAATCAATAGATTTGTGTAACACTGCCAGATTCGTGCCAGCAATTAAGCGCGGATTGAATAAGTAAAGAGGAGATGCATATTTTAATGTGAGAACAATTCAAAATCATAAATTTATGTTCGGAAGCAATAATGTTTTCTCACCACTTGACTTTAGTGAAATTTTAAGTCACTTCACAATTACATACTTGATCACCCAAACACTACATTGACGCACTAACGGCATTCTGAAACTGATAATAAACAAATCCATTGCGATATTATGCTTATCTACCAACATCATTCACATACACATTTATTCATACAAATGTACCTATGTAGATTTGGGTACACAATTCCTTATAGAAGAACTCAACACATTCTCGCCTCTTAATAATGACACAATTAGTTCAAATTAAGACCAGAAAGTGTTATTGAGATGATAAAAAATGGAAGCAACACTCCAAAAACTTAAAAGCATTAATCGAAATGCTGTCGGGCCTATCAAGTGCTAAGGGTTAGTGAACTTTGCCGTTTTAAAATTAAAAATCCATTTGAACTTATTTAGGGTCATCGGAGCTTAACTTAACATACCCCGTGACAATACCCGAAGATGAATAAGCTAAAGTCTGGTTTTCATTAGGTCAAATTTTGACAACTTCTATCGACAAGCTTGATGTTATGGTCAATTTTATTGTACAGTAGAAAATTTCATGGACTATTTGACCGATCGAATAATTTATTTTAAATTATTCGATTTTGTTATTAACGAACAAACTGAGCAACAACTCACAAACAAACAATACCAGCTACCGTGATTGCAATTTCGTTCTTGCTAAGGAACTAGTCTTTATCGAAATAAGCAACCGAATCTCGATAAAGTCGATGAATTTTGACACCTTTTGACCCAATGAAAACCAGCCTTAAGAGCTCAAATGACTGAAATTCGTAGTACCTAGTCTGCTTAAATTAGAACTTATTTGGACTACAATCACCAAAAATTTGGAATAAAGATACTTTTACAACAACTCTCTCCCTAATTTCTGGCTTTTGGCGTAGATAAATAAGGAACAAGTTCCCTGATCCGAAGCCCATCAGCTCAGAAGCAGATTACAGGTGTCCAGGCGAATACCATTCTTGAGGCAGCCACATCTGATTCAAGAGTGCCCGCTGTGGCCAAGAGAACCGTATGACAATTGCCGGTAATATCACAGTAGCCTGGAACCCTAATAATTTTTATTTTGAGGTAGTTGGACGCAAGCGTAAGTGAAGTAAGGTAGTACTTGACTGTCCTCAATCGAACGATGGAGTCGTGGCACTTTTGACAGGGTCACTTGGATGTGCATTAATCTTGGCCGCGTCGAAGAAAAAAACACCCGGGTCGTTTCGGTACGAAGGGTACAGACAAGTATACTTGTATACCTGTATACAGGTACCTTTTCGTAGACACGTATTGACGAGGGTTGCTAGGTCGTCAGCATAGGCTATCACTTGACAGTCCCTGGGCTTGAATTTCTGGAGCTAGCCATTCACTACTATGACCCAGATAAGTGGAGAAAGAACACCTCCGACAATGACCCTTCTCTAAGCTCCAGCACCTCCCCACTCCGCCATTACAATCCTGCTCATCACCCCATCCCCGTCTTCTTTGTTGCTGCTGTGAATAAGTACCCCCGTGAAATTACTGAGGTGGCAGAATATGGCAACTACCAGCCGAAAGCAAACATATCTAATTCAGAAAACGAATGCCGTTCAGGCGAAGGCCATTTAGCGTTACCCGGGGTGCACCTCTCGGAGGCGGACCTGCTCTACACCCCATCATACCTGCTAACGAATCATTAATTCACCGCAGCAATATGCCATTCAATGCATTCAATTCAATTCGTTTATTTATTTCATCAAACAATCAATAATCGCTAATTAAGAGCTGAACGACTTTTGCTAACACCAGCAATATTGTACGCAAACAAATCCAACGACCATAAAAGGATTTTAACACTCAGAACTAATAGTGTTGAACGGAAAAAGGGATGACACGTGAATTGCGGATGTGGATGTATGCATATAATCACATAAATACAAGCACATAATCCTGAATCCTGAAGCTATTAATTCCACACGAGTGGCTATGAAGAGGCGATCATTAGCTGAGTAACGCTAAAGGGCAAACTTGGAAGAGGGCAGAGGCGTTTCCCAGAGAAATTCGTAACAAAGTTGATACAATGAAATCGTGTTGCAATAATAATAGTCATTGTTATGAGCGAAAAAGGAATTGTCTTCAAGGATATGCATGAGAAGGTATGTATATAGAGGTGATGTAAACACACATTGTAAAATAAAGATATCCTGTCCGATAGTGCATTTACCTAACCAAACCGCGGCGTCCATGATTGCTGAGCACTTCAGCCTGGAAGACGCTGCAACGATCAGGTAATCTGGAGGAGGGCTCAAGGTCTAGGTCCTTTGCATAAACCCCTCCTGCAACGGTGACGACTAATTTCAAATATATGGAAGTGCTGTCATTAGTAGCGGAAATATATAAACCGTATCCAGTGATGCAACTACTTCGCCTTTCCTTGAGTAGTTGATCAATTAGTCCAATAAGGGGCCTGCTCATGCCCAGATTTGTTGGACCGGTGTTAATAACTTCTGGGCTTATAGCAGTTTCTGTTGATTTCCCTATGGTATATGTATGCAGATAGCTACGACTTTGTATGGCATAAACTCTAGTCAACTTTGTCTGTGGTTTAAACTTGCACTGAAAAACCGGTCCTTTCTCCAGTTGACCTAGCCCGGTTTTTCAGTGCAAGTTTAAACCACAGGCAAAGTTGCCTAGGGGGTGTAAAAGTAGGTCGCCTCCCAGTTGGTGCACCCTGGGTAACGCTAAATGACCTACATAGCCTACACGGCTAGTTTCTTGTATTGCCGGTTCTACGAGAACGGTACCAGTACTTGTGCTGTACCCATCGTGCCGAAACGACCCGGGCCGTTTTCTTATATCGACCCGGCCAAGAGCAATACACTCGGGGTGACCCTGTCTAATATTTAGGCAGGGCTACACCTCGCTACAACAACAACAACAACAGAGTTTATCCCAACCCCTGCGGGTTAGGGGTTTAGAATATGCCCGAGGTAGGCATAGGTACCGGTCGTAAGAGACGACTAATATGCATATAGTTAATGACGTGCTAACTCGATGGTTGATCTACGGATATGATGCCTCTCATCTCTCATTACCCATCTTATCCTTTCTTTCGGATGAAATTAGAAGGTTCCAAAGGTCATACCAAATCACTCCCGAGAAAGTCGGGCAGTGCCGCAAGGGAGTACCGGAGCGTAGCGGGTTCATATTCGGCCAAGGACTGTCAATTTCGACATCACTCCCCAAAACCTTCGGGGAGTATTTTTGTCTTAACAACAACAGCAAAAATAACAACCAAAACAACAGAGTTTATCCCATACGGTTAAGTGTTCGGCCTTCTACACCAAGTCGTGGCGGTTCGATGCCCGGCAAAAGTAATATCAAAAATTACTTAGAAAAACAATTTTTCTAAACGGGGTCGCCCCTCGGCAGTAGTTTTGCAAACTCTCCGGGTGTATTTCTGCCATGAGAAGCTTCTCAGCAAAAACTTCATTTGCTTTGCAAGTGCCGTTCGGAGTCGGTAAAAAACTGTAGGTCCCGCCAACTTGTAGGAAAACTCAAAAGAAACACACCACAAGTTGGAAAGAGAAGCTCGGCTAAAAATCTCGTTAGAGGTTATGATAACCTGTTGGTATATCGCCGCCATTAGTTTTTTTTTTGTTTTAAGTCACTCAATTTGCACTTAACTTGCTGGCTATGTTCCGCTTCTAACAACTCAATTATTTAAAATACCTACAATAATTTAGCCTATAAAATTGAGTCACATTCAGTATGAATAAGCCGCTGCCATATGTGATTTTTAAACAGCAATGCACAGCTATGAGCGATTGTAAAAATATACCTGCAATTGTATGAAACATATGCATACACATTATTTACGTAGCGCTAAAGCATGGCCGTAGGTATGAAGACCACCTACAACTTTTAGAGCCACCAATAACAAGTAGTGGGCAATGCTGGCAAGAACATAAACAATCACCACCTGAAGACGCCATTCTTAATTTAGTTGTATTGTCGTTGCAATATCTACATTTGTAAAAGAAAATTAAGCATACACATGTACATTAAGGTGCCTCACCACAAAACATTGCAATTTTTTCGCCGGAATTTCTAAGCTCACTCTTTTCCAATCCCGAAATATTTCGAAACTATACTAAGATCTACGAGAGCTGCGCCAAGGTAGAAATAAATCCAAAAAATGTACCGTTTTGAAGTAGAGTAAAATTTGAGAAAATGGCTGTTGATGCAACGGATATAGAAACTGTAGCCGACTTTCAGGCGTATGTTGCAGACTTTCAGGCGTAGGCGATTTTCACCACGAAGTTTAGCTGTGCAAATCAAATAGGGGGTGGAATTCTAGGATCTAGCTAACATCGAAAAAATTGCAATAGTTAGGCCGAACAGTATTCATGGGCGTTGCCACTTATGGCGGTTTACAGGGTCGCCACCTAACCCAATTTTTTTTTAAATATAGAGCTAGATATGCCAATATGGGTATCAAAGGTATTTTCGACCGTATTCCAAATAAGATAATTTCCAGCAGGGTTGCCACTTAGGGTTGCCACCTAACTGCAATTTATTTATTTTTTTCGTATACCTCGGGAACTGCTTGGCCGTTTTGGATAAAATTTGGCATATAGACAATCTGATTTATTCTTATATTACATGCATGGGTGCTGCCACTTAGGGCGGTTTACAGGTTTGCCGATTTTTTTAATATAGAGCTAGATATGCCAATATGGGTATCAAATGAAAGGTATTTTCGACCGTATTCCAAATCAGATAATTTCAAGCATAACTTTTTTCGTATATCTCGGGAACTGCTTGACTGGTTTGGACAAAATTTGGCATACCTATAGACAATGTGATTAATTCTAAGATTATAGACATGGGTGTTGCCATTTAGGACGGTTTACGGGGCTGACGATTTCAAGCAGGGTTGCCACCTAACCGAATTTTATTTATTTATTCGTATGTCTCGGGAACTGCTTAACCGATTTGGATAAAATTTGGCATATAGATAACTTGATTCATTCTAAGATTATATACATGGGTGTTGCACTAAGGGTGGTTTACAGGATTGCCACGTGTACTGGCTACACGCGGTTTTTTTTTAAATAAAAGGAGTTTGGAAAAATATTTTACAAAGAAGAATGCCTCAAAGGATGAAAAAATAATTATCTTCGAGCTGTTAGTCTAAAATATCAGTAAATTGGGCCAAACTGGGTTAAATTTTGCAAGAATATTAACGCCTGGAAAATGCCTTTAATATGATAGGTACTTCAAAAGTCTAGATCGATTTAGATTTGGTGGAGTTTTTAAATTTTTCCACAATCCTACAGCGAAGCTGCTCTTTCTCCCTTTTAGCGATAAATCATCCTACCGACACCAAGGGAGCTCAAGTCATCCTCCACCATTTTTTTTAAACATATATGTATAAACCCCGAACTAGGTGCGCTAAAAATGATCACCCACAGCGTCAAGGAGTTCATATAAGTTAATGGCTTATGTATTAACTCCTTGACGCTGTGTGTGATCACTTTTGATGTAATTAGAGTGGTACATAATGTTATTTTTGAGCACAGTTATTTTTATGATCTTTATTCAGTGAGTTTAAATTCAGTACTAAGTTTACAAAGTTTCAGAAATAAAGGAAAGAGCAAAATACAAAAGAAAACTTATTCAAAAACAAAATATAGATATGAAGATGTGTAAAGAAGATATCGTAAATTTTTAACACTCCCTCTCGATATCTTCTAAAAAAAAAAAAAAATTAATTATCATTTAACATTCCAAAATTGAAAATTAGATTTCTATGCCTTTCGGCTGACAACGGCTTGGTTAACTGATCTGCAAGCTGGCCATCGGTAGATACATACATAACATCAATGTCACCTCTTGCTTGCATATCACATGTATAAAAATACTGCGTGTCTATATGGCGCGTACGCTTTGATGAATGTGGACTCGATACCAAAATGATTGCCTGCTGATTGTCGCAAAAAATTGTTGTTGGTTGACGTTGTATAAGACCCAAATCCGACAAGAGCTTTCTTAAACAAATAGTAATTTTCGCTGCTGAGCATAAAGCAACAAACTCAGCTTCGGTTGTCGATGTGGCTGTTACGGTTTGCTTTCTTGAACTCCATGCGACAGGCCCGTTGTTCAACAAAACAATGCAGCCTGTGGTGCTTTTCCTTGTATCGAGGTCCCCAGCCCAATCAGAATCGCAAAAACAAATCAGCTTGTTACTTTTGTTCTGCGACTGCGTAAATGTTATACCCATATCAGTGGTACCTTTCAAATACCGAAATATACGTTTGACGCCTTTCCAATGAACTTCATTTGATTTTTCCATGTACCTACTGAGAACACCAACTGCATAGGCGATATCCGGACGTGAGCATACCATAAGGTACATTAATGAGCCAATAGCTTCCCTGTAAGGAAAATTATCATCACACACCTCTTCAGATATTGTGTAAGTAGTTCCAGGTACTGTAGGAGAAGAGACAGCAGAACAGTTAGTGTGGTTAAAACGATGAAGTATTTTACTTATATAAGCTGACTGATAAATTTTTAAACTTCTCTTCTTTCGATCCCGTTTAATCTGCATACCAACAAAAAACTCTGCTTCTTTATACGTTATACAAAACTCTCTATGCAGTTTATTCAAAATATTTACAATTAAATTTGTCTCATTGCCGCAAAGCAAACCGTCATCAACGTAAAGTGCCAGGTAAAGAATAAACTGCTGCGATGTATATGTAAACACACACTGATCACTCGATGATTGTGTGAATCCACTCCCCAATAAGAAATTTACTATTCTTTTGTTCCACTGCCTGGAAGCCTGCTTAAGGCCGTATATCCCCTTTTTTAGCAAACAAACTTGATCATTTTCTTGAAAGCCATACGGCTGCTCCATATAAATTATATCATCTAAATCTCCGTGCAAAAACGCAGTTTTGACGTCAAATTGGTATATTTCAAAATCCTCAGCTGCAGCGATCGACAGTAAAACTCGAACTGAGTCATACCTCACTACAGGTGCATATATTTCGTCGTAGTCTACCTTAAATTTTTGTGAGCACCCTCGTGCCACAAGTCTGGCTTTGAATTTTTCTATTTCGCCTTTTGCGTTTAGTTTCTTTTTGAACACCCAACGATTCGTAATAACATTTTTATCGGGAGTGCGGGGGACTAACTCCCAAGTTTTGTTATCGTTTAAAGACTGCAACTCCTCATCAATGGCCGCTTGCCATTTTTCGGCATCTGTGCTGTTCATTGCCTCTTCTAGATTGTTTGGCTCAAGTTCTGCTAAAAATACTTCTGCAAAACTAAGATTTTCATCTTCTATGTTTGATTTCTTCCTAAAACGCGTATTATACGGACTTCTTGGTAATGTGAGTCTGGAAGTTGCTACAACCTCAGGTTTATCGTTGTCGTTAGTTTTATCTTCTACTGTTGGTTCATTGGCTTCGTATTCTGGCACATGTGTTTGTGTATTCATTTCTATGGATTCATGCAAATCGTTTTGTTTTTCATTAAAAATCAGATCACGTCTTACATACACTTTTCTCAAGCTAGATTCATATACTCTGTATGCCTTACTGTCATCGTTATACCCAACCATGATACATTTCATTGAGTTTTTCTCCCATTTAGTTCGCTGATCTTTTGGTATATGCACAAAAACTTCACTGCCAAAAACTTTTAAATGCTTAACACATGGTTTGCGTTGGAACCATAGCTCATATGGAGTGACTCCATCAATTACTTCCGACGATATACGATTTCTGAGGTACACAGCCGTGTTAGTAGCTTCACCCCATAAATACAATGGTAAATCTTTAAAATGTAACATAGCCTTAGCAGTTTCTACTACAGTTCTATTCTGCCTTTCAATAAAACCATTTTGTTCTGGCGCTCTGGGAGTCGAAAATTGTTGTTTAATACCTTTTGATAGCAAGAATTGCTTCACCGCGTTGTTCCGAAATTCCGAACCACCATCAGATCTCAGTTTCTTGATGCTATGGCCATCTGCTCGCACGTCAGCATAAAATTGCTTTAATGCATCCAAAACGCCGGTTTTGTCTTTCAGAAAGTACACAAAGCAATATCTGGAAAAATCGTCTTTTAGTAACATAAAATAATTAGCGCCGCCAATCGATGGCGTGCTCATTTTTCCACATAAATCAACATGGAACGTATCACCAGGAATTTTTGATCGCTTTGGACTATTTTTGTTGAAGCTAAAGCGATGTTGTTTGCCAAAAATGCAACCTTCACAAAATGGGGTTTCGCCATCGACAGTGTCAATATCCAGCCCCTTAACGATGTTGTTATGGTTCATTTTACGTAAAGTGTCATAACTCACGTGACCTAGACGTTCGTGCCAAGTCTTTATGGAAGCTATATTGTTCAGTTCAGCTAATTTTCCGGGTTTCAAGTTCATTCTATACAACTTATTTTCACGATAGCCGTCAACTAAAATACGATCACCTTTCTTAAACACAACGCGCTGGCCACCTTTCAAAAAAACTACATCAACATCTTTTTCTGTAGCTTGTGAAATTGAAACGAAATTTCTATCCAATTCTGGCACATACAGTACATTTTTGAGTATATACACAGCGTCGCCCTTAAGCGAGCTCAAAACGTGCATAACGATATCACCTTGACCAACTGCACACAATTTTCTACCATCACCAACGCGAACTTTGCAAAAATCTTTTGGAAAAGCTGTAAAGTTTTTAAATAGCTCCCTCTGAAAGCACATATGGTCCGATGCGCCCGAATCAGCATACCAATTACTTTTAAAGTTATCATTGACCGTATTCATCAAAAACGATTGCAGAGTAAATAGTTCTTCTTCATTTCTTTTCACATCATAGCCTTTACCTTTTGTTGTTTGTTTTTCCATCATCATATTTTGCCTATCACCTTTTCTGCGGTTTGGTGTATGGGTGCGTTCGCTTTCATAGCGGTCCGAATTATCTCGCGACTTTTTATAGCATTCTCGTGCCCAATGGCCTGGCTTGTTACAATAATTGCATTTGCCTGGGCGCCTTGTTGTATTGTTGCTTTTATTTTCATTGCTTTTGATTTTATTTCTGCTTAAAGCGTATGCTGTGCCGGTGTTACCCATTTGCCCTTGAGTTGAACTTTCGTCTGCTTGCCTTAAATTTATTATTGCTTCTTCGTTAATAAGATGATCCGTTAATTTTTCAATGCTTTGATCGGTGCTTGGCACTGCATACCATGCCGTTCTTACGTGATCGAACTTTGGGGGTAGACTGCTCAAAATTTTAGCAATAAGCATTGGTGTTTTCTGCTCCAAATCTAAATCTTTTAGCCGTTGTGCCAGTGAAGTAATGCTTGCTATAAAATCGGAAACACATTCGGATTTTTCCATTTTTAAATTCATAAATTTCCCTAAGAGTACTTGGGCTGATTGCTCACTTTTCTCTGCATGTACAGTTTTCAGCCTTGCCCACATTTGTGCTGCAGTTGAGCAATCGCTTAAGTGCTTGAGCTGCTCCAACTGCAAGCCACGCATTAGGAAAGCTTGCGCCTCTGCATCTTTTTCATCCCAGGTCGTTGAATCGGTGCTTGGTCGTGCAATTGTACCCAATATGTACGGTTTCAGCTTATTTTCCGCCATATAAATTTCCATTTGTCTCTTCCAAAGCTGATAATTCGTACCATCAAAACGATGAATTTGATATATTTTGGATTCTGCCATATTTCTAGGCATTTGCTGTGCACACCAAGACTTTTCTTTGTCGAAAGAGCTTTCTTCTTTAATGGCTAAATTATCCACCACAATTTTGCTTTCTTTGTCCGAAATATTTATTACAAGGATATTCTTCTCATCCATAAATTTAATAAATGTAAATCACTCTGTAATGCACTGGGCCCATAACCTTTTGAGCACAGTTATTTTTATGATCTTTATTCAGTGAGTTTAAATTCAGTACTAAGTTTACAAAGTTTCAGAAATAAAGGAAAGAGCAAAATACAAAAGAAAACTTATGCAAAAACAAAATATAGATATGAAGATGTGTAAAGAAGATATCGTAAATTTTTAACAGTTATACAAACAATTTTTTTTATTTTTCATGTCTAAAAAACAATAAATAAGTAAGCAAAGTAAAACATATACTCAACTAGTTTTTTTTAACTCGTTGGATACTCATCTGTTGCACAAATGCATCACAACATATGTTGGCGGTAAATTTCAAACACGTACTTCAGTGGCCCACTACTTATGGATATCCATCAAATACTCAACAATAATAAAAATACGTTTAACTTGCCATCAATATTATAGTACATACATATGTAAATAAAAACCCGCCTACAGCAGCCATACTCGGCACAGATTTTATGCATTTTTTCCTTTTATTTATTTTAATATTAAGTAAACAATGAATTCAGATTTAAATAACAAAGGCAATTGATATGAGAGTTTACTTCTTATAGCGGATTATTTGTAGTTATGGTGCAAACCAGAGCACCGCGTGAGTGCCTATTTTTTTGATATCCGTTTGCTTTATTGTAAGGGTTAATTGTCCTTTCGTTCAGCTGCAATCTACCAATTTTTTTAATTTGCTAGATGAATAAGTTTTAATTATCACGACGATGTTTTTGTCACGCCCGCTCGAAAGTCCATCCACCAGTGCACTCTATAATTTAGTAGATTCACTTTTTTCAATACGTTAGTTCTAGTTTCTTTATCGAGGAGATCCATTTATTTCCTATAACCCTATTCTACTCTTAGTAGGTGTTCAATCAGTTTTGCAAAACTCAACTTCTACTGGGTCAGGTGGGCTTTAATTTGGATACCTTTTTGCTCAAGAAACGGTAAAAATTACACTGCCCGACAAAAAAAATATCCTCGACATTTGATACAAAATCCAATGTTGTTGTTGTTGACAGCAAAAACACTCCCCGAAGGTTTTGGGGAGTGTTGCCGAAATTGACAGTCCTTGGCCAGCTATGAATCCGGTACGCTGCGATACTCCCTTGCGGTACTGCCCGACTGTCGTGTTAGCGATTTGGTATGACCAATGGAACCTTCTAGGACATGTCATCTCTCCATCCGTGAGTAATGAAAGAGAAGATATGTAATGAGAGGTGAGAGGCATCATATCCGTAGATCAACTATCGAGTTCGCACGTCATTACCTATATGCACTTTAGTCGCCTCTTACGACCGGTATGCCTACCTCGGACATATTCTAAACCCCTGTGAGTGTACTCCAAGGCTAAGGTCAGAGAGGCCAGTATATTGAGACCTTTCGAGCCAAAAAGTATCACACATCGACATCCCAAACACTTTTAAGAGGATCTAAAAGTACTAAGGTAAAAATCGCGACCTGTAAGCGATATTTTGAAATTTACTTACCGTTTTTGGTTTGTATGAGTTGAAATAAACCCCAGAATAAAAAAAAAATGTGTATGCAAAGAGCTTGCAATTACCCGCACTTCTGCATTTCTCTGGTTCATATGTAAGCATTGTATGCACGTACCACAAATTGGAAATGTTTGTATAGGAAAGGACATAAAAAACGCTTGACTTGGATGTTCGGATGCACTTGCGCTTCGGTTAGCTACCAAGCAATTAACCCTTCCCATCTACACCAAGTATTAACAATAATAAAATCAATTCATTTTGTTTAGAGTTGAATTCATTTAAAATAGCATTTACTTAGTAGAATACACAAATGCTTTGAACACGTGAGAGTTAGGAGTGTGTTTTTTTCTAAAAACGAGATAGATGTTATTTTAATGTCTGCCTAAATTTTCCCAAAATTACTTTGCCAGCAATTAGTTGGAATTGGAGCATTTTCGTTCTCATGTCAACTCGTTAAATCTTCTTTTTGTCTTCTAGTAAGCGTTCTCAAAAGCAACTTAACACCCGCAGCTTGTGCTCAATTAGCAAATGTTTATACATTTAATATCGGTTGTCAATCCTTTTCGGTATTCTAAATTTGATAGTTCTTCAAGAACTTTTGTTGTATAGGTATAGTGGGTTCAAAAAGTTTACACACAACATTGTGTTAAAATTGGCTGTCGGAACATCGTGGGTGTACCCTACTAGACAGATGCCGATTATTTGACCGGTTATGTAACCGACTTGCCTAATGTGACTTTTGGGTAGTTTTCTTAGTTATTTTCTTAAGGCGAGTGTGCAAAAAATAACCATGTCTTTGCTGTGCATTTGGGTTATGTGTGACGCAAACGTGTGTTAGCTGTAATGGTTATGAATAACGCAAATGTAAGGCAGACCCAATGGTTATGAATACCGCAAAACCAGGTTAGGTTTAATGGTTATGAATGACTCAATAAAAAGGAACCCTTGACAGATGGCTTGGAGTGCGTAAAAACAACAATTTTTGCTTGTATGTATTAGTGAGTATTTATAAGCATGGTTAGGCCCGTCTAGTAGGGTAGTCAAGTAGGATTTGGTTATGCTATTTTAGCGTGAACTATGGCTAATACAAGAGAGTGGCGTATCTACTACCGGTCCTTCCGGTTTCAGAGACCGGCCCCGAAAGTACGATTTTTCAAGAAGTTTACACAGCTTTGATTTTGTTTTTAACTATTCCGGTTGCTACGGCTGAGAGGTTCGTTTCAAAATTAAAAATCATTGAAACTTATCTTCAATGTACCATTGGCCAGGAGTAATTTGAGTATCTTGTCCATTGAACAGGAAATAGCTAATCGTTTGAGAAATGACTTAGATCAAATTTTTTTACAGGTTTTATGATTTGAAAGTAAGTATTGTAATTCCGGAAAAGGATTGTCAACATTCATACTCTCGTATCCCTTCAGCAAGTGCCTTTGCTGTTAATTCAATAACAACATAATATGGATATTCGTGTCCGAATATTTTTCGAAGTTACTATTCAAACAATATACTATCTTCTCGCATGGTCACACTTCTGTTTTGGCAAGAGTGTCAATGTAATTGACGTTCATATTCGCGTGTGCTCAAAATTATAAAGTGCACAACGTAAGTCCCAAATTCCACAGATAATTCTTGCGCCTCTCCATAGGCAGCTGTGGGTTATTAACAGGGGCGTAGCTGTGGTCTTTCGTAAAGGACATGAATTATCATATTATTTTAGACTTTATTTTTCTGCTGTCCCGTTATTTTCTTCTCCTTTTCGTTTCTTACCAATGATATCATTTTCACGATATTCGTCTTAGTTGTTTTTCTATTCCCTTTCCTTTTCACTTTATTTTATTATTTTATTTTATCTTATTTTATTTAATTTTATTTCAAGTTATATTATTTAATAATATTTTATTATACTTTTTTATTTGATTATACATTAGTTCATTTTATTTTATACTTTGTTTTATTTTATTGTATGGTAATTTATTTAAGTTTATTATAGATTAATTTTTTTTTTGTATAATATAATATGTATAGCGGAATACAGGTAGGAAACTTAGAGAAAGGAAGATGGAGAATCTGGCACAGAGAAAGAGCGGCTAAACATAAAATAACTATCATAAATTCTTACCGTTGAGCCATTTAGTACCAATGTAATCCCCCATTTTGCGGTGATATGATGATGAAATATCATATGATTAAGTATCGTGCGGTGGAATATCATATGATATCACTTTGTGCGTTGTTATGTGACATTCGAGAAGGATATCACCCAAATTAGACTGTGGGTTAATTGCTTATTCTTAAAAAATATAATTAAAGTTATATTAAGCTCTTACCATTCAAAATTTGTATGGAAATGTCATTTTAAAAAGTTGTATAAGCCAACTTTATTTTTTTATGAATAAGGGGGTTAGTATATGACCGCGGGTACCCTACTTGTTAGAGGTAAATAATTATTTGCGCCGTGAATGTGGGTTTAGTAGTTTACTTGTTTATTCACATGTGTGCCCACTAAAAGCAACAAACTAAACTCAAATCTTCACAAACTGCCAATCGAAATTATTGAATGACACTTGAGAAAACATCAAATGACATTTTGATGCCATCAATCGCTTCAGTTTCATAATACAAAACAATGTAGCTTTGCATTGAACATGAATATCGTGGACGAAAGGGTAAAACAGCCTATTCAATATTTGCAACAACACTCGCGTTAGTTACAAATCTAAATCTAGCCAAGAATTCCACATATATCTTTACGCTAGGAGCTTCAGAAAATTTTCAACACGAATGTTAGTTATACGGTTTTACACTTTTACCGCTGATCTGTATGTATGTATCTCACATTTTTACAGTGGGTATTAATTTACAGGCAATGGGCGCTACATGTCAATGGCACTCGCCCGATTCGTTGACAGCTCATCAGTGACTATTTAGCGAAAAGAGATACATTGAAGAAGAGTTTTAGAAACCATAGCATGTATGCAATTATGTTTAGATGTGTGAATGCCTTTCAAAGAATTTGTTCATTTATAATATAAAATTTGTTTATAAAACGGTAGATCAACCACTTGAGGTCAACCCTTGTCCACATACGTTAGCCCTAGAGGCAAACGGCTAACGCTACTAACTAATCGAAAACCGCAGCTCGTATTTTGTCAATTAGTTGTTTAGAAATTGATTAGCCGCCAACAAGTGTTTTGCTACTCGAAATGGCGCCTAGAGCTACTTGATCCGAAAAAACCTACTGTCCTACTACTGCAACCATTAATAGCTAATATTTGGTGACTTTCTTCTTGGATCTTCATATATTTTTAGTGCTCTTGCAAACATTACGTGAAATTTATGAATGTTTTGTAAATTTCTTTAAGTTTTTTTGTTTATTTGTTTGTATTTATAAATGACGCCTTCTATTTTGTCATTTGTCACTTTTAGTCAAGACAAAATTTGTTCATTTCCTCCAACCACTTGAGATCTTTGTCGCCCAACTTATTTCAATTGACGATCGACTTTAACCGATCAGCACTTTTTTTGGTTAAATTATTATTGGTTTCTTTAATATGTATTGTAAAGATTTGCAAATGTCGTCGCCAGCCGCAGGCGTCACCGCCCCAGGATATCAGACGAACCTGCTCATCATTAAATGGCTAACTGTTCTTTCTGTTTTTCTTAACTTTCACAACTTGTGTGGTCGTTTGGTGTGTGGGAAAATACCAGTAAGTAGACATACTTCCGTAAAATGACCCGTGTTGTTGTGCAAACTATAAAAAGTAGATTCTCAGAAATTAGTGAAGTATGTATGAGTTTAGCAAAGAAAAGGAACTTCTTTTTTTAATATCGATACTTCCAAATAAAATCAAAAATGTCTCAAAGGATGAGTAGCAATTTTAACAATAAACCAAAATTTAAGGTTTTGACAACCACACTGGGTTTCTCAATGGTTCCTAAAGCTTTTGGGTGTGCTGAATCCGTATCTGAAGTTAGATTTTTCGGGGCACTTTGTGTTTTGTCTCAGAGGGTGGTTTGTACTGAGATCGGTAGTTGTAAAAACTTGTATTATTTTTTTAATAATTTAACACGTTCAGCTCATTTTTCTAGTGTCAAGCAACCATAATTTTGGATTTTATATTTGGCGGCATACAGAGGAAGAATAAGTTTTAAAATAAAAAAATTTAATTTTTTTTAACAACTACCGAACTCGGCACAAACTACACTCTCCAGAGTAAACCTAGGGTGACCCGAAAATCTGACTTCAGATTCGGATTCAGCGCACCTCACTTTTAAAGAGCGATGAGAAATCCTCTGGAATTTGTTGGCTGTGGTGCAGTCTTATTATTTACAGATCGTTGAAAAGGAATCCATAATGATCCGAGAGTTCAAAAATGAACCGGTGATTTGGTTATACGTATTTATCCTTAGCAAAAAATTACTTTTAAGCATTTGAAAATTTCTCTTACCTGCCTGTTTCCCTATTTCAGGATTTTCCCCCTTTCCCTGTATCTTTTCATTTACGCATTACCATAAAAAGAGGCATTCACCACAAGATTTCAACAGCAATAATGATATTAAAGGTGATTATGCCACCCACGTTGAATGCGTTACCAACTTAGGGGTGGTGGGCAGCTAGAAATGGCCAGCCATTCGCCAACAGCAAACCTACTTTCTCAACCTAAACCACAGTTGCGCTCCGCATCTGTTTATATGTTTAATAATAATACGTATGCGTAGAGGAGTGATTTCAAGTGAAGCGCCAATATAAAATCTGCTGATTGTTTTTCTTCGAATAAAAAGCGTTAAAATAAATGAAAAATTCGAGTGATAAATTTTTGATGATTCTTATCTCAATTCAAACCTCCCTTTTTCTTCGTCGAGTCAACCGAAAGCAGTGAGATATTTTGGAGAATACCTACATATCTACATATGTATTTGGAATTCCATATTTATAAAGCTTACAAGTTTACCTCAAGAAGACTGTTAAATAAATTTATGCTCACCTTAACGTGGGTAAATGTTAACAGCACATGTGTTGCTTCCGTGATGAAACATATATCAATTAGCAAGTGTTTGTGTTTGGGTATAAATTGGTTTGCTCCCGCAGCCACTAAGCCACAAAATCATTGACGACCATTAAAAAAATTTGTCGATAGTATGAAATTATCCATGTTCGGCACATGTTTAAATTATGAGCACAAATTTGTATCTTTACCCTGCAGATAATTGTTAAACAAATCAGCAAAAATGTGTCTGCTTTAAAACAAATTTCAAATTAGCACAAGAAGCTCGGCGCGAATGGTTTCTTTTTTAATATACCTATAATGTCTTTGAATAGAGATACACATGAAATTTCCAAACATGAGCTCCGGAATTTTTTAAAACTAGAGTATATATTTTTTTTAAATCGTTTCTTTTCTTTTCTTTTCTTTTCTTTTCTTTTCTTTTCTTTTCTTTTCTTTTCTTTTCTTTTCTTTTCTTTTCTTTTCTTTTCTTTTCTTTTCTTTTCTTTTCTTTTCTTTTCTTTTCTTTTCTTTTCTTTTCTTTTCTTTTCTTTCTTTTCTTTTTTCAGTAAAAGCTCTCCAAAGAACGTTTTCGTATAATTTAAGAACGAAAATTCGTAAATATTCATGTCAAACAAAATTTCAACATTAATTCTTAAAATCCAAGAACTCATTCTTAGAATCTACGAACTCATTCTTAGAATACGTCAATACATACTACGACCTCATTCTTAAAACGTATGAAAAGATTCTTAAATTATACGAACTCATTCTTAGAATATGGCAATCCATACATATTTATACATACGAACTCGTTCTTAGAATGTATGAATCCATTCTTAAATTTTACGAACTCATTCATAGAACTCAAGAACCCATTCTTGAAATGTATGAATCCATTCTTAAATTTTACGAACTCATTCATAGAACTCAAGAACCCATCCTTGAAATGTATGAATCCATTCTTAAATTTTATGAACTAATTCTTATAATATACGAACTCATTCTAAGAAAATCCAAAAAACGAGGCATATTATCAATGAAAGTTTAATTATTATTGTTAAATATTATTTACGAAAAAATTGTATTTAAAAGTAGTAACAAAATTTGCATAATTTTTTTATATCGTCGCTCTCAACGAAGCTCGTTGTTTGCGTTTAAGACTAGCGCGGTTCGTCGTTCTCTGCGTGGAAAACTAGCATAGTTCGCATAGAACTAAAGCGTGTTAATCTTCGACGCAGAGAACGAAGTGTGCTAGTTTTCCACGTAAACAACGAACCGTGCTAGTCTTCCACGCTAACTGAACTAGTCTTCGTTGGGAGCGAGGATATGTAGCTAATATAATGCTTAGTTGAACTAACGTAGAGATTGGCACGGCGCTACCAGAATTCGGACACGATCTACACGTCGGGTGATAGATAGTAGATAGTGTCGTATGCAGAGTTCATCAAAGGCGGGAAAAAAATCTCGTTGCTACCATTTAGTGCCATAAGCGCTGCCATGCGCCACCAGGATTGCGATTGCTAGGGTTCTTGTGTCTTGAAGTGTGTTATTTGTGTCTTTGAAGTCTATGTCCATCTGTAAAATAATTGAAAAATGTTTAGCACACACTTAAAGTTAATGGCAAATTGTAAACTTACCTTTTTACACTAAATTGAAGGCAAATTCATTTATATTAACTATGTATTTATTTACATATAGCGAATTTGCCTTGACTATATTCAGCATTTAATATGAATGAAACATTTTTCACAGTGACGCTGTCTGCTCAGGTAAGAAAATGTTGGTTCAATCTATGACACTTTCCTAAAATCTACGAAACAAGTTCTAAATAATAAGAAAAACTTCTTATAATCATAGTGAAAAAATTGTAGGTACGTAATTTCTTAAAATTAATAACTAATTCGTAACATTTAAGAACAAATTCAGCCAAAAAAATAATGAATTTCAGTTCTTATATTTTAAGAACGAAGTTCTGACGTTAATAAAATGTAACGTATTTTTTCATATATAATAAGAATTTTTTCTTAAATTATATGTTATTTTTCTTAGATTCTAAGAAAAAATCAGCGTGAACTTCTATGAAACTTTGTTCGTAAAGAACATGTACGTTTTTGGTTCAGTGTGGTCGTTAGTCGTTAGTCTTTGGACTTTAATCGTTAATCGTTAGTTTTTAGTCTTTAGTCTTTACGTAGAACTCCAATGGTCATACCAGCACACACAACAGCGCTCTATACAGTAAATTCGTGTTTAGCCCTTGTAGTGGCGTGACTTTCAAATTCGTTTTTTTCGTGTTATAATTAATTTTCTGTTTGTTGATGACCACATTACATTACATATAAATAATTTGTATACCTTAAAATTATGGTTATTGCAAAAAAGGGGCGAAACTTGGTTTACTTGCGCATTTACGTATACATATATATATAAGACTTCCATGCCATTCAATTTCTAAATATTGCTTGAGCAAGTATGTGAGAGGAGTGTGTTTGATATTGGTGATCAAGTGGGTTAAATGGGATTGAAATCTCACACTTTTTGCTACTGATGAGATTGCTAAAACTGCTAATCCAATTTGACAAGCCATCTGGTGGGGTTTTTGGAAATCAACAGAAATCTTTGTAAGTGCCTAGATCTACATTTAAAAATATAAACCATAATTCTACTTTTAATCTTTACAAGTGCATTAATTGTCCATGGCAAAATAGATAAAACTAAAATTGAGAGTTGAGCTCAAGTGCCTTAAATGTATGAGCTTTTCGGAAATAAGCGTCAGAATAGAGGTCCAACAAACATTTACGCTTGAGTTACGTTAGATCTCAAGTTAGGAACTAACGGGCTTCTCTAACCTCTAGAATTTTTTCTCAACGCGGAATAAACTGGAGAAAGATAGCGTTTTCAACAAAAAGGGAATTTTTTTATACAGCAAAAGCGCTGATTTTCAAGTTGCGAAAGGGATAGTGCTCGATTTGAACTTAAATGAGATTCTCTAATTGGGCTCAGAGGTATGAATGCGATACTGAATATAAATAACAAAAATGAATTAAAACATGATTTTTATAATTTGAAGCGTTATAGTACGAGAGCCCCCCATAGTAGGGTGGTTCAGACTCGAATGCTCCAATGCAAAAGTAGTTTGCTTGAAAATAAATAAGCAAGTCTTAATGTTAGGGGCTATAAAAGTGTTTGTCAGAAAGGTCACTTACGCGGTCTCTTACATGTCCGTTGCGTGGTTTTGCACAATCACCGACGATATGTATAGGTACGCATGCAAAGTAATCTGCGTAAATCAACAACTGCCATATAACACATTGATCCATTCAAGTCCTCATATTTACATGTATGTATATGTATTTGTATATGTATGAAAATTAGTATATTTGAACGCGTTTTTACCAAATCGTTATCTGCCAATTTCAAGATATGCAAACTCGCAACTTTTCTGTAAGTCATATGGTACAAATAAAAAGCACCTGCCCAGAATTGTGTTTCCCTTTTAAATAAAATTTCCACTCGTTAGTGTTTTATCATTTCCAAACAGGCTAAGCGTTTATTTAAAAAAAAAGTTCTCGTTAAGTGTTAATTTAATACCAAACAATATAAAAATCGTGTTTATATTTATTTATACCTAAATTGCTCATCTGTTTAAAAATGAAGACAGAAGTAAATGTTTTCCTATGTTACTTAAACACATATGTATGTACATACATATGTTCGAAAGTATTGTTTATTTGAATATAGTTTATTTGCTAAGTAGTTAAGAGAAATATATGCTGATTTTGTAAAAAAGTTCCTCATACTAAAATGTATGTGAAAAGTTAGAAAAAAAAATATTTGCTGAGTAACTATAATTTTTCGTGGCTTTTTGCATTCAGTTTCATACGGCAAGGTTAGGGCAACTTAGGGCCGTATTTCATTCAAATCTGTCAGGCGGTTCTCGAGATATTACCGGATATATGTACATATCTCTACATCTCTACATATAATAAAATTGTAATAGGTCGATGTCTGTACATGGCAGATATCAACAAAAAATTGATTGGGGGAAGCAATATTAAGCGAGAATCAAAATCAACCATTTTAAAAATGTGTGTGTGTCTGTCTGTCTGTCTGTCCGTATGTTTGTGGCCGTATCACTCTGAAAGTGTTGAATGGAATTGAATGAAACTTTTTTCGTTGGATTGTTCGACGCTCAACTTAAAATTAAACATATTACTTTTTTCGATATCCCAACCGGTTTTGGAGTTATCGCCCAATATGTGGACCATGTCTGTCAGTATGTTTGTGGTCGTAACACTTTAAAATTACTGAATGGAATTGAATCGTTGGATTGCTAGACGCTCAACTTAAAGTTTAAGATATTATTTTTTGCGATATCTTAACGGGTTTTGAGGTTATCGCCCAATATGTGGACCAGGGGTGACCAAAAATGTCTTAGTACGATATGGGTGTCAAACGAATGGTATCATTGAGAGCTATAATAAGCGATGTGATTCATTGAAATATCTGAAATGGTTTGGGAGATATCTTGAAATTTCGATAGCTCGACCGGTTTCGGGTTTCAGGGTATCAAACAAAAAGTGTTTATGAATGCTGTCATAAACCATTTGATTAATTTCAATACCTAAGCTACCCCGGATATATCTCATAAAATGTGTTCTATTTTCTTACCTTATAAGAAATAAAAAGTTTAAGATACTATTTTTTGCGATATCTCAACCGATTTTATAGTTATCGTCCAAAATTTGGACCAGGGGTGGCAAAAAATGTCTTAGTTCAATATGGGTGTCTACACGGAGCCAAAAATGCCTAATAAAATTAATAAGATTGTCTTCATGATCAGCTTTTGGGCAAAGGGGTAGTCGCAACGGTGCAAACGAAGAAAAAACTGTAGGGAAATCTTTTTGGTTTTAAGAAGAAATTCTTATTAAAAAACTATACATTTAGTACAAAGGTGTAGTTAGACGCTGGCAATTATTAGTATACGATGGCCGGATGGTTAGCAGCTGGGTTTAGCATTCGAAAAATTGTAAGTTCGATTCTCTCTCTTTTTTTTCCTAATTAGAAATGTTAAAAAGAAATATTCTCAATTATATTTATGAGATTTTCCTTTGAAACATAACAACTCTACACATATGGGGTCGTGCATATATGACGTCACGCTCTTTGAGGGGGGGAGGGGTCTGCGATTTGTGACGAAATGCGACATGGGGGAGGGGGGGGAGTAGCACTTACGTGATGTCACGTTATTTTTTGCATGTTTTCTAGCGTGCAACGTCCATGAACGTTTTCAAATTTAGCACGTTTTCATTCTTTCGATTGGCAAATATTATTTAATAATTAATATAAACATTCTAAATATGTATCAGATTTTATGTCAAATAAATATTGAATTTATATTTATTAAGGGTGTGATGTGACATTCGAGGGGGAGGGGGGGGGTCTGGCGTTTGTGACTGGGTGTGACATGGGGGGAGGGGGGGTCAAAAACTACCAAAAATCGCGTGACGTCATATATGCACGACCCCTATCGGTAATTAGAAGCTGGCAATCAAAAGTGAGCGATGGCCTGATGGTTAACAGCTGGGTTTATCATTCCGAAAATTGTAAGTTCGATTCTCGGTGAGGGCAATATCATTTTATTTTTCATTTAAAATATTAAAAAGAAAATCTTCTTAATAACATTAAAAAGACTGTCTCTACAATAATAAGAAGCACATCTTCTTGAAGAAAATCTATAGAGATATCTTATGACTTTTGTTCTATTTTATTAGGCATTGTTGGCTCTGTGTAACGAAAGGTGTCAATGGGTGCTGTAATATGCCACACTCCGAGCAGCTGGTATCGACCTTAGGACTAATTGCTTTTCACACGTATAGCTTTATGTAGCTTGCTCGCGAGTAACTTGCTCGGAAAATTTGTTTATAATTTGTAATTTGGGTAGAACTTCAAATATTGTGCACAAATAAGTTCTATAATTTATGTTCTTTATATTGGAAAAATAAATGGCTTTAGGGTCGTTTTTATTAAACTTTAAGCTTTATCAGTCTGATGACAACATTTTTTGTGACCGAAATTTGGGTTTATCGAGCAGACAAACTTTAAAGCTTACATGACAACACGACCCTTAAGTGCTGAACTCTAGTCTTTTTGTAGGATTTTATTCTTTGCTAACCCAGCTCCAAAAAAAAAAAAACACAGAAATTATACGCATACGAAGTCGCGGGCACCAGCTAGTATACAAATATAATGCGGTTAGATGATAACCCTATGCGGCATCCTTTAGTTAATACATCCATACGTCGCCGAAAATACCTTTCGTTTGATACCCATATTGGCATATCTTGCTAAATATTAAAAAAAAAAATGAGATAGGTGGCAGTTCTGTAAACCACACCAAGTGGCAACACCCTTAGTCGGAAGTTTTAGAATCAGCATACCATCTCTATGCCAAATTTCATCGAAGTCGGTCAAACGAGATAGTACCGGATACACAATTATACAGCGGTAAGGTGGCAACCCTACTTGAAAATATGTTACTTGGTATGTGGCCGAAAACACCTTTCATTTGATACCCATATTGGCATATATGGCTAAATATTGAAAGAAAATTGAGATAGGTGGCATCCCAGTAAACCACTCCAAGTAGCAACACCCAAGTGAATAGTCTCAGAATCAAGAGTACTATCTCTATGCCGAATTTCACTCAAAGCGGCCAAGCGGTTCTCGAGATATTACCGTATATTAATTTTTTATTTTTTTTTTTAATTCATATTATTTTATTCTATTTTTAACTTAACTGCTGGGTAATACCGAATTTTCAAATGTCGGGACTAATCCTGGCTTAACGTCTATCATCAGGGATAAATGATTCTTAGTGAACCCTAATGAGCTCCCAAGATCGCCTGCAATACATCTTGATACAGAAGGATCACACCACCCTGCAGTATATAACATCAGTCTAGCGCTTCTTCAGTTGATCCTTGGCTCATCAAAGGTTCGAATTTAGGCAACTTAACAGGATAACTAATAACCTTTTCGATTGCTCATATTTATAAACTTGAAATAAGCATCCACCTAAAGCTTCGCTAAAACTAAATCAACGACAGTTTATTAGGTCATCTGCTACATTGACGTGTAATAGTTTTAAAATTTATTTACATTCTCCCGGCATATGTGTGTTTACAAATCATAAGATTGTTGAATCAACAATTTAAACCAAACGACATAATGAACACCACAAAAATGATGTTCTAGGAAAATTTAATGAAACAAGATGGGGAAATAAACGACCACCCACAAGTTGAATGCGCTAAAACAATTAACGGCAATTTGAGCACAATTCATTCATAAACAAATTTCAACAGAAAATTTCCAAATCAAATTTTCCCCATAGCACAAAATACACGGTATGCGCCATATGCTGGCGAACTTTTTATTATTTACCCAATCAGAAAACACCTACTTTCTGAGATTGTTTACTCAATTAGACTTACAATTTGCCCACCTCGGCGTATGGATAACAAAAAGACGAATACAGCGATACATGTGTACAACACATTCAATCATAGTTACATGAGACCGTTCAAGGAAAAAACTTTTTTCTTCCGAACTTATTAAAAATTGCTTTTTGACGCAGAAAATAGTCTGTTAAAGTGAGAGCTCTTTATACATATGTAAGTAGCATTACCTACTACCTAGCAGATGGCCGCAGATCGGACCACAAACGGGTAATTTTCTAATATCTTGACTCAAGCGCCACCTATCGGGTTTTTCTTTGTAAAAGAGTTTTTAAAGACTATACGATACTAGACTATTTTTTATTTTTTAATGTTTTTTTATAGTTATGGTGCTGATTTGCAAACAGCCACATTCTTTTGTCAGAATAGTTTTATTACAAATGTATTCCATTAGAGTGGAGTTTATTTCAAAAAGTTTTGAAATTGTTTAGAAAACAAAAAAATTAAGACGGTCTGATGTATATATATACATACATATGTACATCGACACTAATTTGAAAACTGCTCCACAAAGGAATATGCAAATTGTATTGTGAAAGTTGTTGCTGGAACTGATCGTAGTACTACTACATACCTCAGTGGCAGATCCAGGATTTTAGGAAGGGGGGTTAAAATTTTTTCTTCTAATTTCGGGGACATTTTTCATTTACGCTTTCTTTAAAGCTGGCCTTTTATGCTTGCTTTTCAAAAAAAAAATATATCTACATTTGTTAGTATGGGCAATGTCAGATTCAAGGTATAACTTATGTAAATCGTTTAAAAAGTTACCGAATCTGTATTATGTAAACGCAAAAATATGAGTTGCCAATTTGCTGGGAGTTTTACTATTTCTTTGTGTAATTTTTCCTGTATTTTACTATATTTTTTGTGTAATTTTTAGTATATTTTTCGGGTAATTTTCACCCTTTTTGCGAAACTTTTACCATCATAATTTTTCTATATTTTTTGCATAATTTTTACTGTATTTTTTTGTGTTAATTTGACCGTCTTTTCTGTGTAATTTTTACTATATTTCTTGCGTAACTTTTACTACATTTTTTTGGGTAATTTATAAGTATATATTTTGGATATTTTTTACCATAATTTTTGCTATATTTTTAATTTTACTAAATTTTTTGTGTAAATTTAACCATTTCTTCTGTGTAATTTTTACGATATTTTTGGCATAATTTTTTTTATATTATTTGGGTCGTTTTTTCTACATTTTTTGTGTAATTGTTTATTATATTTTTTTACCTATTTTTTACCAATTTTTTTGTTGTAATTTTTGCTATATTTTCAATGTAAATTTTAAAAATTTTTTTGTGTAAATTCTACTATTTTTTGTGTAATTTTTACTATATTTTTCTTGGTAGTTTTTACTATATTTTTTGTGTAATTTTTACTATATTTTTACTGTAATTTTCGCGTATTTTTTGCTTAATTTCTGCTATATTTTTTGTGTAATTTTTACTAAGGGTTTGAACCTGAAAACGACCACAGTTGACTCGTCCCTCTTTGTAACGAAATTTATATTGTTTTAAATTCACTAAATAAAATAATAATATAACCGATATAATTTTCATTCCAATCACACAACTTTTTTTAATTCTTGAACCGAATTGTACTTGTCAGGTTCCAGGGATAAATGCGTATGAAAAGATTAATGTGAAAAATATGATGTTTGAAACTGACCCAGCCGTGGATGATCCGGAAGGGGGGGTTTTGAACCTGAAAATCCACCCCGTGGATCCGCTCCTGACATACATACATACATGCATATAATTGGAGAATTCAGGTACTACCTAAAAATGGAAGAAAATATATGGAAGTAGGGATGGCTACCTAGATGATTGCCGCTTTTTATCTACCCATCAAAAATGATTAATTCAACATAAGAGATTCTCTTAATAGTTTTAGGTCGTAAAATTAAAGAGATCTACACTAAAATCGCGTTAAAATAAAAACTTAAAGTCGAAAGCAACAAATTGTTTACCACCCAGCTTTTGTGAAACTTGTACCAAGTACGCAATTATGTTGTACATTAGCTTGCCTCTTTGTTCTGCTGTAGGTAGTAATTCTTCATAAATGACTAAACCGAATAATAATGAACTAAATTCTTGAATACGTACGCAGTAAGTACATAAAATTAGCGAATAAAATAGAGAAAAATAAATTTTATTGCAACGTAAACAATTCCATTTAAGGATCATGAGTGGGCGTATGATACACAATGAACCTACCGAGTCGTAATTGTACCTACCGAGTCGTAATTGTTTGTTGTGTTGCTTAGGCAAGTATCTCACAAATATATATGGCCTAATATAAGGGGCGTTCAAAAATGCTGGGTGGACGGGAATGTGGCAACAAGTCGGCGACTACTTAGAACCACCCTGATATCAAAATAGTGGGACCTGGATGCAGGTTGAAAACAAAGATGGCGTGAGTACCAATTACTCATGTAGTTTGATATGTAAAGATATGTTTTCTGGACATAAATTTAACTAAACTCGTGTTCGCCGAGTGTTTGAACTTCAACTACAAAACTTTCTTTTATCATATTTTATGGTATTTTTCCCTGTCCTTTGTTTAAAAGACTCCTATAAGCCAAATATGCTTCATAGAACCGTAGTATATGACTCATTGACAAGCCATAAATGATTCATGGATGAGTCATAAATGGCTCCTTTTCTTTCCTTACCTTTATTTCCCTTTCTTTCGCTTAATTCAATTCCTTTTATTTTAGTTATTTCGTTTCCTTCCCGTTGGCGTCATTTATTTGAATTAAAAGTTTGCTAAACCTATTTAAATTTCGTGTTGATTTTATTGGAAAATGTGGGGATGATTTTTCGTCCACGGACACAAGGTTGGTGCAACAGCACCCGAGTTATTCGTTATAATTATAGACCGAAATGCTCCTAAAAACATTCAGAGCACAATCGTCTAGAGGTACTTTGTTTTAGGTTGAACAGATTTGAAACATTTCAGTTGGAGTACACAGAGAAAAATGAGCTGGGAATGGTTAAGAATTGACCGTGATTTTGATTGAATCAACCCATAATTTGATAGAATCAACAGATATTTTGGTTGATATGACCAAATCACAGTCAATTCTTATCCATCACTAGCTCAATTTTCTCTGTGTGTATAAGGAGCTCTAGTCACATATTTCTGCTTTACCTAATGTGTGTGAGAACGACTCTGGCATACATATTCAAGAAAATTCCCATCATTTTTCTATGTATTAGAGAATGCCCTTTGTACAGATCGTTGGGCAGCGACAGTTCCTTGCTAATTCTTTTCATTTCTTTTGTTGTCTATGGGGGTTGGGGTGCTGCCGTCTTTTCAGTTTCACTTCTGACAAAAGCATAATGACCGTTCATTTACACGCACACAAGCACCCTTGCAAACACACACGAGCACACATATAAACCATCCCACCTTAATGCTGGTGCAATTCCTATTTCTTGAGTGAGGTTTCAAGATGCAATTGAAGATTCTTGTAAATTTTCTAAGAAAACGTGTATTTGTAATGGTGAATTCACAGACTGTACGTAATTGGAGCAGTTAAATTGACACTAAATTGTGCCCTTTTGGACTTTTCAGAAAATTCAAGGAGATAAAAATGGGCGAGAAAGCAAAAATGACGAAAAAAAACCATAGAAAAATAAAGTAAGCGGGAGAAGGGGACGCTTTGCAAAGAGAAGGCCAATCAAGAACGTGTGGCAAGGATACACATTCATACAAAGGTTAACACTAAAAATTGCCACAACACAACTAAAAGACGATTTAGAGAACGTGGTGTAAGGGGAGAAAGAAAAAGATTATAAGTGAAGTTACTATGGCTGATGATTGCGATGTTGTTGGTGTGTAATTTGCTCTTTGGATGTGCTTCATCAGAAAGGAAATTGGAAATTGCTGTAATAAAAATGTATATATGTAATGAAATTGCACACACATACATACATATCTGCTATACTTGTAACCACTAAGGACCAACAACTCAAGTATCTATCCCTGAGGATGGGGTGCGGGTGGTTATATTGAATGACTATTGTGTGGTTGGCATGTTGAACAGCCATCCAGGTGAATGAAATCGTAATTCTTATTGCATTAAGAAACTAAGAAAATTGAGTCGATAAATGGCAAGAAAAAAATTGTCACACCCATTCTATTCAATTTAATTGAGTTCATTTCAAATGCGCCAAATTACGGTAAATAATAAGAATCTTCTTTATCTTTTTTTTTTTTGGTATTTTTTCTTGTCACAATTTCACTTTTGTGAACTTCCGAGCACGTCGTTGGGTATGTGCGGCACACTTGTAAGAAAAGCTTAGTTTAATGAGCCATCAATGAGTTTGTTAAAGTTAATTTTATAGAAGAAGAAGAAGACTAACATAAAATTTCCCTATACTCTACTTTTTATGGTATTGTAAGTAGTAATTGAATGAGAGAAAATGACTCAGCTTTGACTTGACCAATGTCCATGCGAACACATCTCATTTTTTTATCTCCTGATATGTATGTAATAAAAAACATGTCAACCGTAGGTGGTAGCCCGTGATACCAACTAAAATATTTTCAAGTAGGGTTACCATTTTACGGAATTGTATTTGTATTGTATATTTTTGGGATCATATTTGGACTATTTTAAGATCATTTAGAGATATTTTAGGGTGGGGTGCAATGAAGCCATACGCAATAACGCCATATGGCTTTATTTCTCAAACCAAATGTAAATAAGCCCATATGGCGATATTTCGAGATTCCTATACATTGTTGTGAGTAATATTTTATGGTGACAGGTAATAGTGTCAATAGACATTATTTCCAAGTTACCCTGGAAATAGTGTCAATTGACACTATTGCGCTTTTGGAAATGGAAATAGTGTCAATTGACACTATTGCTATTTTAGGCAGTGGTTGTCTGCGCAGCGCACTGTTGTAAGAGATGGATTTTTATTATATGATCGTTTACGAAATTATGGTTTCTCCTTTTACGAAATGTGCACAAATTTCAATGAATGGGCATGTTTTTTAGCACTTTTGACACTTTTTCCATTTCAGTTTGGAAATAGTGTCAATGCCAATTTACCATGGAAATAGTTTCAATTG
Source organism: Campiglossa producta (assembly GCA_964058755.1). NCBI lineage: Eukaryota > Metazoa > Arthropoda > Insecta > Diptera > Tephritidae > Campiglossa > Campiglossa producta. Next base: position 32,356,811 of record CAXKVI010000001.1, on the reverse strand, counting down.
ACACTATTACCTGTCACCATATTTTATACTATCTCAAAAATCTGTGGAAAAGGCGCAAATTTGTATTCCAAATTTTTATTTTTTAATACGATATGTATAAATTTGAAATCTCTACATATATTAAAATTGTAATAAATATATATAGCGTATATGGTAACACTCGATATATTTTGTTGAACTGTGAATAAGTTTTTCTTTTCCAATTTGTTAAGTTTACTTTATATGTGTATGTAAACATTATTAATGACTTGCCGATACTTTATAAAATAGAGGCAAATTTATTACTAATAAATTAATGAAGTTCTGGTTTATTATTTACAGATTTTGTATAATATCTATATAATTTTTATATTTTTCACTAGGCCGCTATCGCGCCGCCCATGTTTTGAAAATGGCAATAAGGCCATACTGGCTTTATTTCCAATAGCAATAGGAAATAAGGCCATATGGCTTTATTTCTCAAACTGATTGGAAATAAAGCCGTATGGCGTTATTGCGTATGGCTTCATTGCACCCCACCATATTTTAGGGGTCACTTTGGATAATTTTGGGGCTATTTTGAGATCATTTTGGGTTCAATTTTGGATTAATTTGGGACAATTTTGGGGTCATTTTCGGATCATTTTGTGATCATATTTTGATCATATTATGATAATTTTTGGGTCATTTTGGGAACCTTTGAGGGTCTTTTTGGGTTCGATTTGGGATTACTTTAGGATTATTTTGGGATCATTTTTGGATAATTTTGGGGTCATTTTCGGATGATTTTGGGTACCTACATTTAAGGGTGTTTTTGGGGTCATTTGAGAATCATTTTTGGATAATTTTGGGATCTTTAGGGTCATTTTGGAATAATTTTTGGGTCGTTTTGGTTTCAATTTCGGGTCATTTGTATGGTAAGTAGCTTTTGAGCTAACCGAAAATGTTGAATCTAAGAAAGGAAATCTATTAATACGATAAGTATTTCACCAACGCATTTCATCTAAATATTTCATTTTGTGATTATAAAGCAGATAATTTCCGTTTTACATTTTGTTTTGTTTATTTCACTCAAAAGTTGTATAAACAACAAGCTAAAATGCACAATTGCACAGTTAATTGCAAACAAAATTACATACCTATATACTAGACTGTCCCAAAAATGCATGGAAAAAACTGAAGGTACGAAATTTGATATGCATACCCTATATCGGTGCGTTTTAATCTAAATAACATCTGTGCGAAGTTTTATTGTTCTGGGATAACGGCAACCCGTGCCGATTTTGAGTTAAAGTTCTTCCTAGCAGCTTACACCAAGTTTAAAAAAAATAAGGCTTCGAAAATTACATAATCTTAATATTTGCCTCATATTTAAAAGACTGTGTAGCAAATCTCCACCTATGAATTTTTAAAAGGACCAAAGGATTCTTTGCAAGGATATTGTGAAAACGTATTCACGAGAAAAGGACATGGGATTTTCAAAAGTAGTGTAGCATATGGCTTAACAATATGCTTTCTAGCAAAACTAATTGTGTACATCTAGAAACTTTGCAATTATAGTGCACTTTTTATAGGTCCTGCACGGCGTATGAGTAACATTTACCTGTTCTTTTCATACTTGTATAGGAAAGGAACAGGTAAACTGTATGAATTAGTTTGGTCGATATCTCCCAAACGGATTGAGATATCGAAATAAAACTTACACTACTTTCAGGGCCTCATGAACACCTTTCATTTGATACCCATTTTGTAAAGCAATTTCTGGGGTAGTTCCTGTCCATCTCCTGTGCATCCTTAAATATTTTTATATACATTTTCAGAACTCTTATTACAATACAGCCTTTTAAAACAGAGTTTCAGTAAAGTTGAATACTTGAAGGATAATTAAAAAAAGTCATAATTTTTCGGGAGGTCCTACAACCTTTGATCCCTTAAATGATATTCTGAGCATCTGGTAGAGAAAAAAATACCGATTTACTAATTAAGAAGTCCTGAATGGGTAACGATACAGCAATATAAGAAAAATTAGTACATAAATCAATAAATTAGCGAAACGCCGTTGATTGTACTTAGTACGATTTTACTGATAACTTCAACTGCAAGTCGACACGGGTTGCCGTGGCCCGAATTTCTAAAAACTTTGTCAGGATACTTTTTAATGCATAATGGTCATAACTAGGGGGTATGCTTTTAAATAAAATAACTTTGAAATTTTGGGACAGTCTACTATATACGAACAACTCCCCTTTTGTTGCCATTAAATGCTTAAACATTTTGCACAGACAATTTAAGCAGATTTTGAGAGCGCATTAATGGCGATGGCACTGTGCGCCACTTTGGGCCCATTACACTGCAATCTGGTATGTAGAAAGCCGGCAGTGTCAGTGGCAACGCCAACAATTCTACTAAGTAATGCTCTGGCATGGCATGTCTAGTGTAAACAATGTAACGAGTAGTCTACGTTTCTTGTTAATATGTAGGTACATATGTGAAATTTTACCAATTTATTTTTAATGTTCGATGTTGTACAACCGCATCTATAGTAAAAGGCTGGTATAGATATCTACTTTCCCCCGATCGCTCTTTCTAAGGTGTGCCATCGTTTTTTAGAAGTCCTGTCAATGAGGTTTCAACATGACTGAGGAAACGGAAACCGGAGTCTCAACCACATTGCTTGGTTACTAGCTATTGCTCTTGTATTAACTTAAATAAAAGTTGAAATAACTAATGGCCACCCATGTTGAACGGTCACCAATAATTACTTGTACTTGGCGAGACAGGCTTGCAAAGCCAAACATACTTAAAGACGACATTATCACTTAAACTTGTCTAAATAGTCTCACCAAATCTTATTAATCGGTCACATACGCGATACCACTAGCAAATTAGTGGCCACCAGGGCAAATTCTTGGTGAGCATTGAAAAACAAGAAAAAGATTGAGCTGAATACATATTTAGATACTTTAAGGGTCATTGAGAAACAGTAGGTGGCCGTAGACGCTGTTCCTTGTAGTTTGGAGAACTTCTAATAAGAGCGGTATTGATGAGTACCTATATGTAACTTTATACTTATTTAATGATGCTCCTGTTTCAAAAATCGAGCCAAACAGCTGTTGTATGGAGGTCAAGAACTCTACTCGCTATACCTGGCGGCTAGACCTTGAAGCTGACAATATCAGGTTGGGAGTAGGCATTCGATAGAAAAATTCTTCCAAAGATTAGTACCTCTTCTACCAACTAGTTGTACTAAATAGAGAAAAAGCCTCGAAGAAGCAGAAGGCAACAGTAAAATTTATGTAGGTATTCTAAGTTCTCAGTATAGGTATAGCATGTATTAGCATATGCACTACATTTTCATGAAATATGAATGAATATTTTTTAATCTGAGTACTTGAGGAAAATTTGTTGTTTTAGCATTTGCCATTTGCAATTCGAAAAAATCTTATATCTTTATGGTTATAAATTAAATCTTATTTTTAATGGGATACATGTGCAACAAAAACCAATTTTTTTCTTCGTATGTACTAAATACACAGTCAGAAAATATCCTTTAAAATAGTGATGACCTCCTTTTTAGAGCGTAACTAGCAGATAATCGCGAATTTGTCTGCGAAAACTAGCAAAACGATATCTTGACGCCAGCGCCACCAAGCGGGTTAATTTTTTGCAACAGCCCTGTAGTACATTCATCTAGTTGAAAACTACTTTACAACTAGTTTAAGCACCAGGGACTGGATTCTCTACACAGAGCCAAAAATGCCTAATAAAATTAATAAGATTGTCTTCATGATCAGCTTTTGGGCAAAGGGGTAGTCGCAACGGTGCAAACGAAGAAAAAACTGTACGGAAATCTTTTTGGTTCTAAGAAGAAATTCTTATTAAAAAACTATACATTTAGTACAAAGGTGTAGTTAGACGCTGGCAATTATTAGTATACGATGGCCGGATGGTTAGCAGCTGGGTTTAGCAATCGAAAAATTGTAAGTTCGATTCTCTCTCTCTTTTTTTTCTAATTAGAAATGTTAAAAAGAAATCTTCTTAAATATATTTATAAGATTTTCCTTTGAAACATTAACAGCTCTACACATATCGGTAATTAGAAGCTGGCAATCAAAAGTGAGCGATGGCCTGATGGTTAACAGATGGGTTTATCATTCCGAAAATTGTAAGTTCGATTCTCGGTGAGGGTGATATCATTTTATTTTTCATTTAAAATATTAAAAAGAAAATCTTCTTAATAAAATTAAAAAGACGGTCTCTACAATAATAAGAAGCACATCTTCTTGAAGAAAATCTATAGAGATATCTTATGACTTTTGTTCTATTTCATTAGGCATTGTTGGCTCTGTGTAACAGTGAGTTTTGGAATGTACACTTTTTCCACATATATTTTAAATGTTGAAAAAGTGTAAATTTCAAAACTCACTGTTAGTGAATCCAGACCCAGGCCCAACTACTCAGCCTTCTGTCTTTTTCCCATATAAGCAACTGGTGTTGATGTCCTACGAGATGTCAGTTGTCAGATTTCGTGCAAAACATAAAAACATAGCAGTCATCGACTAGTCATGACATACTAGAATCACACTGGTTGTACCAGTTTCATAGTAGTCCAAAGAGCATCGAACCTGGACTAGTATGATTTCAACCAGAAATTTTTATTCGCATTATTTTCATGGCTTACGCTTTATTTTATCTATTTTTTGCCTTCATTTTTATATAAACCCGATTTTACGTTTTATGTGTATCAAGTTTATTCTTTAGAAAGCAGCGACTATTTGTATTTACCCAAACACGATAAAGCATCTGTGAATTTTAAGAGAAAAATTAAGCAAACGAAACATTTAAAATAATTTTTGGATTCTCCGGCAGAAATTTATAATTGCGTGTTAGTATGTACTGGGAAATAGCTGAATAGTTCAACTAAAAAATTATAGCTGTATACTAGTATGGAAGGTTTTTTTTAGAGTTCCATATAAGAAAGTTCTTAGGTTGAAAAAAAAAATTCATTAAGGCATGTCCGTCCGTCTGTCCGTGTATACGATAACTTGAGTAAAAATTGAGATATTTGAATGGCCAAGGTAGGTTGCTATTGAAAATGGGCGAAATCGGATGATAACCACGCCCCCTTTTTCGATATCGAAAATTTCGAAAATCATATATATTGACATATCTCGGTAGCTGAAATGGCTAAAATGATATAGTTTGGTAGGATGAACCCCCTATTCTATTATGATTTTTTGATAAATTTGTAAAAGTAGGCGTGGCACCGCCCACTTTTCAGGGAGGCATATTTGAAAATTTCACGGGTCATATCTTTTAAACTGATTACGGTAGAACGATGAAATTGGTACAAGGTTTACTAGCATAATAGGGAGTATACCTGATGTAGTTTGTCGAAATCGCTTCCCAACCACGCCCACTTCCGAAATGGAAAATTTCGAAAATTATATGTAAACTACCGCTGGGTACGAACTTAGACTTTATTACTTGTTTTCTATAAAGAAGTCTTAAAAAACTGCAAACAAATTGTTTTCTCCGTGTATTTGTAATTTTTTCAAACAAAAAAAAGTTTACTAAAACTTATACAATTGCGCTAATACGGCCATAAGTTACTTTGAATTGCAATATCCGCATATGTACACTCTTAGAAATTTCTGTGTAATTTCGCTACCTAAAAAGACGATTACTTTTTAGCTACATACCTTTAAGGATGTAAAATTATAGACTAAAAATTGAACAGAAAAACTGTATAAATTTCAACATTAAGAGCCATTTTCTCAAGTAATCTTTAAATTATATCTGCCGGATAAAAATGATTTTCATACAAAACGTCAAAAAACTTGTATGAAATTTGTTTTTATGTTTCTTGCAGATATATTTTTAAGTTTACTTAAAAAAAATAAAAAATAAAATTCCAGAGTTCTTATATTGGACGTCACCGAGAATCTAACACAGGCGTCTTCAACGCTCATCCCAGATGTCTACCATGAGGCCATCGTATACTTATGATAACAAGCGTCTAATTCCAGCTTTGTCCCAAATGCACTTCGGCTTTTTTCGTGTAGTAAAATAACCTCTTCAGGATTTAATTTATCCAGACTATCTCGGGAACCACTGGACCGATTTGGATGAAATTTTAAATATAGATAGTATGGTTGATTCCAAGACTATCCACTTGAGAGGTGCCACTTGGGGCGAGTTACAGGCTTGCCACCTATCTAATTTTTTTTTTAATTATGGAGCAACATATGCCAATATGGGTATCAAATGAAAAGTATTTTCAACCGTATTCCTAATATGTCAATTTCAAGCAGGGTAACCCATAGAGTTTCCACCTGACCACGTTTTATTTATTTTACCTTATATATATTTGTATATCCAGACTATCTCGGGAACCGCTTGACCGATTTGCATGCAATTTTAATTATATTTAGTATTGCTGATTCTAAGACTATCTACTTGGAGGTTGTCACCTGGGGCGGTTTACAGAGTTGCCACTTATCTCAATTTTTTCTAATTTTGTAGCAAAATATACCAATATGGGTATCAAATGAAATGTATTTTTAGCGACATGCCAACTAAAATATTTTCAAGTAGGGCTGCCACCTAGGGTTGCCACATTACCGCTGTATATTTGTATACCCAGACTATCTCGGGAACCGCTTGACCGATTTGGATGAAATTTCAAATATAGGTAGTATGATTGATTCAAAGGTTATCCACTTGTGGGTTGTTACTTGGAGGGCGTACAGGGTTGCCACCTATTTCAATTTTTTTAAATTATGGAGTTAGATATGCCAGTATGGGTATCAACTGAAAGGTATTTTCATCAAAAATGTTAATAAAATCGCAAAATATGGCTACTTTTCGTTCGAGTGTTGTAAATTTGGTTAAAAACTTAAATTACTTCATTTACTGTAGTAAATTTGCGAACAATTTTTAATTTTCAACAAAATCTCCAACTATTATGGTAGCAATATGAAACTGAGTTTTTACAGTGTATACCAAAGTATATTTTTGTATTTTTGCCAGTTGCAAATTGCACGCGGTTCGTTCAATGCAAGGATGCTCTTATCTGCATTTGTATTCTTTATATTAAGGTACTTGTAGATGAATTAGAGCAAAGCACTTCATGCGAATATGGATCTGTTGATCGAAACAAACTTAAGTAATTATTATTCGTAAATATTGCAACGATATAGTGCGCTAAAATGAAAAAATCTTACCTTAAGTGGTCGGGCACTCATAAAATAAATCATGGATTTTAAACTCAATTGGCGTTTTAACATATGTATATAAAAATATTATTGAAAATTCTTGAAGTCATCATTGCAGGCAGTTTTTCAAATGATATAGCTACTTATCTATGTTAGACCCAGAAAATCTGAAACACAAGTTTCAGAAGGCCCGTTGTGATACCACCAACACTAATAAAGTGTGCAAATTTCTGGGATTGGCACTCCTAAACCGACACCGTTACTCCTCCTCGAATCATCTAGATGACTTGATGAAGGCCATCAAGCCCTTTAAGTCCAGTTCCACGACCTGGCGTGCATTATCCAGGAAGGGGACTCCAACAAATCTTCTATTAATTTGAAGGTTCCCATCTTTCTTAGGGCGTAAATATGTCTAGATCTTGTAGGATCCCCTTTTGGCCAGGTTTGTTGGGATATTCGGCACGCTGGGCACTGTAGCCCTCTTTCGTTGGCTTGACGGAGTGGGTGATTTTTTTAATATAATTCATGTTAATTTGACAGAAAGTTATGTTGATTTAAGAGGAAGTCATGTCAATTTAACACGAAGTCAAATTTTTCAATGTTAAAATAACATGATGGATAGTGTTGAAAAAGAATAACTTGAAAAAGTGTTAAAAAGTGTTGATTTTACATGAAAATTATTCTGGTTGTGTCTTTCCTTCTGGGAATATTTATTCTGAACAAGCTATCTCTGAATGTTGTGGTCGCACAGCGATCAGTGTGCAGAGAGAAAAAACTATAATATCCTAGAATACTAGAGTGTCCAGTAGTGCTTTCGGCCCAGCCGGACGAGTCCCTTAGACGCAGAAACGATGCTGCTGCTGCCCGGTACCCTGTCAGATCGAAAGGCAAAATGTTAATGCCTGAAATACATACCGTCGCTCCCAACAAAGACTAGCACGGTTCGTTCTTTGCGTAGAAGACTAGCATGGTTCGTTCTTTGCGTGGAAGACTAACGCGCTTTAGTTCTCTGCGTGGAAAACTAAAACTCTTCAGTTCTCTGCGTGGAAGACTAAAACTCTTCAGTTCTCTGCGTGGAAGACTATCATGGTTCAGTTCTATACGAACTATGCTAGTTTTCCATGCAGAGAACTGAAGCGTGTTAGTCTTCCATGCAGAGAAAGAAGTATGTTAGTTTTCCACGTCAAGAACGAACCGTGCTATCCTTCGTTGGGAGCGACGATACGGTTATGTTGAAAATTTTGTAGTTTACCAAAAAAATAAATATTATCAAACGAATTTTAAAAGTTTATATACTAATTTATGCTTTACAAGAAAGGTGAAATATAATTTTTTCAATCATCTATCTATTAAAAAGATATATACATATGCTCTCAATTCCATTTTGCAACATTTTTAAGTGGATTCTAGTATTATTTGCATTAATATTTCAATTAAGCTTGAATGGATCAATTTCAATTAAATTCAATTGAAAATAATACAAGATCAGATCGAAATGGTATTCTTAAGAAAAAATTAGCTTATAATTAAAAATCATTGATTGCAAACTTAAAATGCTTCAAAATTTTGCGTAATTTAAACATTGCATAAATCTAGGGAAATCGTATGACCAAAGTGGGCTAACATACGGCAAACATGCATTTGTGTTTACACTTGAACGACCTGAATGGTGCCTTAAGTGTTTGGGTCAAGGTTGTTAAAAAGCACTTTAGTGCACAGTGGAATATTTTGTCAATTTGGTAGACACATATTAGCGCATATTTTAGATCTAGAGAAACAATACTTAGATATTTGGTTGTTTAGGTACTTAAAATGGAGCTGGACAGAATCCGGTTCCGTGCCATATAAGACTAGCATTTTTTAATACATATACACTGTACAACGTACCCTAATCATTAGTTTTTGATCTTGGGTTGACGTTCTTTTTAATTTTGTAAAAACTTTGTCTGTCTGAGTTTCGACAGTTGTTGTTCCACTGTAAATGTCTATGTGTATTGTATAATAGGACAGCACTTGTGTGGAATTCTACTTTTTTATTCTGCTTTAAGTATTTTTTAAGTGATCTCTTAAGTGTACGATACTAAGTGGAAAATGCGAAAATTTTGTAAAAAAAAACACAAAAGTCATAAATTATTATATATCATATCTTTTCCGTTTATTATGAAATTTGGCTAACATTTTGCCGACTTCTCATTCCACCCTTTAAGAGATTTTAGATGAATATCTTGAAATTAAATCATAATGTTTGTTGCTAATACAGTGGTTCTAAAATCAACAACAAAGCTGATTCTAGCCATTTAAAGATGACTTAGCACCGATTTCTGCTTTTTATCACTATCACCATCACAACGACGCATACGAAAACTTTTCTTGCTAATTTATTCCAAGTTCTTTCACCTAATACTTGACGATAGTATTAGATGACAGAACTTGGAATAGCTTTTTGTTGTTTCTAGTTTTTTTTTAATATTTCGCCATATTCTCCCTTAAAAATTGCCAAAATCGCAACAAAATTCATCCAAAACATTCCCCCCTGTACAACATTTTAATGTGATATCATACGACAAATATTTATTGTTCCCTTTAAAATATACATCCAATACAAATCTTTGACTTTGCTTTCTACTTCTCGTAAGATGTTATGGCAAGATGTAGAAAAAGGATGAAAACATAGTTAAAATTTACTCTACTTTCATAATATTTTGATCTAATCTAATCTTGGCTGGCGTCATTTATTAACTCTTAACGCCCTAGGAGATTTTGGCCGTTTCGTATCAAATCACGCCAGTCATTCCTTTTTAGCGATAACTGAAGCCAATCGGAAACCCCAAGGGAGTACAAGTCATCCTCCATCTGTTGTTTCCATCTCAGTCGAGGCCTCCCCCTTCCTCTGCTGCCGAATTCGGTTGTCGATAGGAAAACCTTCTGTTCTGGAGCTTCTTTGCCCATTCGCCTTTGGGCTTTAATCCGCTGGACTATGGTCAGGTCTGCGTAAAGCTCGTACAGCTCATCGTTATATTTCCTTCGATACTCGCTGTTGGCATCACGGGAAGTACCACAAATCTTCCGGAGATTTTTTCTCTCATATACTCCAAGGGCCATCTCATCTTCTCTTGACACTGTCCATGATTCTGAGCCGTACATCAGGACAGGTATGATAAGAGACTTATAGAGCGTGATCTTTGTTTGTCAAGAGAGGACTTTGCTTCTCAATTGCCTACTTAGTCCAAAGTAACACTTATTGGCAAGAGTGATTCTCCGTTGGATTTCTAGACTGATATTGTTTTCGGTGTTAATTCTGGTTCCCAAATAGACGAAGTCCCTCACTGTTTCAAATTTCTAGCTATCAACGGTGACTTGGCTGCCAATGCGCAGGTGCGCCGATTCTTTGTTTGATGACAGCAGATACTTCGTCTTGTCCTCGTTCACCGCAAGACCCAATTTTCGCTTCCTTATCCAGTCCAGAGAAGGCAGCGCTTACGGCGGAGTTGTTAAGCCCAATGATATCAATATCATCAGCATACACCACCAATTACACGCTCTTGTAAAATATTGTACCATTGCGGTTTAGCTCTGCTGCTCGAATTATCTTCTCCAGCATAATATTTTGATGGTCGGCAGAAAAGTCGCCATCGCCAATTTTTTTTTTTATAATTTGTTCATTTGGCACAGCCGAAGACAGCTTTCCTTACTTGTAATACTTATATAGAAACACCGAACCGTTCGCCAAACTTCTGGATTCACCCTAGGTGGTTAGTACTCTCAGCTTTCTACTATTTTATGTAGCAGATTCTGCCTGCCGTTTTCCACCCACCAACACCGCAGGCAGGCGCACTGTTGTAATCACTGCTGCCCCAAAGAATTGCTAATTTGTTTATTGCTCAGCAGCATGTGCGTTTATTTGTTAAAGCATAGCTATAACAACAAATCTTTCATCGGCTTGTGGTAATAATATTAAGAATGCCAGCATAAATACCCCTTAATTTGGTTAAGAATAAAAACTACTAGGTGTATTTTGATCTAGTAAATGACTAAAAGCTTTTAATAATTTTTTTTTTTATAAAGGTAAAGCAGAGATCCCTTTTTAAACTTTGTCAAGCTGAATGTTTCTACAGTCCTTTTCGCATCCACAGCTTATAGTAGGATGAGTTCGAAGAATTAATTTGTATGTATATCCTGACAGACATTGGTTTATTCTCTGGAAATAGCAAGTCATAAACTTGCTCATCTTGAAATTTTTAGTGGCCAGTACCTACTTCAGATTAGAGCTTTATGAATGGCAAAGAAAAATAAGAGACTCTTACTAAGAGCTACATATCTAAGCAGTGGCGGATCCAGGATTTTAGGAAGGGGTTCTTTAATATCAAGGACATTTTTCATTCACATTTTCTCAAGTTAAATGCATACCTTCAATTGTTGGTATGGGCAATGTCAAATTCACGTATTTATGTACATCGTTTAAAGAGTTACCGAATGTGTATTATGGTATGCAATACCGTCTTAACTTGTCGGGTAAACCGAACATTAAATACCCAGCAAATTCTACCATTTTCAGCAGGAATGTTTCCTATACCACCATGAAACCTGCTAACCTAAAGTTATCTATGACGAGTCGAATATTTAAAAAGGCCCTTCCCCCTTAAAAATTCACGGTGCCACGCCCACTTCCAAAGTTTAACAGAAAATCTCAATAGAATGACCAGAAGGATTTACCTACCAAATTTTACTATTTTAGCTATTTAGGGGGCGTGGTTATTATCTGATTTCGCCAATTTTCAATAGCAACCTACCTGGGCCAGAAAGTAACCTGTATACCCAATTTCATAAAAATTTCATAAAATATCTCTATTTTTACTCATGTTATCATGTGCCCGAATTCGGCAGCAGAGGAAGGGGGAGGCCTCGACTGAGATGGAAACAACAGGTGGAGGATGACTTGAACTCCCTTGGGGTTTCCAATTGGCGTCAGTTATCGCTAAAAAGGAATGACTGGCGTGCTTTGATAGGCGACGGCCAAAATCGCTTAGGCGGTTAAGCGCCAATAAATGATGATGATGATCATGTACACGGACGGATAGACGGACGGACATGCTTTCTCAAATACATTTTCCTTGTTTCAAATACATTTACTCATTTCTCAAATAGATTTTCTCGTTTCTCAAATACATTTGACCTTTTCTCAAATACATTTGGAAAAGATGTAGTTTGGCCTTGAATGGTTTAAAGCTAATCAACAATGAACTGGTATGCCATATGGTACAAAATGTTTAGTCAATGAACTAGTATGTTTGTTGAGTAGTTTGGCTTTTGACTGCAGGGGTATAATTGAAAAACTTATTAGCATTCAGCGTTGATAGACAATGAGTTGATGTTTCGTTTAGTATCTATAAACTTTATTTACATGAACACAACAACAAACACTATGTTCGCTGCCAACCAGCCACAATATCGACTGTACTGTACTATCATGCCACATGCGGTAGTTGCAACAAGTGCAATTGCTTATTTATCCAAGTATGTGGCATGCATAGATGTAGGCGCATATGCAATGAGAGATGCAATCGACATACACTTTAATATCTACCCTGCAGGAAAACAGTTTTTTTCGAGACGGATCGTCATGCCAATTATTTTTCTATTTGAAATCACTTGCATTTAGAAGAGACTAGTAATACCCGGTGTGCGTTGCTACGCCCAAGAAAAACACCTGAATCAGATTTTACAATTTTTACCATTTCTCGGAAGATACATTATCTCATATTTCATAAAGGTGAACCGCTTGACCGATTTGGATGAAATTTGGCATATATATAGTATGATTGATTCTAAGATTATCCACTTGGGGGTTGCCACTTGGGGGTGTACAGGGTTGCCGCCTATGCCAATGTTTTTAATTTATGGAGCTAGATATGCCAATATGGGTATCAAATGAAAGGTATTTCGCCGACATACCAATTAAAATATTTTCAAGTAGGGTTGCCGCCCAAGGTTTCCATTTTGCCGAATTGTATATTTTTGAGATCATATTTGGACTATTTTAGGATCATTAAGGGGTCACTTTGGGATCATTTTGGGGCTATTTTGAGATCATTTTGTGTTCAATTTTGGATGAATTTGTGACAATTTTGGGGTCATTTTTTATCTTTATGGAATATTTGGGAATCATTTTTGGATCATTTTAGAGTCATTTTGTGGTCGTTTTGAGGTCATTTTGCGATCACTTTTGGGTCGTTTTGGGTTCAATTTCGGATCATTTAGGGAACATTTATGGGTCTTTTTGGGATCATTTTAGGATTATTTTTGAATTATTTTAGGGTCATTTTGGTATCATTTTGGCGAGCAACCTCGGTCACCCAGGTGGGTACTATAGATAATAATAATAATAACGAGTTTTTACTCATTTTTTGAGGTTGTATTTTTCTGTATATGTAGATATACCACCGATCCTGAGCCGTCTTCCTAACCAACCAAACCACCTCTGCAACATTGAATTTATAGAACTCCAACTATTAATTTACCTTCAGGGTATATTCATAGATACGTAACAAATTATAGTATCAGTGCATTTGTTTACACAAACCAGTAGCCACATAATAAAACGCCGCTGCACAGCTTCTCACATGTCGATCGAGGACTGAAGAATACACGTTGGCAAAACATTACTACTACATTGTTTATTTGTTTGTTTATTTTTAATGCATTTTTTGAATGAACTTCAATTTACCACAACTTTGACTACGTCTAAATACATATGTATACATGTCTGTGAGTAGATATGTATATTAGGATGGGTCTTATCTCTAGGTATAATAAAATTGTAAGAGTTCGATGTCTGTACATTGCAGATATTAAACAAAAAAATCTGTATCAAACTGCTAATTGCAGCTGTCATATGCCATGTGAGTAATTTAAATATCTCTGCTGGTTTCGGAGATATCTCCTAAAATGTGATACGCAAAAATAGAAGGTCTAAAAAAAAAAACAATTAAATATACAACAATAATGGCTATTGATATGAAAACAGGTTTCGAATTTTTCAAATTTTTCCTAGGAGTTCAAGACCGTGCATCTCTTCACGCAAGTCGGCTAAGATCCATAACTCGGCTGTGTCCAACAAATCGTTCCTTAGGCAATTAAGACTTGGGAGCAGACGAACTCTAAAACGTGAAATTTAGTCATGTATACAGAGAAAACCCACCCTAATGCATTAGTTCATTGAATATTAACTATACATCTAGTAGGGACACTCATAATGGTACTTTAAATCGTGCATACTTTACTACTTAATGGGTGTACGTATGTTTATATGTCGTTAATGTGCCACATGCGGCATTGATTTCGAGCTGCACCGCACCGTTTGCACAAAATTCTAATATTTGTGATTTTATCCAAACAAGGAATTAAAGAAGATATGGAGGGGACATTGTCTGTGGGATTTAAATTCACTACTAAAGTTAGGTGCACATTTAACGTACATATACAAATGTGTGTGTATGTGGCTATGTCTGTATGAATATCCTTCTCTTAGCCAAGATGGTGTTTTGTAAACAAACTTGGGCGTGTTTTTGTTTCGCCTCTTCTGACAAGAACTCCTCATTTTTTTAATACTTCAAGGAAAATTAGGAGATGGAAAATGCCATCATCATCATCATCAAGAGTGTATACTAAATAGTAGTTTTACGTATGTACAATCATGCGTCCTTACATGTATGTTAAGGTACTCTGGAGGCATATGCAAAATACCAGTATTCCTCTTGTCTATAAATTGCACGCGGCTTTTTAGTCTTCTGTTTCAATGCGTTGAGTCAGTACATATTATTTTGTTTGAAGTAATATCATTGCCCCGCTACTTCTTCTTAACTTAAACTAAGTACCAGGCTGACCGAGCCTTTAGCGCTAACTTTACTTACCCAAAATGAACCAAAAATAATCCCAAAATAATATAAAAATGATCCCAAAAACCCTTATATTTATACCGTTATATTTTCCCAAAATGATACGAAATTGAACCCAAAAATACCCAAAAATGATTCGAAAATGATCCAAAAATGATCCCAAAATAACCCCAAAATCATCCAAAAATTATTCCCAAATGACCCCAAAAACACCCTTAAATGAACCCAAAAATGATTGCAAAGTTATTCAAAAACGTTCCAAAATGATCCAAAAATGACTCCAAAAAGATCTCAAAATTACCTCAAAATTGTCTCAAATTGATCCAAAATTGAACCCAAAATAATTTCAGTATAGCCCCAAAATTATTCCAAAGTGATCCCTGAATGATATAAAAATGATCCCTAAAATAATCCAAATATGATCCCAAAAATATACAATACAAATACAATACGGTAAAATGGTAACCCTGGGCGGCTACCCTACTTGAAAATATTTTAGTTGGTATGTCGGCGAAAATACCCTTCATTTGATACCCATATTGGCATATCTAACTCCATAATTTAAAACAATTGAGATAGGTGGAAACCCTGTACAGCCCCAAGTGGCAACCCCCAAGTGGATAGTCTTAGAATCAATCATACTATATATATGCCAAATTTCATCCAAATCGGTTAAGCGGTTCCAGAAATAGTATGGATGTACAAATATACATAAATAAAATAAAAACCTTGTACCAGTTTCATCGTTCTACCGTAATCAGTAATTATGACCCGTGAAATTTTCAAATATGTCTCCCTCAAAAGTGGGCGGTGCCACGCCTACTTTTAAAAATTTATCAAAAAATTACAATTACTGCAAACTATATCATGTTAGCCGTTTCCGTTACCGAATTATGTCAATTTAGATGATTTTCGAATTTTTCGATATCGAAAGTGGGCGTGGTTGGAGGGCGTTTTTATCCAATTTCATCAGGTATACTCCCAACGATACTTGTATGCTTTGTGCCAAATTTCATCGTTCTATCCTAATCAGTTTAAAAGTTACGACCAGTAAAATTTTCAAAAATGCCTTCCTTAACAGTGGGCGGTGCCACAACTACTTTTAAAAATGTATCAAAAAATCATAATAGAATCACTAGGAGTTTCATCATACCAAACTATATCATTTTGGCCATTTCCGTTACCGAATTATATCAATTTAGGTGAATTTCGAAGCGGTGCCACGCCCACTTTAAAAAATGTATCAAAAAATCATTATATAATGACCAGGGGTATTCACCTATAAAATTATATCATTTTAGCCATTTCAGATACTGAGATATGTTATATATATAGAGATATGTTATATATATATTTATGTTATTTTATATACCTAAAAAGGGGGTGTGGTTATCATCCGATTTCGCCCATTTTCAGTAGAAACCTACTTTGGCCAGAAAGTAACCTGTTTACAAAATTTCATGCAAATATCTCAATTTTTACTCAAGCTATCGTGTACACGGACAGATGGACGGACGGACAGATGGACAGACGGACGGACATGCCGTAATGAACTCCTCTTTTCAACCTAAGAATTTGTATGTATGGAACTCTATATCTATCTCGATTATTTTGTTCCGTTACGTAGTATCGTTATGTGGACAAAATTATAATACCCCTGTACAAGTACTAGTACGCTGGGTATAAAAAGATAAATATAACTTCTTTCGCTTTTTCAAAGAAATCTTCAGGGTAAAAAAGAGCTTAAATAAAGTTCGGATAATATTTTTAGTATTCATGTTTTTATTTTTTCCGAAATCCATTATTCACAAATCAAAGTATCTATTTAAACTAAGCCAAATACTTAAAATAAAAATACGCAAAACGCTTGTATACTTAGATACAAACATATGTACCTCTAAACTAATTAAAACTTTCACTATCACAAATTTTGTTTATTTCATTAAAAGTATTTAATATTTTACCAATTTGTAATCACTTAACTATATCTAATTAACACATACATACACATACCAAGTACCTACTTTTAAATTACCTACTACATCATCATTCTCAGTTTAATCAATTTCCACATTCTCATCACAATCCTCCGTAGTTGCCGAACGTGTCTCGATACTACTTTCAATATCCGCCGACAGTAAACCTGTATACATAGCAGTATTATCAGTGGGCGGTGGACTAGAACACGACCGCGATGGACTACTACCATCACCACTGCCCTGCGCATTCGCACGACCGTTAGTGGTAGTGGGTGATGATGAGGCTGAGGAACAATGAATGTAACGCATGCCGTGTTCCATTTTTGAAAAGTTTAATGAATTTTTTGTGATGTCAATATTGTTATTATGCGCATTGCTGTTGTTGTTATTGTTGCTGTTGGGATTTCCTGGTACTTGAGCGTTGAAATTGCCAATAATTGGGTTGTTCGTTGATTGTCCAGGTGGTGGAATGGGTTGAGGGATTTTCGTTGCTTGCGGATAAAAATAAGGGAATGGAATTTGGGGTAAAGAAACGCCCACGCCATAAGCCATTTGTAACTGCAATCGAGAAGAAAACAAAAATACGAATATGTTAGGAAAATAAAAAAATAAAAAGCGCTGAAAATCGTGGATATTATTATAAAACTGGGGAACTAGTATCAATTTGATCGAATAGTATATTTCCAACGGAAATAAAGTTTCGGTTTTCTCGAACTTTGGGGTTAAGAAAAGAAATCGAATAGTCGATTGTTTGAGAAAGCTAAAACCCAAGTAACTCCATCTAGTTCTGTTAAAAGCTGGAAACCAAAGCCATGTCCTCGTTCGAGTTTTCGAGCTCGTTTTCATAAGGCGCGCCCCCCATTTTTGGCACCTTTCATGAAAAAATCAGTGAAATGGCTATGTTTTTTAAAGTTCTTTAGAGAAAAATGAACCCCAAAAAGAAAAATATAGTTAAAAAAACTAAAACTCACGCTTTTAGAAGGTATTGAACTAAAAGGTTGAAAATAATTTTAAAAACCCTACACAGTAGTATTGTGGAAAAAGCGTGGTACGCTTTGTTCCATAATCTTCGTTTTTTTATTTAAATTATTTTTATCTTTTTAGTGCAATATTCTTTAAAAGCGTGTGTTTTCGCTTTTAAACTATATTTAGTTTTTACTTTTTAGTTAAATGTGTTATGGAGTAATCGATAAATATATCGAAATATACCGCAGTTCAAACGAAACCTCTGGGCCTCCACTTTCGTTTGATACCCATATTGTATGCAATTTTGAATATTATTGGACAACCTCATTTTGACCAATAACTCAGTTATCGATAAATTTATCGAAATATATCGAAGTCCAAATGAAACCTCGGGCCTTCCCCTTTCGTTTGATATCCATATTGTAGGGAATTTTTTAGGTTTTTTGGCAATCATATTTTGACCGATAACTGAGTTATCGATAAATTTATCGAAATATGTCGATGTCCAAATGAGACGTGGGGCCTTCACCTTTCGTTTGATACCCATATTCCTATTCTTATTATTCCCAGACGGATTACCCACCATGTCCCGCCCAACCGGGGACATTTTACGGTTTTTGGATCACTGGGGCTTAGACCGAACGAGAGTCACATACATACAAGCAAGCAAACAAACAAACAAACAAACATACAAGTGAACCTAATAAAAGCGTGGTAAAAAAGATGGCCATTTAGCTGATTTTTTCACGTAAAGTGCCAAAAATGGTGATTTTTTAATTTTTGTATGGGGGTCCCCACAGTTGGGGTCTTAGGGGGTGTGCCACTGGCATGGGTGGGTCGGCCCTACAAAGTTAGTGTTAGTCGGTAATACATTTTAACACGATTTTGGCACTCTAAATGGGTCAACTAAAGATTTTTCAAACTTTGGCGGTCAAACTCAAAAGTACAAAGTCGGGACATCAGAATTGGTTTTAGAGGTATGCTTCCTTCAGCAAACTATCTTATTTTGATCCCTAAAATACGATTTTCCTTGCCACATGGGTGATTTTCAAATCGACACGCCTTCGTACACATAGTACCAAGACCAACCAATTTGATTTTGCATTATGCTGCATATCTTGAAAACTTGAAGTCATTTCCAAAAAACTAAAACTGGTATAATTAAGTAGTGAGGTTCATTCACTGTCAATTAGTGGCAAAAAATGACGTCGAAACCAGAAAACTCGAAAAAGTTTTCAAAAAATTCAACTTCTCGCGTGAAAAATTTTTAAATGAACAAAACCCTAAATATATTTCAAAAGTGCCAGCAATTCTCTACCCAAAACCGTTGAGAATTTCAAAATCGGTTGAAAATTTGAAATATAGTTATAAAAGGTTTATTAAGCTCTTATTATTCAAAATTTGTACGAAAATGTCATTTTAAAAAGCTTTATAAACCAATTTTATTTTTTATGAATATGGGGGTAAATATATTTCGAAAGTGCCAACAATTCTCTACCCAAAACCGTTGAGAATTTCAAAATCGGTTGAAAATTTGATTTTTAATGATTTTTTTTTCAATGAAAACTCTGAAAAAACGGTTTTTTGGCTTTAAAAACAGATTTTGGAGATGTTACAAATCTTTTGAAGGGTGTTTCGTATATAACTCGACCAGATGAATAATCTCTTCTAGGTCGCTTTAAAAGTGTATGCAATTTTTTTTTGTAGCACTGAGTTATCAAGTCAATTGAATCTAAATAAATCAGTTTTAGAATTTTTGTCTGTCTGAAAGGAATTAAATTGTATCACTAGACATCCAACTTAAAATTTGTGGACCAGGGGTCCCCAAAAATGTGTTAGTATAATATCGGTGATTCATTTAAATATCACAGGTTTCGGAGATAATCCCGAAATGTGAGACGGAAAAGCAGAAGGGTGGAAGACTAGCGAAGGTCTTCCCTTGTGCGGGATAACAACTAGTCAAAAATGAAAAGAGAAAAGGAAAGGAACTATGGGAAGGGTCAAATAGAGGCACGGAGAAACACCTCTCCTCAACTTGATACCAGTATTCGCCCCTGTATCTGTACTCGAAAAACAACAGCTAACTAAGGGTCTTGAAAAGGGCTGTTGGAAAAAAAACCAGAGAAGGTGGGCAGTTCTGATATTTCCACTATAAACTTATTAAAAAAAAAATTCAAAACAAACCATTCATCAAAAGACACTCACCTGATGTCGATAAATATGCAACAGCGCCGGATCGATGCCATGCGTCGGCAACATGTGAGCATAAGCAGCGGCCGCTGCAGCCGCCACCGATGCTGAACCACTACCATCCTCACGCACCAACACCTGAACCGGAACACGTTTAGTGGCCGCACTCATCAAAGCAGCTTCGTGTTGTTGTATTTGCTTACGTTTGGTTTTGTAGCGACGATTTTGGAACCAAATTTTCACTTGAGTTTCGGTCAATCTCAAATTCTTAGCCATTTCAGCACGTTCCGGACCACTAAGATAGCGTTGTTGAGCGAAGCGCCGTTCCAACTCAAAAACTTGAGCATGACTAAAAGCGGCGCGTGAACGTTTCTTACGACTCAACGAACCATTGAGTGAGTCGGAATCGTGTAGAGTTGGTGAAGTGGAGCCACAAGCTTGCCCATTCGAGGTGTTAGCTGTTGAAGCGCTGCCCTTGTAGAAGGCCATCATTGAAGGTGGAGGCGATGACTCGGAATCTAAGAAGAGGGAAAACGCATTTAAGTTAGTAAAAATTGTTTGTGCTAGTTTTTTGCAAAAATGCAGTTGTCCATTGTGAGCTCGATAACAATAAATGCTTGTTGCGTGTAATGCTTGTCGTCTTCACTAATGCTTCATTAAAATGCTTTTAAAACTTTTTGCAAACTTCTTACCTGATTCATTATTGCTACAACGTCGCATGTCAATGGGGCAATCACGTCCATTAACCAAATTCCCCGTACCAATATAACCGAATTTTCGCGCTAAATGATAATCGCTGTGATTGTTATTATCCAAGCGTGTTATATAATAGGGCGAGTAATCGATATTTTCACAATTACCACCACCACCACCGTTACTTTGTGCGGCTCCCGTTAATTTTGCAGCACCGGCGCGCATTTCACATATCGGACTGGGATTGTTTGATGAGTTTCGCGAGGATGCATTTTCTGTTAGTTTGATCAAATTTTTTGAATCACTCGCGCCGTTGTAACAGCAAGATGTCGAGTCATTTAAATTTTCTCTCATTTCACCTGCCGTTCGACTGGGACGCACCTGAACGGCAGCCGCTTCTGCACTTAACGCCATTTCAGAGTTCACGGAGAGTTGACGTTTAAGTTGTTGTTGTTGTGCGACATTTAAACCGCTATTGTTGCGCGTTAAAATGTCATTTATTGAAAAGGGTGTAGTGAGCGCGGCCTTACTGAGGCCCACTAGTGGACCACCACCATCTCCAACACTTGCATTATGCTCCATGTTTGATAACATTTTTAATTATGGTTATTTTACCGTTATTATATTTAGTCTTTTATCAAATGTTTATATTTTGTTGAGGTCAGTTTGTCCACTTATTGTATTAATTGAAATTTTTTAAGTAATTTTGAAATTTTCAATTCTAAACCTTCAACTTTAAATATTGATTAGGTATTCACTAAGTTCACTTTATTTTCTGTTCAATTCACTTTTTAATGTAAGTTTATATATTTCTTTATTTTTTGCATCACTTTTTTCAAATATTTACCGCCCGACCTTTGACACACGTCCGTTCAGTTCTGCTTTAGCGACACCATTGAATAAATTCACCACGCACAGTTAGTTTTTAAATAAATATTTCGATCACACATGGCAGCATTTACTACTAGGTCACCCGCTAAACAGTACTCAGCTTTTCACTTGAGTGTTTTCCACACCGAGTGATCCTTAAGCAATATGTGCATAGCTGCTGATGTGTAATAGTGGTGCTACGAGCACAGGGCCGGATGGAAGGCGTCGTTCATCTAGCGAATGTAATTTTCGGGCCACTCTTTGCTTATATATCGTCACCCAGATAAAAATTGTCGTATGTGAAAAATTGGCCCAACTGAATTATTCATATAGTTACTCTAAACTGAACAAGATCTTTCGAATGAGGATATCGGTTTTCTGATATCTCATTTTGTTTCTGGGGTATTGAGTGCGAATTTGCTATTTTTATTACTACCTTTATATGAAGTAGTTTTCTTGTTTTCGGCCTCATTTCCGTACGAAATCTTCGAATTTTGCAAAGTTTTGTAGGTAACTCCTCATCAAAAAAATTTCGGTTTCCTTTGAATTGGGGCATCTTGCTACCTGGGGACTTGAAACATAGAATATGGTTCAGGACTCGACGACAATAGTTAAATTCGAAAATCCGAAAGGTGGCACGCTCACTATTACAAAATAGTCCGGCAGCGGTTCACACTAGCGATAACGAACCTACTGTGATGCAGACGTCAGGGCCGGATCCGCGGGGGTGGTTTTCAGGTTCAAACTCTCCCCTTCGGAATCCAAAAAGTCATACTTTTCACAGTAATACAGCAAAAAATATAGTTAAAATTATTCAAAGAATATAATAAAAATTGGACAAAAATATAGTAAAAACGACACGAAAATATAATAAAAAATAACCCATAAATATAGTAAAAATTACTCAAAAAATTAAGTAAAAATTACACAAAAAATGTAGTAAAAATTACTCAAAAAATATAGTTAAAATTACACAAGACTTAGTAAAAGTTATACAAATAATATAGTCAAAAATTATGCAAAAAAATAATAATATAAATTTACACAAAAAATATAGTAATAAAAAATATAATAAATTACGTAAAAGATATAGTAAAAGTTGCGTGACACCTTGAATTTCACATTGCCCGTACCAACAATTTTAGGTATATAATTTTATGAAAAACAACCCTAAAAGTCGTGTTTTAAGAATCAAAAATGTCCTCGGAAAAAAATTTTAACTCCCCCTCTTCCCAAAATGCTGGATCCGCCACTGACAGAGGGTGTAAATTTCAATCACCTGCATCACTAAGACTCATCATAGTAGTACACAGAGCCAAAAATGTCTAATAAAATTAATAAGATTGTCTTCATGATCAGTTTTAAGAAGAAATTCTTATTAAAAAACTATACATTTAGTACAAAGGTGTAGTTAGACCCTGGCAATTATTAGTATACGATGGCCGGATGGTTAGCAGCTGGGTTAAGCATTCGAAAAATTGTAAGTTCGATTCTCTCTCTTTTTTTTCCTTATTAGAAATGTTAAAAAGAAATCTTCTCAATTATATTTATTAGATTATCCTTTGAAACATTAACAACTATACACATATCAGTAATTAGACGCTAGCAATCAAAAGTGAGCGATGGCCTTATGGTTAACAGCTGGGTTTATCATTCCGAAAATTGTAAGTTCGATTCTCGGTGAGGGCGATATCATTTTATTTTTCATTTAAAATATTAAAAAGAAAATCTTCTTAATAAAATTAAAAAGACGGTCTCTACAATAATAAGAAGCACATCTTCTTGAAGAAAATCTATAGAGATATCTTATGACTTTTGTTCTATTTTATTAGGCATTGTTGGCTCTGTGTAGATCCGTATTGACAGTAATTTTTGATATCTAGGCCTTTCAACCAATCAAAAGTCTTCATTCCACCCATCACCAATTTGACCCAAGGCAATTGATCCCTCCAATGACTACCCCATTTTAAAGTGGAAGGTCGTTTTCATACTAATGAACCTGACCTGTAGGATAATTCTTTCGCATTTGAAAAAAAAAATGCTTTCGCATCGCGATAGAGAGTAACCCACCTGTTCTTATGTAAGTATATGTGGGGTAACTATTATGTGGAAGTTATTCTTACACCTTGATTTTTCAACTGGGTTATCGCGAGTTTCAACTTTTATTTTCAACCTTGAGAAGAATCCGGCCCTGCCCTGCGCCTAATTGCTTACAGGCAATCTAACCCTGTATACGTACACACTCCACACATTTTTATAAATTTCTATTTAATGCCCGCCACTCTTCCATATAGCACTTGCAAACAACAAATTGTACCATTTTAGCATCCCGCGCCACATCTACCCCATATAGCGAGCATTAATTTTCAACTCGGCTGCTGATTCGTTCGTTAGCTATTGCGCTCATGCGCCTCACAACGTCTCTTCTGATTACTCAGCCCGATTGTGGTTGGTGGCACTTCCATTGTTGTTAACGGTAGTGGTAATGTAGGAAGTTGATTGGCTGTTGGCGAGCATCATTTTTAAATTTAATGATTTGTGAGTGAAATTATTACTGGCTTTTAAGATTTAGTACATAGATTTTTAGGAAGAAATTACGTTGTGGATGTGTTGTCGTCTCGAATGAGTACTTACTTTAGTTTACAACAAATTGCGAATTCTTAATTTTGTTTCAGATATTTAAGAAGCTCCCTCTTTACTTACCTATTCATTACTAAACTAAACCGCATCCACCATAATTCTACATTTTCTTCGCACATTTTAGGAGGTATCTCGGAAACCAGTGGAGATATTAAAACACAGTTTAGATTACCACTGAATATGTAGAAAAATAAAATTGCGTATACAATGTACCTCTCCTACTCAAGGTTTTTACTTAACCCTAAGCCGCAATATCTTGTTAGTTTCTATTTGAGGGCTCGAGGTTCACAGGGCGTGCTGCCATGTGAACCTCAAATCTATTAAGAAAAAATTAATTGGTAAAGAGCTCATAAGCATCTAAGTAAAATATGTTGACACCAGCCATTGAGTGAGATTTTGAGTACAATACTGCCAACTTAATAGCTAAGGATTTTTAGCGTCGAAATAATTGTTTCCAATTAGAAACACAAAGCAGAACCTATCTCCTCTCCACCTGAGTTTTGCAATGCAGGTGAGCTTAACCTTTTTTACTTTCACAGGCACGGAACTTTTGCTCTTTGAACTAAGAACGTACAGCTTAGCATTATATCTAATTTGCCTTAAGGGGGCTAAAAACCCCTCAAAAATATAAAACTTTATCTGTGGAAGCTGCATTTTTATAATGTACGTAGAAGGCCCAGCAGACTTTGTACATCTCCTAGGTACATCTGAAAAAAATTTACTGCTTTCCCTGCTCATCTCTCATTTTCATTCTATGCTCCATTTTCTTTTTTCATATTGTTCCTTTTTTCCCTATTCCTCTTAATATCATATTCCACTTCCTATCCGATATTAATGTGAGCAGATCTAATATCACTATCCCTATCCCTATCCCTATCCCTATCCCTATCCCTATCCCTATCCCTATCCCTATCCCTATCCCTATCCCTATCCCTATCCCTATCCCTATCCCTATCCCTATCCCTATCCCAATTTTGTCACCACCTCAAACGCAAGTGTGAAAATAAATCGACAAAATTTGATTTCTTACCGAATTGTGCCGTCATATCGAATATATTATTCGAGAAGATCGACCGAATTGAGTTACACAAACTAGCTACAGATGCCGAAATCCCAGGATTGTCTAAATTTCAAAAATTGGCATGCCTTCGGGATTCCTGCCATTTAATAAATGTAATGCAGAAAATAAAGTTTTTGTTTAAGCGAAAAGTTATTGGCAAAAAACCAATAATTTTACCGGGCATGATCCCAAAATCGGGACGTTTCCCATAGTATTTATGTGATTATCTCTTGACAGGAATAAAATATCGAGTCTTCGCTTTCGGATTATGCATACCGAGTACAAAACGCGTATCTTGACACCTCCCCCGAACTTTCTGGATGGTGTCTGAGACAGTCCCGAAGAATCCCGGGACCCCGAGATTGTCATGTTATAATCCCGCAATCCTGGGAATGTCAAAAAGCTGCGGGATGCGATGCTTTACTTAGAATGAGTATATTTTTCAATTGACTGCTTGCTTCCACCAAAAAAAAAAAAAAAAACTTTCAACTCCCTTTGACATTAGCACTCCGACAAACTTTTTGTGGTTATCACTAATTTGGCTTTTATAGCCGGAGGCGAAGATTATTTACACGGTTATGAATAGAATTTGATGATGCTTTTAGAGCTGCAAAAGTGCTCGCTTCGCATAAACCACCAGTTCAGCTGCTACTTGTACAACGAACCGATGTCAACTGTCGTTAAAAAAACATATTTATTAACAATTGAATGGGTCTCAATAATACTTGAGTAATTAGCAATAAATGGCACTGGGAGGACAAAGCAGTTTGCTATTGCTACTTTTCGGCTTGGTCGCCGATGATTGCGACACAATTGTTATTGTACTTTTGTTGGTATGCAGTACAAGGTATTATACAATTGTATAAAATAGGATTAATGTAGGTAGAAGGATATCTATGAATGTATGTGTGTATGTTTATGTGTTAACAAACCACAACAATGGTGTGCCACGTGACCAAATAAAGTCTCAGCATGAACAAAACCTTACCTCCGCCTCCTGCCATGAAGCATTAAAAGGCATTGTGTTGTATTTGTAATTATTGTAATACTTGTAGCTCTTGTTTTCTCTTTTGAAGTGTTGAGATTAGAAATCAAAGCTTTTCAATAAAAACTCCTCGCGTTTTGCGTTGGATATATTCATGTTAGTGATTTTATTTATTTTGATATTCAATCTCTTTAAATGTCCTTAAAAACACTATAAAGATAAGATGATGAATCGCACTTTTCACTTAAAAACATACATATTTTGAGTGGGGCTGGGTCATATGAGTTTGTGTGTCCAGCATATTTGATCCATTTTGACGACGTTAAGAAAATCTTATGAGGGAGTGCTAATTTATGGAAATTTTCACAACCTCAGGATTTTCCGGATCAGATTTTACAAACTCGGTATTCCAGGATTTGATTATTCGCTATTATCCAAGAGTTGGGATTTAAAACAGTACAAAAATTGTTTGAGAAATTATTTTTAAAATGAGTAAAATATACATATAGCAATTTTTAAAGTGCTTTTTTTTTTTTTAAAGAAAAATTATTTTAATATTAACCAGGGACCGCAAATAACAGTTGATTTTATTATAGATATAGAACACATATCCTCTGGATAGCCACTGAACATCCCTTCTGTTGTGAACTAATGTGAGAAGGCGGCAACCTGACAAGGCCACTCCGACATAATCCGTTTTAGGGCATGCACCTGGACCCTTAATGGGGAGGGTGGCGCTGCCCGTCTAGTTAAGGTCCTCAATAAGGCAAAAGCTGACATCACCGCCATACAAGAAATGCGACTGACTGAATCCCGACGCAAACCGAGAGAAAAGTTCTGCGAAAGATTTATGGACCCCTAAAAGTTGGGGACCGCGAGCTTTACGCAGACGTCGACATTGTTTAGCGAATTAAAACCCAGCAGCTTCGCTGGCTAGACCACGTTGTGCGATTTAACGAAGAAGCTGCGTCCCAGATGGTATTCTTATCGGCACCCGCCAGTAGAAGTAGAGGAAGAATAATTAAGCACCAGAAAATGAGGTCTGCCTCTTTTGGTCTGGATAAAGAGATAAAGTTAAAAAAAATAGTTACTATTCGACTTTTAACTTGAAACTTAAAAATAATAGTGACAATTTGAAAGGGATTTCTTCTTCGTTGTTTCCATGGAACTAAGGCACGCCCTAATGCATATCGTTATGCACCAAGATACTGATATCTCCATAAAGTTGTACATATTCCCAATATTTTTGGGCACTCTGCTTTTTGTAAGAAATGTGAGGAAAATCCCCCTCTTAAGTAACTCCTTGCTTCATCACCCAAACCGCTTAAGTGACTAAATTTTTCGTGCGCCAATTTCCATTCCTCATATCATTTCCCCCCTCTTAAGTACCTATTTGGTACTTTTATATTTTGAAGCTCAGCGGTAGCACTATAAAATCGATATTTGATTTCACTTACACCACTAATTTTTCGAGAATCTTCTTCTCTTGTAAATTTTGTTTTATGTAAGTTAGGGCCTTTGAGAATTAATTCATTCATATCTTCCCTTAAGCACCCGAATGAAGGTATGTACTTAATACGGCTGATACATTCCGAATTAATTCCGCTTTTGAGAGTTAACTTGCGCATAATCTTCATTATAAACTCCCAAAAATTAAGAAGATTTGATCAGATTTCAGAAAACGAGCTAACGATTTGACCGCTACTGTCATGGATAAATAAACAAAAATAGCAAGGACAACTACCAAAATTACGAGATTACCGCTACTGGACACTACAGTCACCAAAAAAGAGCGACATCTAGTTTTAAACCGAAAGTACTACAACCAAAGCCATCTAGTGCGCCGATTGTTAATCTTCAATTTTGTGTGTCAGTGTAAAATTTATATCTGATTAAAGAAGATTTATTGGAGGTAATCTCCATGTGTGTATCCATAGCATAAGAGGGTTCTTTTAAGTACACAACCCGCTTTAGTCCTCAAAACGCGGGACATTTTGCTCGGGGTACTTAAGCGGGTTTTACTGTATAGATTTTGTTAGTCTTTTACCACTTGTTCCATTGGATAGATATTGAATTCCTTTTAATAGTTAATTGAAGAGCACTTAATAAAATATTTACCTAACATTCAATTCCAAGTGGTTTCATATATTACTCATTATTCATTGGGAATTTGATATGCCAAAAGCTTGTAAATGCAGTAAAATAGCAAATACATCGGCGATTTGAAGGGTGGGTAGAAAGCAAACAAATAAAAAAGTTTGATTTATGGTTACCGAAGAAGTATGAGTGTTTGCAATATCAACAATGTTTGATCACAATGTTTGGACACAATACTAATGTCATGTTGTTCGTACCTATCACGGAATGGACTATTATAAATTTTCTGGATAGATTTTTCTCTAATACTATAGGTATAGACTATCCATGGGCGTAGCCAGAAATTTTTTAGGTATTTTTTCGAGGACAATTTCTCAAAAATCAATGAAAAAACGAGGAAATTTTTTTTGACATGAATATTGAGAGATACTATAGGTAAAACCATGGTATAAATACTACAGTTAAAACCCACTAATGACATTTTTAAGCAATTCTCATACTCATTTATTTTTTGCCACGACGTGTCTGTTTAGTTTTTTTAATCAAATAAATTACAAATAAAAATAATTTCTTTTCATTTTTCTTCAATTTGCGATTAGAACTATTGCTAGAATTGTTAAAAATAAGGACTGTAAAAGCGGTTCACATGTGTCCCTCTAGCAGGCTAATCTACCATCACATTTCCTGCCATTTATAGTGTCCAAGCGTCCACCTAAACGTGCAGTGTAAATTGGAAAATATTTTTTGATTTTTTTCAAATTTTTCTTATTTTAAATTTTTTTAATATTTTTTTTCTATTTGACTTACATACTGACACATTTTATATTGCTTAAAAACGTCAAAACAAAATCAAAAGAGAGAACGGTTTTACCTATAGTACTTATACCATGGGTAATAGTAGTATTTGCTTTAAAAGTATATATTTTTTGGTTTCTCATTTTATAAAAATTTTCATTGATGCTCCTTTTTTTCGCTTCGAAAGTCCTCGTTGTTTCAGCATTTTCTCCAAATGTCCTCGAGGACAAAGATTAATTCTTTCTTAAAAAAAGCAGAATTTTTCGAGGACATTGGCCAAGTTTTTTTATTCTTTAGTTTTTTTATAAAAACTTTCATTGATATTCCTTTTTTCCGCTTTGTTCCCAAATTGTCCTCGTTTTTTAAGAGAATAATCTTTGAAAAGACCTCGTTGTTTCAGCATTTTCCCCAAATGTCCTCGAGGAAAAAGATTAATTTTTTCTTAAAAAACGCAGAATTTTTCGAGGACATTTGGCTTAGGTTGGGGCATTTGCCCCTACCTGGTTACGCCCATGGGACTATCCCATCTTCTTTCGACACCGACAGGTATGAGGTGAGTCTAATTTACCCCCTGCGGGTTAGGGGTTTAGAATATGCCCGAGGTAGGCATACCGGTCGTAAGAGGCGACTAATATGAACATAAGTAATTGACGTGCTACTCGATGGTTGATCTACGGATATGATGCCTCTCACCTCTCATTACCCATCTTCTCCTTCCTCATGGATGGAGGGATGCCATGACCTAGAAGGTTCCACTGGTCATACCAAATTGCTACCACGACAGTCGGGCAGTACCGCAAGGGAGTACCGCAGCGTACCGGGGTCATATCCGGCCAAGGACTGTCAACTTCGGCATCACTCCGCAAAACCTTCGGGGAGTGTTTTGTTGTTAACAACAACAACAACAACAACAACAACAACAGGTGAGTCTAATAGCTAGTTTACCTCCTTGACTTGTCTAGTCCTAGTATTGTTATGCCTACCTAATAGACGGAGAGCTGGCAACATAAAAGGGGGTCAAGATGCATTTTTTTTAGGAAAAACAAGTAAGGAAAGCTGTCTACGGCTATGCCAAAGGCTATATACCTTTCATGAATAAGCGTCAGTGATTATATGGAGGCGATGTGTTATATTTGTCCAATCCCATTGATTTTTACCATCGACATTTCACATTTTAAAAGAGCAATGGTTACGAAATTTGACGTTCTTACCTATATAATTACAGTAGTTATCTACTAAATCCGTTTATCGGAAATATTTATCCCATCTCGATAATTTTCAACATCCATATTTTACATATAAAAATAGCAATTCTTACAAAATTTCACGTTCCTAGGTGTTTAATTACAAGAGTTATAGGCCAAAATCCGTTTATCGGAAAAATCGATTGTATATATACAACATGTTGTGAAAATTTATAATCACGGCTCGCCTGCAATTTCTTTAAACTTGAAGTCCAATTTTTTTATATTTTGCTTTACTTTATGATAATATAATCTCAATTAAACCACTTCACGCAAAAACTAATATAATAGCCAAAACCGGTTTTGAGAAAACCGCGAAATAATCGCGTTTTTTGAAGTGCTTCGAAAAACTTCATTTCTTGTCACATATTCGAAAGAAGTATATATTTAAATATGTCCCCACTGACTCTCGTGAAATGCAATTAAAAGTGCATTTTTTTGTTACTCATACGCCACGTGGTGTTAAAGACTTTTAAAAATAAGAAGAAGAAACTTTTCGAGTATGCTGTTTCTTAGGTCAGTTAATTTTAATCCCACAAAGTGCAAGTTTTGAGTACCCTAGAGCTACCGTTGATTTTTTACGACTTTTTTTTTTAAGGTGAGTTGTTTTTTTTTATAAAAAAAGGTTTAAAAATACGGTTTTTTAGTTGATTTTCTGAGTATAGGGGTTTCAAGAGGTTATGCAGTAGAATCTTTACCTACTCTTATAGTTTGTATTGTACATATTAGAGTCTAATAATAATAATACAGTGCACTCGAGATAATATGAACTAATTAAAACCTGGCCAGTTCATATTTGCAAGATTGCTCATATTTGAAAACATGCATGGATGAAGGGGGTATGTCGCATTCTCACTCAATTTCTGTTTTTGGCATTGGTGAATAGTTTTGATGCATACCTATATTTCTGTCTTATCAGAACCTGGCTATAGTGAAAATTGTAGAAGATAATTCATGGATGAAGGGGGTATGTACACAACTTCGAATATGAATTGTGGAAGAAGGGGTTATGTTCCGTTTTTTTTTTCATATAAAGTACTAAACATAAACTTATGCTTTTTACCGCATATTATGCAACGTCTTTTATGGCTTTGCATAATTTTTAAGTCAGTTTTCCATAGAGATTTGAAAAAAAACCTCAAATGTGTAAGCAAAACTTTAAAGTCAATTTTCTCGTTTCACTCAAAATGCGACATACCCCCTTCATCCATGCATGTCTTCATTAACGAAAGGCTATAAAACTGGGGAAACAATCCATTCAGCCAGTTTTGCGACACCCAAATCTCATTAAAAACAACAAAAAAAAACGTATTTTATTTCTTCATTTTATGACACCAAGAAAAAAACATAAAATACAAATAAGAAGAATTAAATTAAAACATAAGAAGCTCTAAAATAAGAAATTTTGAATCAGAAGTTCATATTTTAGAGTACTGAATGAAGCGAAAGAGTGTTCATATTTTGGGGTGTTCATATTTTGGGGTGTTCACATTATCGCGAGTGCACTGTAATTAATTAATATTTATGATTAGAATATAATAGAATAAGGTTAATTTCAAATCAAAATTTTGTCTATTTTACTTTAAAGAGATTTGTATACTAAATATGCCAATTTTACTTTTACAAATAAAATAATTTACTAAAATATTCCTTATTCCTTATTCACAAACATCCCTAATTTGGCGTATATTGCTAGGGAAATATTGGCCGTGTTTGTATTTACATCCCTTAAACTTTGATATGGGAAATAAGCATTGATCTCCCCATACAAATTCGCAAATTAGGATTGATCGCTCGTATGAGCTACTTTTTTCCAGAAAATTCACACCCATTCTAACACCGTTATGAACGAAATGGTTTGTTGGGGTAGACGATGACACAGCTGCGCCATCTGTTGGACGCTAGTCAAGTCACGTTTTGCGTGTGTCTTTGCTACAGCAATTCCATTGCTGCATTGCATTTTCGCTTTCTGCTATAAAAACAGATTAGTGTCCAACCGAATTTTCAGCCTTGCTTTGGTATTCTGTATTCGACTTATCCGACTAGTATTTGTTAATGTATAGATTTAAAGTTTTTTAAAGAATGCCCTGAATTTTTAAAATTTTGCGAACCTCGCGTTTGCCCATACAACAAAACATTATTTGAGGAGTGATTAATCAAAAGGCCGTATTTCCAATTCTCACTTTTTCGGTATTTTAATGAAATCTGGTTAAGAAGGCAAAACTACCAAAACGCCATATTTCCTGTAAAAAAAAAGTTCCAAAAATTCCTACAAACCGAAAATATTTCCTTGTCATTTATTTGTTAAAGAATTCTCTGATACTTTATACGGGTTTAAAATTTCATTCATTCATTTATTGGCTCTTAACCGCCTAAGCGATTTTGACCGTTGCCTATTAAAGCACGCCAGCCATTCCTTTTTAGCAATAACTGACGCCAATTGGAAACTCCCGGGAGCTCCAGTCATCCTCCACCTGTTGTTTCCATCTCATTCGAGGCCTCCCATTCCTATGCTGCGGAATTCGGGTGACGATAGCAAAATCTTCTGGGCTGGAGCTACTTTGTCAATTCGCATGACATGACCCAGCCAGCGGAGCCTTTCGGCTTTAATTCGCGGGACTATGGTCAGATCTGCGTAAAGCTCGTACAGTTCGTCGTTAAATTTCCTTCGATACTCGCCGTTGCCATCACGGGAAGGACCCTAGATCTTCCGGAGAACTTTTCTCTCAAATGCTCCAAGGGCTATCTCATCTTCTCTTGACATTGTCCATGAATCTGAGCCATACATCAGGACAGGTATGATAAAAGACTTATAGAGCGTGATGTTTGTTCTTCGAGAGAGGACTTTAATTCTCAATTGCCTACTAAGTCCAAAGTAGCACTTGTTGCCAAGAGTGATTCTCCGTTGGATTTCTAGACTGATATTATTTTCGGTGTTAATGCTGGTTCCCAAAAAGACGAAGTCCCTCACAGTTTCAAATTTGTAACTATCAACAGTGACGTGGGTGCCAAGGCGCAAGTGCGCCGATTCTTTCTTACATGACAGCAGATATTTAGTCTTATCCTCGTTGACCGCAAAACCAACTTTTTTCGCTTCCTTATCCAGTCCAGAGAAGGCAGCGTATGTGCACACACATACACAGTAACACGTATAAAATTTAGTGAATTTTAAATGGCTGCAATTATTTTAATAGTTAAGATATTCGCGCATGGCTTACCATTTTGGAAGTTTCAAAGCTTCAACTTTAAGAGTGTGTAAAAATATTTTCAAAAAAGTTTCAAAAATTGAAAGAAAATTCACTTTGAAAAAAAAAAACCATTTTTCCCCTTTACAAAATGTATGGGAAAGGGCGAAAAAATGGCCAATCCTGAGGGTTAAGTTAGAGCGCTAATTTTTTGCAAGGCTTATTTTCTCGTTAATACCTAAAGTTTCAGGGGGTAAGACCGAAAAAAATCAAATTTTTTTTATTTGAATCACCCTAATGTATACATATCTCAAGCGAACATTGGCGATAACGGGCAATAACCATGCCCACTTCTTATACTTACTCTGCCCAAGGCAAACTCATTTACCTATATGGTAATAGCAGGGCGAATTTGGCAATATTCGCCACGATTCGCTTCAAGTTTTTATTCATTGGAATGTCAAAGTGGAAAAGAATTTGAATCGACAACCATCGATTGTTTCTCTACTTCTTTCATTTTCTGACATTCTTATGTGCAAGGTTAACAATTTATCTACCTCCCTTGCGACTAATCCAAGATACGTCTATAGACTAATCGCATTTTTGGAGGGTGAATCATAAACTATACTTATGTATGTATCTGCAATAGTTTACTTAATCCATTGAACCTTCTTTAAGAAAACTCCTCATTTCTGTTGATTGCTAATTAATTTGACTTTAATTGTCGTCAAATTTCCACTTCAAATATTTTAATATCAACACAATTTTACATATAAAAATAAAAAAGTACATGCCCACATTCATGTGTAGTACATTCAAATAAAAATGTCACAGATTCCCACATTAAAATGTAATAAAATAAGGAACACTCCAACGATTTACAATACAAATGCTAGAAATTGTGGATTAGACTGTGCAATTAAATATTCGTATCGGTCTCTTATGGGTATAGTTAACATAACTCAACCGTACTCGTAAGGGAACAACAGAGGTCTGTCTGACAATATCGAAATACCCGTTTGGGGATAAACAGGACCAATTGGTTCCTGCATTGGACATACTAAACCAAAACAGATCAAAACTGGTATTTTTCGAATACTCCTTTTCCGACTCATTCCGATTTTTTGAGGGTCTATAGGTATATGCGACAGTCTAATGTTCATTAGATATGAGTAACAAAAATGTAAATATGTATCTACTTGCACAATTCTACATAAACGCATATAAGCACGAGTGTTTCAATTTTAAACGATTTGCTTTTTTTCTTTATTTGGGGGACGTTTGTGGCGGAAACATGAGTAAAAATCCACTTGACATCTTCCGATCACAAATTGGGCAACAATTTGATCTTGACGCCAACATGTCAAGCAGCGAATGGAAGAGCTCCCCAAACAAAAAGTTTAAAAAATAATCAAATTCATATTCGTAACCAAACAAGTGATTTGAATATGAAAGCAAAGGCTTAGACTTATGGAAGCGAATAAAACAAAAAAGCAACATATTGTTTACCCTACACTGAAAAAAAAAAATCTACAAGAAACGGCCGTCAAATTAACAGTAAACCCTGTCATTTTTCGTCCAACAGTGGGTAATATCAATTTTGAAAGTGACCCCATATCATTCTTCGAATACACTATCATATTGACATGAATTACTGTAAATTTGAAAGTGGACACTATCATATTGACATGAATTACTGTAAATTTGAAAGTGGACTCATATCATTAATTGATATTTTTCAAAAATCACATGTTTTTACTGCCAATTTTACAGTAAATACTGTAATGTTTACAGTATTACCATAATCGCTTTGAAAGTGGGTTTGATATGTTGCTTTCAATGTGCACTTTCAACCTTTTTATTTCAGTGTATTTATGTACATATATGTAGGTACTTTAGACTGGGCCAAATACATATTTTTAAATATTTTCGGAAAAGGGCTTTAAATACAAAAAAATGGCGGGAATGACCTCTCGCTACTCTCAACATAAAATCTTTTTTAGTTTGACAAGTTTACCGCACAGACGCGGTATCGAAATTTTAAATCTTGACTCTTTGTACTTAATTTTTCATTATATTTCTTTTTTTTTAATTTTATTTTATCTTTTTTAAAGTTCAATATTTTTCATAAACAACATGTTTCCTTTATAGTTAATAACATCTACAATCATTGCCACTCCCCTGAAGAAGTCAAGGAAAATTGGCGAAACATCGGGATGTAAGATGGAATAAATCTTGGTTTTATTTGCATTGAAGACTATAGATCTGACCAGCTTAAAATACACATAAAAAGTTAAAATCTGAATGTCAAAAATGGATTCCTCAGGGCCAAAAACAATCAGATTCCCAATTGGGCTAGGAAAAAAGGGTTTAAATAGTTATCAAGGCAGCTGTTTTAACAGGCAAGCCAAAAAAGCTGGATTGAAAAAATCGCTGGCTCGAAGTTCATTAACGACCTATGGTTTGTTTGGCAAATATGCTTGAGATGACCCCAAATAACCATAATCGAGATGTGAACATGATGCAAAAAAAAATTTACCTTTATATGTACGATTTCACGATTTTTATTTATATTATAATTTTTATTTTCCCATACATTAATGAACATTGAACATATCTGAAATTGGAGTGTGTTGAAAATATCAATAGATAGGTACCCCGAAAAAATTAGGGCAAAACGTCGATCTAGCAGTGCCTCAGTTTTCGAGATATGGTGAATAAAATTTGCTATGCAGTATAGCTACCATCAATCGAATTGCTCCGAGATAGTGAATATCATAAAGATTGAGCCAATACAAAATATGTGTAGCATTTATACGATAGATTGTTCCATCAAGCGGGGTTTTGACTATGTTCCTAAGGCCCAATTTCAGCATTGTGTATAACATAAAGTGTGAAATGTAGCTTTGACAGAAATGTCAAAACACACTTCAACGTCAAATCACAATTGTCAAAACACACATCCATGTCAAAAATCTGGGTTGCTGTTGTGGTTTCTGCAAACCAGGGTTTTGTGCAGGACCGCAAAACAATGAGACAGGGTTCTTGTTTGCAAAAAAGTGTTGCTGTGTTGCACAACTTTTTCATTCCAATTTGTAGGGAAATTTTTAAGCGAATCTTTAAACTTACACTTTTATTATATTTTGCAAAAAATACAAAACTTAAAAACGATTAAATTTTATTTATTTTACAGGAAAAATTTTAATGTTCGAAATAAGAAACCAGAAAATGAGAACACAATTTTTTTAGATAGATTGTTTTCAGTTTATAAACCAAGTACCTATCAAAATTAAGGCCGCCAGCATAATGCAATTGGCCTGTCGTGACATGTTGTTAGCAGTTTCAATTTTTTGTTGCCTTGTGCAGTACGTTTTTAAATCTTTACAAATTCTAAGAAGTAGCAAATAATTTCTGAAAAGAGAGTGCTACAAGTTCAAAATGTAAAATAAACTTTATAAATTACCACTCTAAAGGCTGGTTTTCATTAGGTCAAAAGGTGTCAAATTTCATCGACTTTATCAAGATTCGGTTGTTTATTTGGTATTTGTCTACTTAAGCTGTCAACTGCTAATAAATTAGGTAAAATTATGGGCGGGGGCTCAAAGCCGGACTTTGGCCTCAGGATCACGAATCCGGAAGCGCTTTTTTAATATTTTGCTTCTCTGAGGAGATATTTGCAATCCAAGTTTCAAGTTTTCATGTAGTTGTTGTATTTACATTAGACTGCGCCTAAAAACGTCAAAAAAAAGTGCGTACCGTGGCACGGTTCAGGCAACACCCCGGACTTGGGATGGCGTAGCCCAGGTTATAAGGGCGGCCGAAGGAAAGATGTTCTGCACATAAATACCATGGATTCCGCCCCAATTTTGGTATCGAACCCGGGTCAATTTTCGGTTTTTTGACCATAACTTTTCACTGAAACCCCCTTCTAGCCCCCTTCCATAATTTTAGCTAATATATTAGCAGTTGACAGCTAAAGTAGACAATTACCGCATTTTTCGATAAAGTCGATAGAAATTATCAAAATTTTACCTAATGAAAACCAGACTTAAGAAGTTTTCAACTATTATTTTTCACCTTATTTTATAAATTTAGAGAACTATTACCCCTTTATTTACTACTAATTTTTTTACGAAATCGAATGCAACTCGGCGCTAAATGATACTATTTTCCAAAAAAGCAACTCTGATCATCAGGTGTTAAACTCACTTTGAAAATTTGACGTTTATGCAGAAGATTCCACACTTGTACTGATACACAATGAATTTCAGAGTGGCAGGTTAACTTAAGTTCCATAGTTAACTATGGATTCGCAATTTTATTTAAGTTATTTAACTGAATTTTTTCTACATAAATTGTTGGTAGACGGCCTTCTGATATCTGACCAGAGGTTAAACCACCAACGTTGGACAGTTAACCTTTGGTTAACTTAAAATGAAATGAAATGGGGTAGGTCCACATTTAAGCGAAAAATGAATAGTTTATTGTTCAACCCATCCTAATGTTATGTATATACATTCGCCTTTTATCGTTGGTGCTTATTCAAAACAACGTAACAGACAAATGCAAAACCACGTAGGTACAAACTTTTACTCAAATTTTACAGGAGAGACAAAAAACTGTTTAACGTCAGTAAGAAGCACTATGTGGTGGGTCAAATTGAAATGCCGTTTTTTTTTACATTTTATTGCACAAACCGGTAATTTTTTGTTACTAGCGAATGGATCAGGGTATCCAGAAGCCTCGGTAAGCACATCTCATTTTTAACCAAAGCGTACTTTACGTGGTTTTGCATTTTTCCGTTACGTTGTTTGGACAAGCATCGAAGATATGTAAATGTAACTAAATATGTACTCAGGGGCGGATCCATGGGGTTGCTTTTCAGGTTCAAACCCCCCGCCCCAACCCCTCTTCGGGATCCAAAAAGTCACATTTTTTATCGTAATTCACAGCAATAAATATAGAAAAAATTACATAAAAAATAAAGTAAAGCCTACGCAAAAAAAGTAAAAATTATACAAAAAATATAATAAAAATTACACAAAAAACATATTAAAAGTTACCCAAAAAAATAGTAAAAATTACACAAAAAGATAGTAAAATTACACAAAAAATACAGTAAAAACGACGCAGAAATATAGTAAAAAATACACAAAAATTTTAGTAATAATTAGGCCAAAAATATAGTAAAAAATTACCCAAAAATACACTAAAAAATTACGCCAGATACATAGTAAAAATTAAACAAAAAAGACAGTAAAATTTACGCAAAAAATAACAACAGTAAAAATTACCCCAAAATATTGTTAAAATTACACAAAAAATACAGTATCTAAAATTTATGCAAAAAAATAAAGTTAAAATTACAAAAAAAAACATAGTAAAACTCCAAATGGTATTTTTGCGTTTACGTAAAACACATTCGGAAATTTTTAAACGGTTTACATAATGTATGTAGGTATATATTTTTCTGAAAAAAACAAGCATTAAAGGTCAGCTTTGAGAAACTGTGAATAAAAATGTCCTCGAAATTAAAAAAAAATTCAAACCCCACCCTTCCCAAAATCCTGGATCCGCCACTGTATGTGCTTGTATTAGAAAATGTTTAGATTTCTTTTCTTGTCGTTGGCTTTTAAACATTAAACGATGCCGAATAATAAATCTTAGTTTGCTTTATACAAAACATTCATTTTATATCCATTTGGAAGACATATTTATTAAACTCCACAGAAAGGATAACATTACAACGGTATTTAGCGGTAGTTGGCAATGCCTTTGATCCTTTGGCGCAATAATATTGTGGCGGTTGGAAACGTCATTACATGTTCCATTAAAATAAATACAATTCACCCACTTTCACCGAATATTCGAAACCGGCAGGGTGAGCATTTATCTTTACCGATCTTGCTTGATGTTTGCGATAGTGAATTATGTAAATGACAAATTTCTCCACTTGAAATCGTCGCCGGGTAATACATACTCACTAATGTTTGTTGGTACATACATATGTGCATGTAAAGGCAATTCAACAAATTTTTTTTTTTAAGTTAAGTCTACAATTTGAAAGAAGCTGCCCTAATTTTGAGGTTACGCAAAGTCAATAACTAGTAGTTACCTAAAAGAACCGCTATGCCTTTACCTATACTGATATACCGCTCCCATTAGTACATTTATTTGTTAAGGATCCTCGGATTCGTTGCCACTTTCTATATCATTGACAATAAAACCAGATCAAGTTGCGGCAAAGGTCCGTTTGATATATGGGACCATAGTGTGTTAGTGCTGTTTGGGAAGCAAATAAGTTTTCTGTCTACTTCTTATTTGAAAAGTTTTTATTGGGAATATGTCACGATTTGGTAGAGGATTTATATATAAGTATAACCTCTCAATACGGCATAGCGACTCCATTCGGAAGAAGTTTAATCCGTTCTCTCCCGCTGAATATTTTTTTATTGAATCCTTATGGTTCCGACAAGGTAAGAGTTTAAATTAGTCAGGAATTTGAAGACAAGTCCATTAACAACAAACACAGTCTCTAACGAGAAATGTTCGTCTTTACGTTAGATAACTAGGGTAATTCTTCAACTATTCTCTATTCGAAGGCAGCAGTACAGAACTACACTAGAACTCGATTCGAGATAGATTAGAGAACTAGCCAAAAGGCGAGCATTTTGAACCACATTAGAGAAAGACATTAGAATTCGACCCGGAAACTATAGTGTCTCGATTTGAGAATTATGTCCCATTTTGTTAGAGAAGGCTTTGATTCTCGACTGTTTCTCGAGTCGTCCTCTAACGGTAGAGATTGGAGAATGGGGTTAGTTCTCGAAAGTACCTTCAATCGAAATCTAGCTTCATGGCACCACTTATGTGCAACACGAAAAAATACCTGGGAAGAGATAGCATTTTTCTGGTAGATCTCGGTGAGTTAAGAAGAACCCCGTACCAGAAATTGGCCGGACACCTCCAAAATCTTGAGTTAGGTGTCAAAAACCGGTTTTTATACCATCAAAAACTTATGAGCATATATCTTAAGTAATTTTAACCGGATTTTTATTGTTTTCTTGATTTCGATGGAAGAGATATAGACCTTTCTAACGATATATATATGAACCGGAAATAAGTGGTACAAGTGGTAGTATTTGCCCAACAAACACATTTTTTTCGTCTTTTTTCAAGGTTGGTCAACTTTGCGCTATCCCTATGCATTATGTTTTAAGAAGCCTATACAAACCTTGAATGGTATTCAACAGCAAATTTTGTTACGAGTGCAATTAAAGTTAATTTTCTCAAAAAAGTTGAAAACTGACGAAGTTATTAAGATTTCCATGAAAACTAAATTTAAAAAATAGTTATTTTGCAATATAATTTGAAAATTTACGTATAAATCCAAGTACCTATAGGTACCCTGCAGCAAAGCCTCAAACTAGTCAGAAAAATACTAGTATACAACTATAATTTTCTGGCAAAACTCATACTAGTCAGGAAATATCCATTTCGTACCAGTACACAACTAGAATTTTCTGGCTAAATTCGTACCAGTCAAGAAATATCCATTTCATACCAGTATACAACTAGAATTTTCTGTCTGAATTCATACTAGCCAGGAAATATCCATTTCATACTAGTATACAACTAGATTTTTCTGGATGAAATTATACCAGTTAAAAAATACAAAATTCTTTCGTTTCTTATCATACTAGTACAGGTTGAATGCTCTTTGGACCAGTATGTGGACTAGTTCATTTTATGGAAATTATACTAGTCCAGAATGAACTAGTATGGAACTGGTATCTTACAACTAGTATGAAACTGGTATTTCCTGACTAGTAGATAACTGGTATATTCTGGTCGAAATCTGACAATTGACATCTCGTAGGACATCAACACGTAAAAAATACCAGTTGCTTATATGGAAAAAAGACAGAACACTGACTAGTTGGGCCCGGTGCACCAACTAGTTGTAAAGTAGTTTTCAACTAGTTGCTTTCGCTGCAGGGTATACGTAAATTTTTCAAAATTTTCAATAATCGGGTTAAAATTACCTAAGATACAAGTGTTCGGCAAATTTCTAGTACGCAGTTCTTTTAATTCGCCGAGATCTACCAGAAAAATGCTATTACTTCCCAGCTATTTTAACTTTGTACAATTTTGTTGCACTGTGGGGCTGTGTGCCATATACATAGATGTACCCAAAGGAAAATATTTTACAGGACCATAATCGACCGCCCGGTTGGACTTAAATATCGGAATGGATCCGATCGGAGACAAATTCTACTAAGGAACCTCCCACCGATATATTCCTAGTATTTTTGTTGTTATAATAATGACAGCAAAAATCCATACTAGTTTTTCTAAAATTTCTAAAGTAGGTGTGTGACAGAGATTTTTGTAAGCCATCTGGGCATTATTGATACTCTGAAAATTTACAAAAAAGAAAGCCGCCCAACTTCTTCGGTGTAAAAACTTTCAAGATAACATGCAAACTTTGATTTATACTCACCTTAATGTGCCAAATGATAACGGTAGCATGTATGGGAGTGTCATGATACCATCTCATAAATGTACTTTCATATATTTTTGTCACATTTTCTTTTAGCTATTAAAAAGAATACAAGATACATATGTATGTAGAACCTGCTGATCCTTTTTCTCTAAATAAATGCCCCATATAGCGCCACTGTGACGAGACAAAGAGCTACCGCAAGTCGTCGTCTCCGCAAAGCTGCCACGAGACTGTGAGATTTTCTGTGACGCTATTTGTATGTACGGGCGTATGTTTGTATTAACCTGATCCTGGCGACTTGTAATACGACCCCACAACGTCTGCCCTTGTGGTCAACATTAGAATGTCCTTGTTAGGCTATTATAAATGAGTGGAGGAAAGACATTGAAATATTGATTGTGCTATTGAGTGCGCATATCCTTTAAACGACTATGTGTGTGGGTGTGGGTGTAACCTTTGAGATACGCTGTGTATGGTGATTATACGTCCAAGTGATTTTATTGTATTGACATGAGGCGTTGCTTTTATGTAATGTAATACATATGATCTATATATTTGTTTGTATCTACATACATATATAAATGTTAATAGGTATCGTGTTAGCAAGTGAGGGCGTTATGTTTGTACTAAGGCCATCCCTACGCAAGAGATTATGCAGATAGTAGGTATATGTTTTTGGTCTGTTTCATATTTTGGTGTTCCTACCCTGCGGGGAACTCAACAACTAGTTAGACGACTTTCTGGTTCAGAGCCAGATATAAAGTGTCAAACAAGAATTTTCTCGATAGTTACTAGATTTTCACTAGTTCTTATTCAGCAGTTGATCAAGCATCATACGACCTTGTGCTTTACATTTCATTAAAACGAAACTTAAAAGGTACATTGTCATTTCTTTTCATCAAAAATTCATTTTTCGCCATGGCTGCAACCCGAACCGGTTTTACCTTAAACTGTACAAACCTGAAACTAAATAGTTCGCCTCGGTTCAACACAGAGAAAAATGTGCTTGTCATATCAACGAAAATATGTTTTGATTCAACCAAAATTACGGTCAATTCTTACCCTTTATTGTTGTTGTTGTTGTTACGAGGTGTACCCCTGCCTAAATGTCAGACACGGTCACCCCGAGTGTATTGCTCTTGGCCGGGTCGATATAAGAAAACGGCCCGGGTCATTTCGGCACGATGGGTACAGCACAAGTACTGGTACCGTTCTCGTAGAACCGGCACTACGTTACCCAGGGTGCACCAACGTGGAGGCTTTGAAACTGTTAACCGTAACTCAACTGTTGTTTTAACAAAATATATTTTTGTTTAAGGTATTGCTCTATATATCGCCGCTTTCAAAGTAAACAGATATATTTACTTTTTAAAATTTTTGGAAAACAGCATTTCAAACTTTTAATTTTTCATAGAACCCCAT
Organism: Campiglossa producta; assembly: GCA_964058755.1. Taxonomy (NCBI): domain Eukaryota; kingdom Metazoa; phylum Arthropoda; class Insecta; order Diptera; family Tephritidae; genus Campiglossa; species Campiglossa producta. The sequence continues at coordinate 32,313,088 of CAXKVI010000001.1, read as the reverse complement.
TATAAAAATGAAATTTTGAATGCCGTTTCAAAAACAATTTAAATTTTGAAATACTTCTGTTTACTTCGGAACCGGCGATATGTATAAACTAAAACAAGTTTAAACACAAAAGGAACCGAAGTGAAAAAATAATTTAAAAAAAAATTATTTGTCAGAGTTAGGGCCGCTTGCATAACAGCTGATAACGACTAACCGGAGTTTAATTGACGTATTTTGTATGGTTAGCTGTCACGTTAATCACCGATTAGGCATAATCGGCTTTTATGCAAGAGGCCCTTATTATGTTAACTTAACCGAGAATCGAACTAAGGTGTCTTGAACGCTAAACCACGGTGTCTACCATGATGCCATCGTATACTTATGCTTGCCAGCGTTTATTTACAGCTTTGTTATAAATGACACGACCCTTCCTCACTTTGATTTGTTGCCTTCACCGAGAATCGAGCCCACACTATTTATTTTCTGAACGAAGGTGTCTACCATGATGCCATCGTGTAGTTATGCTTGCCGGCATCTAATTACAGCTTTGTTCTATGACAGTAATGACAGTATCTTTGCTTTTGAATTAGCTGCAGGAGTTTGTTGTTTTTAAAATGACTGTTCTTTCGCTGTTAGATTAACTGTAAGATTTTGTTTGATCAACAAAATTTAGTTTGATCAACAAAAACTCTGTCAGTTCTACTAAATTTAATTGGATAATGCCATAAATTTAAAATTACAACTCCTTCGCTGTTGAATTAACTAGAGAAAGTTGTTGTTTTACACAAAATTTAGTTTCATCAACAAGAATTCTGTCAGTTTTACCAAATTTTGTTAATTAAAAATTGACAAATCTGTGACTATTCAATCAACAATTGAATGCAGCTACCTCAACAAAATCTTTCGTTCAAATGACCAAAACTTAATGAATTTAACAAAATTTGGTCAACTTCAGGATAAAAGTACGAGACTGTTGATTTTAGCAGTGCCATTTTACTGTGTAACTTTTTGCCCGTTTGCTAGGAACGGCAGTGCAGGTTTATGTATTTTTTATTTGTTTATCATTCCACAGTGAAACTTTATAACCAAGAGCGAAGGGTGTCAAACTAGGCAAATAAAACTGAAAGCGATCTTTAAGTGTAATCAGCTGCTGTCCGTACTACCCCCAAGTAGGCAGAGGTATTCGTGTGGCAAGTGCAACCGAAATGATGAATTTATGACATCGACGCGTAGTTGTAAAAATCAAAGTGCCTGAATTTGTTTTATACCCAGCTGTGCCCTATGCGTTACCAAAGGCGCATCAATATTTTGGATAACTTTGCTCTCGACTACTCAAAGCGTTCGATGCCGTTTATAAATTAGTATGTTTCCACAGCCAAGTCTGACGACTCTTTCTTTGTATTGATTAAATAAGTAATACGTCTTCAGCGCTTTTCCACCTCCTTATCCAGGTCAGATAAAGACAAACTTATAGCATATTTATTAAGACCAAGGGTTCAAGTGAAAAGTCTTGAGTACCTAACTAGAATCTTACGATTGTCGTTCGTGTATAAAAAAGTCGATAGTACAAAGTAGGATCCATAGTCAAGGTATCGAGTTAAACATCTTCTTCCGTGCTTGGAAACGACCAGTACAATCTATTCGTCGAATATAACGTAGCTATTATTGATTCAGCAGGAATTCGCCTAGTCTGAAAACTTTTCGACAATCTCAGCATTTTCTGGTAGAATTTCGTATCTCAAGTTTCCATATCTATCTTCTGTCTACACAACGCTATAACCACTGCTTGGTTACATCATTAGGTCGAATCATGTTGTTGTAGTAACCCTGCAAAAAATTTTGCGAGTAATCTCTAAAGAGAGTTGTCCATAATTAATACCTTTTGTCCACAGTTTGGTATAGTTTAATATACATATGGAAAATGTAATTTGTGTAGCATATGGGGGTTTGAGTCAATTTTAATTTTTGCAGCAACCATTTAGGAGTGTACCCGTTTGGGTATAAATAGGTGTAGTCCCTTGGTACCCGTTCGGCTATAAATGGGTACAATTACTCTCCTTACGAAATGCGCAAATAAATGTGAACAGTTCAGGTCATACATTGGCGGCCGCCGTGGTGTAGCGGTTAAGTGTTCGGCCTTATACACCAAGTCGTGTCGGTTCGATGCCCGGCAAAAGTAACATCCAAAATTATTTAGAAAAAGAATTTTTCTAAACGGGGTCGCCCCTCGGCAGTAGTTTGGCAAACTCTCCGGGTGTATTTCTGCCATGAGAAGCTTCTCAGAAAAAAATTCATTTGCTTTGCAAGTGCCGTTCGGAGTCGGCAAAAAACTGTAGGTCCCGCCAACTTGTAGGAAAAACTCAAAAGCAACACACCACAAGTTGGAAAGAGAAGCTCAGCTAAAAATCTCGTTAGAGGTTATGATAACCTGTTGGTATATCGCCGCCATTCGTTTTTTTTTTTTTTTTTTAGTTCAGGTCATACATATTGATCAGAGCTGCCGTTAGCCACATCCATCCTCCCTTGCGACTGATCCAGGATGCTTCCTAGACTAATCGTTTTTTTTTTTTTTTTTTCAGACAACTTTACCCGGCATTTTCCACATAGATGCGGATTAAACAGGATTATCTATTATATATAAATGCGCAATGCGTAACAGTTTTCTTCCTTTTTTGCAATAATCACAATTCTCAGGTATATAAAAATTGATATGTATCGATAGGTCTCGCCGAGCAGGGTGTGCGCCAATAAACCAAAAATTAAAAAAAATTAATTATAATATGATTTGAAACTCACACCACTACAAGTGCTAAACACGCATTCACTTTATAGAGTCGCTGTTATGTGTGTATGTAGGTACACTTGCATTGTTGTGCTTGCATTCATTGCAGTTGGGGAGAGTCCGAGTGTGAGTTGTTTTGCTGGCAGCAATAATAAACATGAGCCAACCCGTCAACTTTATTAAGCGTAGGTACAAACAGTGTTTACAAAAACAAAATCTGTGAGTGGGTATTCAGAGAAAAAAAAAAGCACAAAGCCCTTCGTGGCTAGACTTAGTGAAATAAAATAAAAAGGAAAATTGATAAAACTAAAAAAGTAAAATAAGAATTAGAAAAGTGAATGAAAGTAAACAAAGAAATTTGTTGGAAATGAAAGGAAAGGAAAGAATATAAAATAAATAAAAATAAAACAAAATTAAATAAAAAAAACTTAAAATAAAGGAAAGAATGGGAAAGGAAATGAATGCATAAAAGGAAAATAAAGGTAAGATACGGTGAGGAACGGAAAATATGAGAGAAAAATCAAAGGCAAATGAAGGTAGGGAAAGGAAAGGAATGGAAAAGAAAAGAGCAAGGGAAGAAAGGAAATGTAATGTAGGTAAAGGAGTGGAAAAGAGAGGTAAATAGAGAAAGACAGAGAAAGGAAAGAAGAGAAAAAGAAAGGAAAGGAAAGGTAGCGAGGAGGAAGGTACGGAAAATAAATGAAAATAAAAAGAATGAAAAATAAAGGAAAGAAAGGTAATGAAAAGCTAAAAAAATAAGTAAAGGAAATGAATGGAAAATAAAGAAAAGAATTACGGGCAAAAAGAAAGTAAGGAAACGGTAGGAAAGGAAAGGTAAGGAAAAGAAAGGTAAGGAATAAAAGTGAAAGAAAATAAAGGTAAGAAAAAAAAATAAAAGAAAAGAAATGAAATGAAAAAAAAAATTTTATAAAATGAGAGGAAACTAAGGGTAACGAAAGTAAAGCAAAGGAAACGAAAGGAAATTAAAGAAAAAGAAAATAAGAGGAAAAAAGGAATGTAATGGAAATGGAAAGAAAGGTCAGGTAAGAGAATAAAATAAACGAAAAGAAAGGAAAATAAAAGAAAAGAACTAAAAAGAGAGAAAGAAAGAAGGGAAATAAAATGAAATGAAAGAAGAGAAAAGGAAAGAAAAGGAAAAGAAAGGAGAGAGACGAAAAGGAAAGGAAAGAAAAGGGTAGGGAAGGAAAGAAAAGCAAAAGAAATAAAATGAGATGAAAGGAGAGGAAAGGAAAGAAAAGGAAGGAAATACGTATGAAGACTACCTAAGAAGAATAAATAATTATCAACATTGAAACTATATTACTGAATGTTGTAAAGAGGGAGAAAAAGGCAAAATGAACAGGAATGTATAGAAACCAAAAATATAAAAAATATGAAAAGAATGGCAAATTTAAGAAACCACAAAAAGTTAGGAAAATAAAATAAGCTTTTGTGGTTGAATTTCAACCACTGGGCGAACTCTAGTAATGAATAAACAGCCCTTGGTCGTGTAAACCCCGAGAAAAATCCGGCACGGCTTTTGTAGAAAAATGTGGTGGGATAAATGCTCTCAGATAGAATGAGCTTACGCAAATTGCCTCGTCGTCCCATTTGGGTATACAAAGTTCGATTGCACTAGACATTGACTTCTGTTTTGTGGGTGCGCGTGTTTGTGAGTGGCGTATGTTTATTGAGTAATTGATACGCCACTCACGCGCCCATATGACTTTTGAATATGCAACAACGCGACCCTCCGCCCTCTATGCGATACCATTACCATATCGTCCCCATCATCCTTCGGATGTCTTGCCGTTGTTGTTAGTCTGTCATAAATGTCGGCTAAATAGAGTATTCACTTATTTATGAACTGAATTTTCCTTTGCTTGCACATATGTACATTTAAACATATATGTATGTATCACCGTCGCATGTCAGTGCACATCGGAAGGGCACCCTGGAAGTACTTGTGGTTTCAAAATCAAAACTAAAATAAATAAAACATCAATTCTAAGTTTTTGTTATTGTTGTTGTAACTTTATCGCCCTCCTCATATGCAGCTTGCTTGTACATTAGCTGCAATTCTCTACATATCAGTTTAATTGTTAAATAAAAGGTTTAAATAAAAACTGTTGCATCTTTGCTGCCATCACAGATGCCATCACTACAGTTATGTTGGGTTATGTGTTCTTGTAATTGTCTTGCCTTTCATTTTCGAAAATTGATCGTTTCTTTTGATAAAAATTAATTTATATTGGCATATTCATATCCGCTACTGTTTTCCCATTCTTTATTTTCTGTGTTGTCTGCTGTTTGTGTGACCGCTAATGGATCGATAGACTGGCAAACTGTTCGGAATCACATAACAGACTCCCAGTTCAATATGCCAAATAGATTTAAATTATTCGTCGGCTGTTTTCAAACTTCCAGAGCATTATGAATTCATATTTTTTGTGTGTGTGCAATAAGGTGTTCTTCCCCCACAAAAAATCGTGCGATTAATCTCTAAAAAGAGCTGTCTTTGATTAATACTTTTTTTCCACAGTGGGGTATAGTTCAATATATATGAGGAACAGTGTCGGAACTAGAATTTCGGGAAGGGGGAGTTCACATTTTTTCTTTTTATTTCGGGGACATTTTTCATTCACATTTACTTTAAATCGGGTATCTGTTGCTTGTTTTTCAAGAAAATTTATACCTACACGCAAAAAAATGTTAGTGTCAAAACAGCACTTCAAAGTGCTGCTGTTGTATATATAAACTAAAAAAGGTGTTATTTTAGCACTAAAAAGGAGTCAAAGTAACAAACGGAACGGAGCTGTCTGCCGTTAGGCTGTCGTGTATTGCTTGCCGACTTCAAAATGTAGCTTTGTTCTGAATTGTAGGTACGAACAGTTTTTATGGATTTACACCACACTTTTTCACTTTACACCATTTTAGTGTAGCAAAAGAACGTTGACACCAAAATAGTGTTAGTTTTACACCAAAAAAGTGTAGCCTTGAATGTGTAAACGCAAAATTATGAGTTGCCGCAGTTTGCTGGCAGTTTAAAAATTTTTTGTGTAATTTTTCCTGTATTTTTTGGGTAACTTTTACCATATTTTTTGTGTAGTTTTAAATATATTTTTCACGTAATTTTTAATCTTGCCTGGCAAGTGTGTCTGCCCTACAGTTTCCCTCAATGTCCCGGGACCCATATGAGGTTCACGCGTTTCTGTTGGGACATCTCTTCAAGAGAGCGACGACAGGCGAGCGTCAGTTCCGCGTTGAACGAATGAGAGCCAAGAGCTTTGATGGCCGCTTGGCTGCCGCTGAAAATAACGATATCTTCGCCGAAAGCGCGTTTACTTATCCAGGCCGCTGCATCCAAGATTGCTGAGACTTCAGCCTTAAAAACGCTGCAATGATCAGGTAGTCTATAGGAGAGCTCAAGGTCCAGATCCCTTGAACAAGCCCCTCCCCCAACTCTACCGTCGTCTAACTTCGAGCCATCGGTGCATATGGAATACCGCTGGCTGTTTTTCAACGACGAGTTCTTCAGACCACCTGCATTTGGCGTAGCGGAAACCCTACTATCTGTGGTAGTATCAACATTGATGCGCTCAGGACTAGCTGCTATAACCGTGACGTTGAGGTCTTCCCCGTCCAGCAGGATGACCCCTATCGCCACAGCTCCTTCGCCATTTGACGTGGTAGATACCATACTTTCCGAGTCGGACACCTCCGAATTGTAGGTACTTGTCAAGTTCAAAGGATAAATGAGTATGGAAAAATTACTGTGAAAAATATGACTTTTTTGATCCCGAAGAAATATATGTCTTCCACATTTAGAACAATATCTCGGAACCGGGTTCGCATCGAACTAAAAACCACCCACCCTGTTAAAACGCTCATCAACATATTTCTTTTGGTATCCATATCGTCTAAACACTTTCTAGAATCTAGACCCACAAAATATACCTAAATGTGTTTTGGTTTAATGGCACTTTATTTTTAACTTCTTGACCAATGTCAGTTATTGTCATTTTATTTACAAAGTTTATTTTTTTTAATATTTCAACATTTCTTTTTAGATATTTTGCTCCATGTTAAGTATTTATTCTTATATATTAATATTGTTTACATTATTTCAAAGGTACTTGGCTATCATTTTCTTCAATAATGCTTCTTCAACAGATAGTGAGTAGATTCGAGAAGATATTAACAAATAAAAAATGGTTTGCACAATATTTCATAGATTACCACATAGTTATTGCAAATTACTAGATTAAATTTCATATTAATAATTTTATAACTATAAAACTCAGCGAAATGTGCAAAAATAGTATTATAAATAGTGCGAAATCCTCCATTAATAGGGTTGTTGATTAAAAAAAATAATCTCGTGTAGGCAGTATACGTCAAGGAAGTCAACTTCTTAAATTCAGAAATAACGAATTATGAATATTTCGTTACTTCCGGGAAGTGGACCAGGGAACTGTTCCATTCGAAAGTATCTTAGACATGGTGTGTTTTCCTTCAAATTTGGTAAGTGGGTAGAATTATGCCTAAATTAACAGGGACCAATGCGAATGGGATATAGAGGAAGACGGGCGTGGTAGAAAAAAAGAGGGGAATAAATAGAAAAAGCGAGGGAGATAGTGTGAATGCGAAGAAATATAGGAAGGAGAGTTGGAAGGCAAAAACGATTTTGTGATGCAATTGCATCGAAGTAATTCAATGCACCATTGAAAATGTTTGAGAAATTACCAAAAATCATCGAATTTTTAACATATCATATCGAACTTAAATGATAAATTGAATTAAAACATTTCAAATTGAGCAAAATGTCGCTCGCTGCCTAATTTTTATGTTTGCCTGGTAGCCCAGAATATTGATTCTTCAAAGTTCGAAGGATAGGAAAAAAACATTTCAAGCATGACAATAACAAATGAGAATGAGAATTTTCTTGCTTGTTTTTATGAGCATACAACTTAAAAAATAAGCTAAAATTACTCCTTCAACTACTGAAATAATCTGCTACAATTTTCTAGTACCTGGGTGACGGAGCTTGCTCGATATTCCTCGAAGTTGTCACCAAATCTCACCCACCAACAGTATAAGCTTTCCAAAAGAGATTTAAAAAAAAAAAAACAATTAGTTGGCAACCCCTTAACACACCGCAAGTGTCAACACCCGGGAGGAAAAAATTAGAATGAAGCTAACTAACACTGTAATAATTGTTTTAATTTCATCCAAATGGTTCAATAGGCAACCGAAATAGTGGTCAAGATAACAAAGAATAAATAAATTGCGGTCAGGTGGTAACCCTAGGTGGACCCTGCTTGAAATTGTCATATATGGAATACGTCCAAAAATACCTTTCATTCGATACCCATATTGGCATATCTAGCTCTATATTTAAAAAAAAAAATTGGGATAGGTGGCAACCCTATAAACCACCCTAAGTGGCAGCGCCCATGTATATAATCTCGTAATGAATCCAGTGGTCTATATGCCAAATTTTATCCATATCCGTCTAGCAGTTCCCGAGATACAATACGAAAAAAATAAATAAACTGCGGTTAGGTGGCAACCCTAAGTGGCAACTCTGCTTGAAATCTGCTCGGCCTAACTATTACATTTTTTGCAATGTTAGCTAGATCCTAGAATTTCACCTCCTATTTGATTTACACAGCGAAACATCGTGGTGAAAATCGCCTACTCTTGAAAGTCCGCAACAAACGCCTGAAAGCTACAATTTCTATTTCCGTTGCATCAGCATCCATTTTCTCAAATTTTACTCTCAATCGAAACTTCATATCGCCGCCTAAGAAGTTAACTTCAACAAGCTAAATTTTTCCGAGACGCCGAACTTTTACGTTATTTTGACATATTTGAGTCGTCGGACTCACTTTATGTCGCACCCAATTTGTAGGATACATATATTCCTAAGTTGGTTAGGACAGTGGCAGTTAAGGAAATGAAATTAAATTGCATGCACCAAATTGACATGTTTCACGCCCCCTACCTCCAAAGGGTGTCATATTTTAGAATTTTCGAAGATAAAAAGTTGGGCGTTTCGGGGATAGGAAGTCGCTCAAAAAAATTTAGCTTCTTATTATTCAACAACCATATATCTTTGGGGCTCTCCTATTATCTATGCACGAGTTTTGAGAAAAAATACTGTCCTGGAAGCATACAAAAATTCCAATTTTCCCGCCGGCATCTTGATTCATGAATGAAGAATTGATTCCAAATAAAAATTCCCTAGTCTTCTTAGCCTAAAAATCTTATTATCCGAAATTTCGAATGGTGTTGTGATATTCTTAAATTTAAAAAGGAAAAATTTCACATTTTAATAAGTAGATATTTAAGAATCACCCCCACCCCACCCCTCGCCATTCTAACTCAAAGAGTTTTCGATGCCTTAATTACAAATCCATGCGCTGATTCTTTATAGCCGTAAATTTTTAGAAGTAAAAAATTGAAATTTTGCTGTTATGAATGATGCATAACTTGTATCGCCGTTTGTTGTGGGTGCGTTTGATGTTGACGATGCAATTGACCCCACATAACACCTCCAGCCGTCATAATGTTAGCGGTGTTGTCCGCTTTCAATTTAACCGACGGCATGTCACAATCAATTTCACCACGTTTCGATTTATAACGCCTATTTTGAAACCAAATTTTCACTTGAGTTGGTGACAAATTTAGCTTGTGAGCGATAACTTCACGCTCGGCTCCTGTCAGGTACTTTTGCATACGAAAGCGACACTCCAACTCCAATACTTGAGCTTGCGAAAATAGAACCCGTGGCTTGCGTTTACAACGTGGTTTGCCATTTTTACGTAGCTCCGAACGAGAAGAGGTTACTTGAGAGGTGTCTTCTGTGAAAAGAAAGTAAGAATATTTTAGATGTGGGTTTTGAGGCCTGTTTATTTTAGTGTTGATAATTATTGTTTTTTTTTATCTAAAAAACACATACATGCTATAATTATAGTACTATTTCGAAAAGAAATACGATTTTTCGTCAAGCCAATACGTACATGTTTTGCTATTTTTAGAAAATCCTACATACAATCGAACCCGAGGACTCCTGATTTGTGTAGGTATGTTTTCTTATTTTCTAGCAATAAGTAAGTAAAAAATATTTCTTTATTCTGTCTATATTTTATTTGTATTTTAAACTATATTTCATATTTTTTAACACCCATGAATAATTAACAAGTAAGGAAGTCTAAATACCCAGCGGTAGTTTTCAGATAGGGATAACAATGATAAATGCCCTAGGAGGATTTACCTAAAAGTTTATACTAGTTTAGCTATTTACCTTACCGAATTATGTCAATTAATGTGATTTTCGAAATTTTCCATATCGGAAGTGGGCGTGGTCGGGAAGCGATTTCGTTCAATTTCATCAAGTATACTCCTTATAATGCTAGTATACCTTGTGCCAAATTTCATGATTCTACCGTAATCAGTTATAACCAATCGAATTCTCAAAAATGCCTCCCTTGGCGCCACGCCCACTTTTAAAAATGTATCAAATATTAATAATAAAATGACTTGGGGGGTTCATCCTACCAAATTGGATCATTTTAGCCATTACCGTTACCGAGTTATGTAAATTTAAGTGATTTTCGAAATTTTCGATATCGAAAGTGGGCTTGGTCGTGGGGCGATTTTATATGATTTCATCAGATATACTCCAAACGATATTAGTATGCTTTGTGCCAAATTTCATCGTTTCATCGTGGCCGGTGCCACGCCCACTTAAAATTTGTTTTTTTCGAAAATCATAAGGGGATTCACCTATAAAATTATATCATTTTAGCCCTATGAGCTACAGAGATATGTCAATTTATGTGATTTTCGATATCGAAATAGGGGGCTTGGTTATCATCCGATTTCGCCTATTTTCAATAGCAACCTACCTTGGCCAGAAAGTAAGTTGTATACAAAATTTCATGCAAATATCTCGATTTTTACTCAAGTTATCGTGTACACGGACAGACGGACGGACGGACATGCCTTAATCAACTCCTCTCTTCAACCTAAGAACTTTCATTAAAAAAAAACTAATAGCGGCGATATACCAACAGGTTATCATAACCTCTAACGAGATTTTTAGTCGAGCTTCTCTTTCCAACTTGTGGTGTGTTGCTTTTGAGTTTTTCCTACAAGTTGGCGGGACCTACAGTTTTTTGGCGACTCCGAACGGCACTTGCAAAGCAAATGAATTTTTTGCTGAGAAGCTTCTCATGGCAGAAATACACCCGGAGAGTTTCCCAAACTACTCGAGGGGCGACCCCGTTTAGAAAAATTGTTTTTCTAAATAATTTTTGAGGTTACTTTTGCCGGGCATCGAACCGCCACGACTTGGTGTAGAAGGCCGAACACTTAACCGCTACACCACGGCGGCCGCCCGAACTCTATATCTATTTCGATTAATTTGTGCCGTTACGTAGTACCGTTATGGGGACAAAATCATAATGCCCTTGTACTAGTACTAGTACGCTGGGTATAAAAACTAGTTTGTTCTATGCAGAGTTACTCTGGAAGACTTTGTAGCTTTGATAAAAGGTATCTAGTTTTCCAGAGCTTTTAATTCAACGATCTGAACGACTTTTTCAAAGACCTCCCTGACTTAAATTTTGGTCATGGTTAAAATACAATTTTGTTATGATTGTGGAACGCTTTGTGGATGGTTTAACACGGTTAGTTTCCTGGCAACGGTATTTGACCTAATTTGATCCCAAAGCTATACATATATCGTCGGTGTTTATGCAAAACAACGTATCGGACAGATGCAAAACCACTTAAGGAACAGCTTGGTCAAAAATGAGATTTGTTTACCAGGGCTTCTGCGTACCCGGATCCATTAATTAGTAAAAAAAAAGTCGGGGTTAGTGCAATAGAATGTCAGAAAAACGACATTTGAATTTGACCCACCACATAGAGGCTCGTACAAAAATTAAACAGTTTTTTGTCTCTCCTGAAAAATTTGAATGACTGCATTTATTTACGTGGTTTTGTATTTGTACGTAACGTTGTTTTGCATAAACACCGCCGATATGTACGATGGAATCTGCACCTGTTGATGAACATACGCTGCAAAGTCTAGAACGCGCGAACAAAGTCTGAGTACCTAGTAGTGCACTTAAAGTAAAGCATGCGATGAAAATTGTTACCAAGTTCGTTGCTTCAGTCTTTTGTTGCAAGCTGAACAATTTGCAGGTGTAAGGGCCTTTTCTGCCTGACTTGCTGTGCCATAAAACATACTGTTTGTCCGTAATAAAGGGCGAAACCGTAATACACAATCTTCGAAATCGCGGTAAACCTGCTAACTGTCTTCAGAAAAAATGTTTAGGGGTTTAGAATATGCCCGAGGTAGGCATACCGGTCGTAAGAGGCGACAACTATGAACATAAGTAATGATGTGCTAACTCGATGGTTGATCTACGGATATGATGCTTCTCACCTTTCATTACCCATCTTCTCCTTCCTCACGGATGGAGGAATGACATGACATAGAAGGTTCCACTGGTCATACCAAATCGCTGCACGACAGTGGGGCAGTACCGCAAGGGAGTACCGGTTTCATATCCGGCCAAGGACTGTCAATTTCGGCATCACTCCCCAAAATCTTCGGGGAGTGTTTTTCTGTTAACAACAACAACATGCAGACGACTTAACAATGTTCACATCTTTGACAATATTCATCTTTATGGGAAAATACTACTACTACAGCCACCCCTGCGGGTTATGGGCTTAGAATATGTCCGAGGTAGGTATGCCTGTCGGAAGAGGCGACTAAAATGCACTTCGATCCAGCTACGGGGCACGAAATCGTTCACCGGAACCTACCGGATTCATATCCGGCAAAGGACTGCCAACATCAGTGGAACCCTGTCTAGTCAGTCACGTTACTTTTTATGAGTGGATCTTCAGACTAGACAGTGCGAAGTACTGCTACAACAATGTTTTATATTTTTCAGCAGCAGTACGACTATTTGAAATATCCAGCAGTGGTCGACATGGCGAGAGGTCTCACCTCCTACAAATGATTACAAGGCTGAAATCAGGGGCAGTGATAGTTACGTATACTTTTGAGAGATTGCTTTGTCCACTACCTACTATCGCGAGCCATAATTCACTGCTGTGTGAAGTGATGCCGCCCATAGGCAGCCACCATTCATTCACAAAAGAGGTCACCTACAGAAGGGGATAGCGACGCGGACGTAACTTCGAGTGGGTACAAGGCCTTAAAAAGGGCATGTGGGCACAAGCTCGCTCCGATATGTTTGGTGGCTTTAACGCCAAGTTCGACAAGGTAGAAATACTTGGTCCTACAGTTGGAATATTTAGCCAGTCAATGTAAGATGAATATTCATTTCGCTCGTTGGCCCGAAACTCTCGAAACCAAATCGACCGAATTATAGCCAACGGTCGACATGGCTTAAGCATGTTGATTTCACTCTTTCAGATCACAATAGTGACTCAGACTTTAAATTAAGGAATATTTTACTTAGTTTAAGGAAGCCATGTCTTTGTAGCCAAATTAAGGAAAGTTTTTTCTGACTGTAGGTTTTTGGATGCGATGAAATTTATAGTATTTGCAAAGTATTTGAAGCATCTAAAACAGTACTTACTGCGTTTAGTTACTCCACAGTCTCCACTGGCGCCGTTTCCTGTAACAGCCTCACTGGATCTTGGCATATTCTCCAAACCAGCCTTTTGAGCGCACAAGTTCACATTCAGATTACTTGTAGGGCCACCATCGCTTTTCGATATGTGCTGCATGGATGTGCTGTTGCTAGATGCGGTTGTCTCCATTAGATTTTGCAGAGATTGTTGCGTTGAAATTGCGGTCTTGCCGCTGCCATTACTTTTCAATGGAATCGCTGTCAATTTAGCGGAGAAATTTGATGATGTATTCGATTGTTGTTGCATATCGCCCATATCAGTTGAATTGTTGAGGTCCAGAGTGGGCGAAGGCGTTACATAAGGCGTGGAAGTGTAATCACTTTTACTACTAGCAATTTCTGTGCTACCTAGACCACCATTCATGTAAGCATCGCCTGCATGTTGATAATTATAGTTGTAAGCTGCCGATGGATGTGTTGCGGGTACACCATAAACGGACGCCCCCGGTGATACACTGCCACCAGGACCACACATGGCAGTGCCGCCGTTGCTAATAGATGGAGGTGGTACATACCATTGCACCGCACCGTAATGCTGATAAGGAGGTACATGATGTGTGTGATGGCTGTGCGGCGGGAGCGGCGCATGCGCAGATGGGTGACTGTGTGCATGTGGGTGCGCGTGAAGATGTGGGGGATAGGCGTGTGTTGCATTAGCATAATCGCCAAAAGCCGAATGAGGCGGATGATGATGGTGGTGATGATGTGGCGGATGGGGAGGATACTGGTAACCACCGGTAGATGCTGCCATCGTCGCCGCTGACGCCGAAGCTGCTGACATTGTCATTGGTATTTGTAGCTGTGCCATAGCTGACGTCGAGGAGCTGAGTGTCTCTTGGTAACTTTGTTGTGTGTCATAATCGTTGACGCAAGATGCGGGAGTTGAAACACTGTGCATGGGACTGTAATGTGAGATGGAAAAAAACGAAAATAAAGATCAGCGAGCGGAAATAGGCATTTAATATATAACTTAACAATAGTTAAACAAAAAAAAAGGACTGAGAAATTGTCACCACCCCCCGTTGGCTAAATTAATGCAACACATGTGTTTTATGAATCCACTAGGAAGTAAGCATATGTGGGCACAGCACGACGCCGATATATATGAAAAACAGCTACGCAACAAGAAAATTTCGCAAAGTCCTGTCGACTTGTACTTGGCTAGAATCTTTGCGGCTTTTTTTTAAAAGTCAGTGGAAATGCAACGAGACAGCACAGCTAAACCAGACACAGTCGGAAGTCCAGTTAGGGTCCATGCAATTCACATATGTGACAAATAAAAATATTACATGTGTGCACACTGGTCCCAAAACGAGTTTCCTTGCACGATTTCCAAAATAGGAATGCGCCAAGTGGACAGTCAGTAACAGTTAGAGGGGGACCGAAAATTTTCAAAAAATCGTTCTATGCAATTTGGTTTGCGATTGAAAAAATCCGTTCACAAGAAAATAAAAAATATAAGGATATTGTATTTGTTTCTCGGAGTTTATGGGCTGGAAAAGTATCAAAAACAGTGTTCCCGCTTAAAACGAATAAAGTAACAGGAAACTTACGGCTAAGCTATTGAAAGCTGGGTGCGTATTGTTGATAAAGAGCATTGAAAGAGCTCAAGCTCTACTGGAAAATTCATGAAGAAGCTATCTCGCTAAATGTGGAAATACCCAGAGGCATCTGTTGTATGGAAAATCTAGCCATGCCATAGGTTAAGTAGAGATTTTCCTAGATTATATTCCAGTCGCGGATGAGCGGTATAAGCTGGCTACACCATGACCCATAAGGTATTCTAATCCGCGCACAGTCGGATAGTATTGGCTATTAGTGGACTTAGAGGAGGAAGGTTTTAAGACTAACGCCAGCTCCTGCAGGGACAATAGTGTCGACCTGGTAACCGACTTATAGAGCCCAATTAAGTTGTGGCGGGACCACTTAAACTCATTCCTAAATTGCGACAGAGTCGTCGAACCCTATACCCCAATTCCTTATGATTAAAAAAAACATGCATCAACTCTTATGCAGAACAAGGTCGGGCGAGTGCGGCATCAGTCTTCTCCGCAACAGGGCGACTCCCTTTCGTGCGATTTCTTCAATTTAATGCTAGAGAAGATAATTCGAGCAGCTGTTGTTGACGTATGCGGATATTACTTTGAACTGATGAACTAAGATCACGCTCTATAAGTCCCTCATCATGAAGTATTCCGGAAGATTTATGGTCCAGATCTATCCTTAGTGCAACGAATTAAAGCCCAAAGGCTCCGTTGGCTCCAGGAGTTTTTACTATCGGCAGCTGAATTTAAACCTTTAATATTTTTTATGAATAAGGGGGTTAGAATCTACGATTTTTTTTCTTTTATTCTAAGAAAAAACCAGCGTGAACTTCTATGAAACTTTTTCTTAAAAAAAAATGTTGGTTTTTGGTTCAGTGTAGTTACTTGCCTATTTTAGCCTACTGTGCACGTCTCATTGTGACTGTAGCTAACTGTACGGCGTACGCACATATATGTACATTAGAGTGGGTCGATTTGTAAAGGAGAAAAAAAGTGATAAATCGCCATCACGGGAACTGTTCTACGGGCAATTTTAAGCAACTTTTCTGAATAAACTTTAGGTTTAAAATTGGATTCATAGTTAGGTAAAGCAAATTTTTGTATGCGACCTATTACGCTGTGCGTGAGTGAACCTTTACTTTTTACGGGACATACCTTGTTTGTGTTGATATCCTATAAGTTTTTTTTTTTTTGGAATATCTGCAATGTACAGATTGAAATTTCATTATATGTAGAGATATATGCTTCGAACCAAAGTATAAAACCGATTAAAATAAAGTTCCGGTTTCGGTTTCGGTTCCGGTTTCGTTCTTCAACATTTATTTCGGTTACGGTTACGATTTCGTTCCGGTTTCGGTTTCTAAAAAAAACACCAACACAAAAAAATTTTGCTTCTACAAAACTCATATGTATGTACATTAGGGTGATTCAAAAAAAATGTCGACTTGGTCTTACCCCCTAAAAAGTTATGTAGGTATTTATGAGAAAATAAGCCTTGCAAAAAATTAGCGCTCTAACTTAACCCTTAGGGGTGGCTATTTTTTCGCCCTTTCCCATACATTTTGTATGGGGAAAAATGGCATTTTTTTTTTCAAAGTGAATTTTCTTTTAATTTTTGAAACTTTTTTGAAAATATTTTTACATACTCTTAAAGATGAAGCTTTGAAGCT
This sequence comes from Campiglossa producta, assembly GCA_964058755.1. Classification (NCBI taxonomy): domain Eukaryota; kingdom Metazoa; phylum Arthropoda; class Insecta; order Diptera; family Tephritidae; genus Campiglossa; species Campiglossa producta. Next base: position 32,296,428 of record CAXKVI010000001.1, on the reverse strand, counting down.
TCCAAAATGGTATGCCATGTGCGATTATTTTAACTATTAAGGTAATTACAGCCATTTGAAAATGGCTGAGTTTTCTACTATTGAACACACATACACAGTAACACGTATAAAATCTAGTATATTTTAAATGGCTGTAATTATTTTAATAGTTAAGATAATTGCACATGCCATACCATTTTGGAAGCTTCAAAGCTGCAACTTTAAGAGTATGCAAAAATATTTTAAAAAAAGTTATAAAAATTGAAAGAAAATTCACTTTGAAAAAAAAATGCCATTTTTTCCCATACAAAATGTATGGGAAAGGGCGAAAAAAATAGCCACCCCTAAGGGTTAATTTAGAGTGCTAATTTTTTGCAAGGCTTATTTTCTCATCAATACCTATAGTTTCAGGGGGTAAGACCGAAAAAAGAAGCAAATTTTTTTTATTTGAATCAATCAAATATAGTAATAAATAAGCATTACTCCCGCTATTTATGGAGAAAAATTGTTCAATGTCTTCATTCGACTATAGTTCAATTTCCTCTTAAAATAAAATATGTGTCCACAAAAACAAGACATTAAAAAATACAAAACCGTTTGGAACCGGTTGCAGCTTTTGAAACGGTTTCGGTTTCGTTCTTTTTTCAGATAAAAATAACGGTTACGGTTTCGGTTTCGGTTTTGAAAAATGAATCGGTTTTAATCGGTTTCGGTTTCAGTCCTTGCTTCGAACTATTAAAAGGGGTTTTCGCCCCCTATTGCCAGATGTTGGCCATGGATTTGAAATTCTCGCTGTATAGATTTTGACTAGAACTACAACTTAAGTTATGCCCCGTTAAAAGTAATGGTTCACTGTCGCACAGCGTAATAGGTCGCATACAAAAATTTTCATTACCTAACTATGAAACTTCAACGCGATGTCCAGGGACTCAAACCAGATCTTACACCCATAGTTTATTTAGCAAAGTTGCTTAAAATTTCCCGTAGAAAAGTTTTCGCGATGGCGATTTTGTTGAAAAAAAATCGACCCACTCTAATATATGTACATGTACACTAGAGCGTATCACGGTGTATGGAGGAAAAAAAAGTTGAAAATGTTCCCCCCCAGTTTGAACACTTACCTTATGAGGTTTTCAAAAAAAATTTTTTTAATTTTTTTGTCACCCTGTAAAAACAGCGAAATATGTTTTTTTCTATAATTTTTATATTTCTCGTTCGATTTTCAAAAGTGATACATTTTTAGAAAGGTATTCACCAAGACAAGATTTCATCCATAGAAACTTTTAGCCCTTCATGCCAAGTTCAGTTTTTATTCTATTTTTACTAAAACCAACACCCTGTATTTGAAAAAAAAAAACACATTTTTTCCGGAAAACTAAGAAAAAAAGGGCTAAAAGTTTCTATTGATGAAATATTGCCTTGGTGAATACCTTTCTAAAAATGTATCACTTTTGAAAATCGAACTAGAAATATAGAAGTTATAGAAAAAAAACAAATTTCGCTGTTTTTACAGGGTGACAAAAAAATTAAAAAAATTTTTTTTTTAAAACCTCATAAGGTAAGTGTTCAAACTGGGGGGGAACATTTTCAACTTTTTTTGGTGATACGCTCTAATGTACACTAAGGTGATTTATTTTCGAATTTTTTGGGTGCTCAGGAAATACATATTTCAATCTTTGGGATCCGCTCATAAGAAAAATGCAGTGCGGCAAAACCCATAAAGCCGATTGCAAAAGGCGAATAAGCATTCAAAAAAAAAGTATTTTATAAACTACAAATTAATTAATAGCAAAAACAAAAACTGTGAATAACCCTAATGCAAACTCGCACACACAAAAAAAATTTACCATGTGTGTTACCTACATCTGAGTTGCATTCCTGCACGACAAACTCCGAATACAAAGACGGTCATCATCTTCTACACAGGCGCCCATGATTCAACTTTCTATTGAGCGCATTTCAAAACAGTCAACAAAAAAATGTGTCAGCAACAATTTAGTGAATATGAATTGAGAAAAAAATTTAACCATCTATTTGCATTTGTGTACACATGCCTTTGATGGTTGAAAAAAAAAAAACTGTTTCGATGATTTGACAAAATTTGCTGAGTTTAAAAAAACAACAAATTTCATGAATTTCAAATAATAACAATTTTTTTTTTGGCTTTCGTACTGCTTTTTGTGGTGCGAGATGAGCCATGTTGTTGCAGTATGTGCGTCCCCAGTGATGATCAGAGCATCAAACACAAACAGACAGGCATATTTGCGTAGGATGTTTTTTCTTCGAGCTCATCTTTAGTTACTTTTTTTTGTTTTCGAATCTAAAGATTTTTACAGGCCTTTCTTTTCTTACCATACTCTTTACTGGTTTGGTTTTAGTTGTGGTTTCGTGTATTCTCATATTTTTCTGTGCATCCGTTTTAACCTATAAAAACACAGACTCTGGGATGTTGTGTATTTTCTTAGGAAATGGCTCGAAAATTGTTTTTCATAAGGCGTTATTAAATGTAAATAAATAGTAGGGAAAAAAGGTAGAATAGCAGCTTCATGCTCGTATCTTGACGCTGACTGACTGTCCTAAATTTTTTGGAATCGTTTTTTTTTTTTTTTAATATTTTGTGCGCAAATTATGGAATGTAATAAACTATTTAGTTGTAAATTTTTTTTTAAATACCTTCCTTTTCCCGAATTTTTTGCGCTATGGAACATCTGTAAAATTAAATCGTGGTTCCTCTAACCCAGAAATCGTTAAATTATTACAATTTTTTTTACAACCACCGTTCTCTGTACTCACCACCCTCTGGATCGGAAACCCATGGTGACCCGATAAATCTGACTTGAGATTCGGATTCAGCACAAGCCGTCTAACCTAAGTTGCAAAAAGCCGTTTAATCATAATCCTCGGCAGTGGTTGTTGTTGTTAACAATGCTTCGCCCTGCCTAGAGTATATGATCATTCCGAAAATCTTCACCAAGCTCTTCTAACGGGAGTCCAAGGAAACGTGCAGTTGCAAAAGGGTTGCACCAGAGAGACAGAGGAGTTGAACAGTTAAAGATATGTAAAGTGTCATCATACCACATGTAGAACATGTGTCAGGTATAGTGTTATTTAGTGTGGATAAGTTTGCGTTTAACCTGTTATTCTTCAGCAACGGGAACGGGGCTCACAGGTCGAGATCAGACAAAGGTATCAACCGACTCAGTGTGGATGTTGGTTATAGCCCGCTTATGATTTCGCAGATCAAACGACAAGGTAATATGATGCCCGATCTCGTCATAGTGCTTACGGAGATGTTTCCTTATGTTTCTTGGGGGTGGATCTGTGTCCAAAAGATGACGGTTTGGATGTCCTGGCTTGTGGCAGTACAGAACGAATTGCCTGCTCAGCATTTCCGTGTGCTCTCTTACATTGAGCAGTTTTGCCTCTTGATGGAGGTGAGAATTAGGAGACATGAGGCGACATCCCGTAGCAGTTCTGATAGCAGTATTTTGGCAGACTTGTAACTTCGTCCAGTTGGTGTTATGCACGTTAGGCGACCATAAGGGTGCAGCATAGTCAAAGACCGGTCGTCAATGCCCCCTGCGGGTTACAGGTTTAGAATATGCCCCAGGTAGGCATACCGGTCGTAAGAGGCGACTAATATGCACATAGGTAATGACGTGCTAACTCGATGGTTGATCTACGGATACGATGCCTCTCACCTCTCATTACCCATCTTCTCCTTCCTCGCGGATGGAGGGATGAAATGACCTAGCAGGTTCCACTGGTCATACCGAATCGCTACCGCGACAGTCGGGCAGTACCGCAAGGGAGTACCGCAGCGTACCGGTTTCATTTCCCGCCAAGGACTGACAATTTCGGCATCACTCTCCAAAACCTTGGGGGTGTGTTTTTGCTGTTAACAACAACAACAACAACCGGTCGTCAATGGCCTTATATGTAGTCAGCAACGTTTCTTTTTCTTTTCCCCAAGTACTGCCGGCAAGTGACTTAAGGATCTTGGACCTTTGAGACCATTGCAGATACATGACCAGCAAATGATAAAGTATTATCCAACGTCACCTCCAATAACTTTGGGTGGCTGAAAATTGGTAGCTTTGTACCATCAACGTAAATGTCTAATTCGTTTTTCATTTGGTGCGTCCATGTCGTAAAGAGCGTCGCAGAGGTAACTGATGTCGCCAGGCCCGTGCGCAGGGGGTGGTTTTGGGGGTTCAAACCCCCCCCCCCCCCCTATTGGCTCTCAGCGACTGAATTTTTTCATAAAAACTGTCAAAAGTCACAACCGTCGGAGCATCCAAAAGTTCAAAACCCCCCTATAGCAAATTCCTGCGCACGGGCCTGGATGTCGCCATTAGCTTTGTTTCTTGAAATCTCCAGCAAAGAACTGTCAGCAGAAGAGAGTCTTGTAAAAAGCTGTCAAAATCTCATTTCTGCTAATTTTTCGTGGAACAGGGTTCAGCAGAAACTTGGAGACAAAACAGCGGTTACGTTTCTGATTGGCTAACAATTTGAATTTACATTTTTTGTTGTTGTTTTGCTATGTCACCGATCAGCTGTTCCTGCTTGCTGGTTTCTGCTGGACGAAAAATCTCCAGCAACAACTTGCAGCGAATTGGCGCTCTCTCTCCCAATTAAATGTCAAAAAGCTGCTGAATTCGCTGCTAATTTTTTCAAAGAACACTTTTTTAGGAATAATTATTCATAACTAGCAGGAAAGAAACAAAGCTGTACTGTACTAAAATTGCTTCATTCGATCAAGTTTTAATAAAATTTTTCATACACAGGGTTATCAACTTTGAATAAAAATAACATAGAAACCAGACCTATAGGCCAAAAACCAAGTATGAGTTTTTGATATGGGAGGGTTAAAGTTTCATCTCCAATTGGTTTCATCAATTAAGCTACATTTACACTGCACCAAATGAGTCACTTTTGGCCAAGTTTTTTCGAGACCGTTCATCTGCAGATTGAATTTGATCACCAAATTAGGCCAAATTAAATTAAATTCATCTAATTTGGCAAACAAATTCATTCTGCCGACAAACATTCTCGAAATAACTTCCCCAAATGCGACGCATTTGGTGCAGTGTAAATGTATTATTACGGAGAGATGACCCCTCATTTTGCGTCACAGTGTAATCACTGCCGATGAAAGAAAAACCTTCTAATCAATTGATTACTAATTACTAATCAAAATTAACAGGTCTGCTTGAACGGAATTTTTTGTTGAAGGAACTGCATTCAATTGTTGATTGAACAGTCATAGAACTGTAAATTTTCAATTAACAAAATTTTGTAAAACTGTCAGAATTTTTATTGATCAAGCTAAATTTTGTGTTAAACCAGCAACTTCCTCTAATTAATTCAACGTCGAACGAACTGACATTTTAAATTTATTGCATCATCCAATTAAATTAGTAGAACTGGCTGCGGTTTTGTTGATCAAACAAAATTTTATGTTGAAACAACAAACTCCTGCAGTTAACCCAACAGCGAAGACACGGCAAGCATAAGTACACGATGGCATCATGGTAGACATCTGTGTTAAGCGTTCAAAACACCTGAGTTCGGTTTTCGGCGCAGTCAATATAAGAACTCTGACAAAATATTTTTTTTTTTAATTTTTTTTACTTTTCTTTATTATTTTAATTTATATATAGAGCAACACCTTTAACATCAAAATTTTCTGTTAGAACAACAGTTAAGTTAAGGTTAACAGTTTCGATGCAGTTAAATCAACAGCATTAAATAAATTATAAGAATTGATCTCGATTTTGGTTGAATCAACGCAAATTTTGGTTAATATGGCCAGGTCATTTTTCTCTGTGTACACTAAAATTTACGAAAGCTACTGCCGCCGTTTCTCTTGAATTTGCCTTGTTTGACACGGTCCATGATTCCAAGGTCTACATTGAGATAGAATATACTTTTTTTGCTCATTCCGACGGAAATCATCTACCGAACCTCGATAAGCTTAGTCGCAGTAGGTTTTCAACATTTTTAAAAAAAGTTATATCTATTAATAAATAATAATGGGGCATAGTCATAGTCGAAATAAAATAGGTCCTTAAGTTAGCGTCAGTTTTTGACACCATTTCCAACGCCCTCTCAGGCTTTAATAGCTACTTTATGTCGACTATGACTGTGACCCATAGCTTTTAGTTAAATTTCCAAGACCTATTTCACTAACCTTTCAAGCGTGCCAAAAACCTCGTAACCTTCATTCTGGTTGACCAAATTTAAAATATCCTTCACCGAGAATGGTGTTGTATTTAGAGAATCCGATGATTGACTGTAATCGTAGTATCCTTGTGGCACCTGTGATTGTTGTTGATGTTGTAACATATTGTTGTCATTGAGCGACGCTGCACTTGATTTTCACACACTTTACACCCTCTCAGGAGTTTTACACTTGTCAGACAGTAGCTGGGTTTCAATTTAAGGACTTTTGTTTTTGTTTATTCTTTTATAATTCAATTACACACAACAGTTTTTCAATTTTATTTTTTTTACACATATTTTTGTTATTGCACACATGTGTTTGTATAAGTGTTATCACAATTATTTTTAATTACCGTCGCCGAATTTGCAAACGCGGCATAAACTGCTTGCGGATCGACCACTCGACTGGTTTCGTATGACTGGTTTCCTCAAATAATTAACTGTAAACCAAAACACTCAACACATCAACGCACAATAAGCCGACGTGTCATGACGCGCTGATGAGCAAACAATTTGTCTACCCACTGTATTGTAGTTGTATTTGCATGCACGCACAATCACTTGCGCCTACAAACAATTTACTTATTTGTTCGCATTCAGACCCAGCCTTCGTAATTCACATTCCGTTAGCAAGCGCAGACATTGTTTGTTTATTTGGAAAATGGCTATCCAATCATCCAATCGCAATGCAGCAACAAATTTTGTTCCGTTACTTATGGCGTTTCAGTTGCCATTGTGTTGCTGTTGGCGCACTGCTATTGGTTGAAATTATTTCGTTTCATATTTGCAGTTTTCCGTTTGTTTCTTAATTATTGTTGTTTGTTTTTGCATTTGCGTTTGGAGTTGGTTCATTCATAAAATGTTTTCCAATACATTTATTTAACTGCATTTTTTGATGGGATATCTTGCGATGTTTGATGATTATTTATTAAGGCAAGACGGCCTAATTGAGCTTCGTCGGTGGATATGCAAAACCACGCAAAAGACACTTACGTCCAAATTGAGATTTGCTTATCAGGGCCTCTGGCTGCCACAATTTGCATTTGACCGTTGCGTGGTTTTGCATAATCACCGACAATTTGAAAAATTACGTACATACCTAGGGACTTTCAGTAATTTCGGAGAGAAAAACATTTTGCCATTAAGACCTTAGGGCCCTTTTTATAACTTTCATGAACATAATATGGTATTCTAACTTTGGGCCTATGTTTGTAAGTATGAGAAGAAGAAGAGATGTACCCATCAATAATTACCCATACCGAAATGATAAGGATGACGAGCTGAGTTGATATAGCCAAGCTAGTCCCTCAGTTGTTCAGATATCTGGCTGAAATTTGGTAAAGGGTCACCATTTTGTAATAGGTATAGAAATCCTTTGTCGGAAGCCGAAAGATCGGACCACTATATCGTATAGCCCCCATTCAAACAGGTAGGAATGTGGCGGCTGACTGATTCCGTACAAAAAAAATACACGCTTTTAAGTTAATAACACATTTAATTGAATGAAAACTGTATGACAAATATTGATGTAAAATACAAATAACATATATTTATAATGTCTCTTCAAAACTGGCCGAATAACTAAAATTTTGGTGTCTTTTTGCCGGTGATCCAATCAATTGTGTAAATGTAAAATGGAATATGTTAAGTTGGCCGCGGTCATTGCTCATTCCTCTTCGCCTCTTTCTTTGTTGGTGATGCCACATTGTTTACTTTAACGCTGGCGACAACATTCCACCTCCTGGCGAATCATCTGGGGGTTCGCAAATGTTTAAGGCGGCTAGCCTACGGATAGGTCGACGGAGAATCCCATGAGAGGTTTGTACATTGGCGCTTCGAGCGCGCCCATCACTGCCCTTAAAAATGTTCACCACTCTTCCTTTTTCCCATTGACTACGAGGCGCTGATGGGTCGCATACTATGACCATATCTCCGGACGTGACCGTGTCTACGTCATCCCTCCATTTGGGTCGGCATAGAAGTTGCGGTAAGTATTCTACTATCCATCTCTTCCACGCGCGGTCTTTCAAATTTTGAGCAATCCTCCATTGCTTACGAAGACAAAGACGCTCTTCTTCTGGATGTGGCGTTTGTGTTGAATTTAGACAACCCATTAAAAAATGATTTGGTGTGAGCGGTTCTTCCTGAGTAGGCGAAATTGGTAGATCAGTCAATGGTCGACTGTTGATAATATTTTCAATTTCTACAACGACGCTACGAAATGTCTCAACTCTCGGTGCTTCCTCTCTCAAAACCTTATGCAATAAACGTTTAACACATTGGATAAGCCTTTCCCAACAGCCTCCGCTCTCAGGATCTGTGGGACAATTGAAAACCCATTCAATTTTTTGCTTTGACATTTCACGATCAATGGCTTTGAAATCAAATATTGCATCGGGTGTATTAATTTCTTTTTGCGCCCCGACAAAATTTGTGCCGTTGTCGCTGCGGATACGTACGGGCACCCCCCGACGATTTACGAAATTGCGAAGACATAGAATAAAGGCATCCGTAGATAAGCCCTCTGATACTTCCAAATGCACAGCTCGAGTTGTCATGCATGTGAAAAGGGCAATCCAGCGTTTCTCCCGGCGACGTCCAACAGCCACATTAAATGGTCCACAATAGTCAACCCCACTATAAGTGAAGGGCCGAACATACGGCGTTAGTCTATCTGATGGTAACTGACCCATTAGTGGCACGGTCGGTTTCGCTCTATCGTGTATACATACTGGACATTTTTTCTGTACAGATCTTAAAACTCTGCGAATAGCCGGTATCCAATAACGTTGTCGAATTTCGTTGATTGTTAGACATTCGTTCTGGTGGTGTCTCTTTTTGTGATGTGCAGTTACCAATAACTTTGTGACCCAGTGATCTGATGGCAAAATAATTGGACGACGTGCAGACAGTGGTAAGCAGTATGCTGAATCTATCCTTCCATAGATTCTGAGCAAACCTTCATTATCCAAGTACGGCGTTAATGTGTATAGTGGACTATCTTTAGGTATCGCGTGTTTACTTTGGAGTAGCTCGACCTCGCGTCTATAAGCTTCCCTCTGCACCATATAGCATATCATATTTTCGGCTGCAATTAATTCGTCGGCTCGTAGTTCTTCTATGAGTCTTTCGTTCCTAGTGTTGTTAACAAAGCGCAGTACCCAGGCAACGACTCTGACAAGTTTAAGAAAACACGAGAATTTAGTAAAATTGATTAATTTCTCACCTGATTCGCCAATGAGTAATTGTCGACTAATTGTTTCTTCGCTATCGGCTACGGCTGATGAGAGCATAACTTCCTGAGGCCAGTGTTCCTCATCCTGGTGTAAAAATTTGGGTCCGTAGAACCATCGTTTGTTTTGCGGAAATGTGTTTGTTGGCATGGCGCGCGTGGCATCATCCGCTACGTTTAAAGCTGTTGGCACCCAGTGCCACTGACTAACTGTTGTTGTTGTGAGGATTTCTGCGATCCTGTGTTTTACGAATTGCTTATATGACCGAGTATGGGATCGTATCCACAGAATAACCGTCTGTGAATCGGTCCAAAACGTCGTACTGCTGATTTCAAACTCATGATTTTGTTCTACTAGTGTTTTGAGGCGGCATCCAAGGACTGCTGCCTGCAGTTCTAAGCGTGGAACTGTCATTGCTTTTATTGGCGCACATAATGCTTTAGCACAAACTAATGCTACCATTACTGTATTTTCGTGCTTGATGCGCAAATAGGCAACGGCGGCATATGCACTTGTACTTGCATCAACAAAGATGTGCAATTGAACATTTTCGGCTTTTGCTAACAGTGTCGAATAACACCGAGGAATTGATAATGTGCTGACGGATTGAAATTTGGACCACCAGATCTTCCACTGTTTGGCAAGTTGAGGTGGCAGTTCTTCATCCCAACTAATGTCTTCTTTCCATAATGCCTGTATAAGTAACTTGGCCGTTATTGTGACGTGTGACAGGAAACCAAAAGGGTCATATACTGACATAACGATGCCTAGCAGTTCTCTCTTCGTCGGTGGTCGCCATCCCCGTAGAATTTCCTTAGCCACCTTAAGGAATTTGAATTCAAATTTGAACGCGTCTGCTGTTGTGTCCCAAAACATGCCGAGTATTTTGTTTGTAGTTGTTTGCTTTTCCATATTTATGATTGTTTTATGCATGTCATTTTCACCATTTAGGCTTGCTTGCATAACTTTGTCGTTACTAACGAACTTTCGTAGTCTGAAACCGGCGGCGGCGTTAATTTTAATGGCTTCACGCACAGTTTTTTCGGCTTCTTTGGCATCGTTAAAACTAATGACAAGATCGTCTACGTACGTTTTGTTTACAACAGCATCAACGCCCTTTGGCAGTTGAGAAATGAATTTAGCGGCATTTAGGTTTTTTATGTGTTCTGCACAACACGGTGAACAAGCGGCGCCAAAGATCATTGATGTCATAGCGTAAACTCGTATTGGCTCATTGGAGTCATCACGCCATAAAAAACGTTGAGCATCTTGATCCTCAGCTCTGATACGTATTTGAGAGAACATCTCTTCAATGTCTCCAGCTACCGCAATCACCCCTTCACGAAATTTAAATAGTATTGATAAGAGTGATTGGACCTTTTCTGGGCCCTTGAGCAAGGCGCTATTAAGTGATACATTCGATGTGCTGGCGGCTGCGTCGAAGACTATACGCAACTTTTCTGGTTTGTGGGCATTGACAACTCCAAAATGCGGTAAATACCACGTTGTTGTCTTAGTTATATTGGCATCTTCATCAGATAGCTGTTTAGCGTATCCTTTGGATATATATTTATTGATTTCTCGCTTGTATTTTGTTGCAAACTCGACATCTTTTCTCATACGAGCCTCAATACCGTGCAGACGTTTTCTTGCCATATCAAAACTATCTGGTAAGTTAACGTCGTCTTTCTGCCACAACAAACCTACTTCATAATTACGTCCATCATACTTGGTGGTATCCGCTAGGATTTTCCTTGCTCTGCTATCGTCGTCAGACTCGATTGTGTCGTTGTGTACTAGCCCTATAGCTAAAGTGTCGGTCGTGATATACTCTTCTACAGTTTTATGTAACTGTCTCATACTGACGGGTTCTCTGACCACCATAACTCGAGCGTCGTTGCTGTCACGCTTCTCTGATGGCCCGTATACCATCCAACCCAACTTCGTATTGGCGGCAACAAGTTGGTTTGGTCCTTTGTACACGGTTTTATTTGCAATACCGAGAAAAGAGTTATCTAACCCTAAAAGAATATCGGGCGTCGCATCGACGTAACTTGGCAATGGTACTGATTTCAAATAATCAAAGTTGTTTTTGTTGAACGATTGGGTTGGCAAATTTAAATTTTTTATAGTTCGTAGATTTTTAATTGCAAATGTATGGTCGTCGGCTTGTCCTCGAATCTCCACTGTTACTCTTCGTGACTTTTCAGTGGTCTTGTTCTTTCCATACCACTGCAATGACAACAGTGAAGACTGTCCTCGCAGACCCAAGCTGTTGGCTACTTTGTCTTCTATTAATGATATCGATGACCCTTCGTCAATCATGGCGTAGGTATCCAATTTACCTCGAGGCCCCATTAGAGTTACAGGTAGAATTTTAAATAAACTTACTTGGCTTTGTTCTTGGCAATTGTAGACGCGTTCTACCTGACTTACACGATTTTCTTGGCTCCGATCGTGTAATAGCTGGTGGTGTTTGCGTTGGCACCCATCTATGCCACATGTTGCACGTTTCTGGCATGTTTGTAAACTGTGGCCTTTGGCCAAACAACAGAAACACAACTGATGGCGTTTCACGACTGTCCACCTTTCGTTTACGTTAGTGTCAGTGAACTGTCGACATTCGGCTAGTTGATGATTTTGACTGCATAGAGTGCATCGTGGCTGTCTACGAAGAGTTGGCATTTCATTCGCATGTAGCACTCGACGATTGCCACCTCCTGCTATTGTCTGTCGATTGTTGGTGGAACGGATGGCTGTGTGTGGCGCTGTTGTCAACGCACTCCTTTCGGCAACCTTGGGCATGAGTGCAACAACTCTGGCTAACTCACTAAGCCAGTTTGCGAAACATTCAATGGTTGGATATGTCGCTATTTCAGTGACACGCCTACTCCACTCAAACTGCTTCGAGGGCGGCAGTTTAGTAACTAGTGACTCCAACAATGTTGGGTTAGCCAGATGATGTTCGCATCTAGCTGATTTAAAAAATGCAACAATGTTGCGTACCTTTGATGAAAACTCCATGATCATGTCTAGACGATTCTCCGTGATGTTAGGAAAACTCTGCACCTTTTGTAATTGGGCGCGCACCAAAAGCTCTGGTCGACCAAAATTAAATTTTAATTCATCTAATACGCTTGGTACATTTTCGGGGTATATGAGCAGTGATATAACTGCACGTCTTGCTTCACCTCGCAATGCCTTTTGTAGTCGTATTAAATTTTGCCTGTGGCTATAATTAAATTCTCTCGTAGTATCTTCGTAACAAGCCATGAACAATGGCCAGTCCTCTGCGCACCCTTCGAATACGGGCAATGGGTACAGTCTTGTTGCGGCACTATCCATTAAGACAGGTGCATAATTGGACTGTAGCTGTGGCGTGGCGGCAGACGAGGATGACTCTTGCTCTGCAGGCATGATAACTTGTTGCTGAGTAATTTGCTGCTGCGCTATTGCACTTGGTTGCATAGGTGTTGCTTCTTCAGCGTCAAATCGGTCGCGTAGTTGTCGCAGGTCTGCTCTTTGGACGCTCGTATCGTCTCGAAGCTCTCTAACAGAGTCTCGTAACGCGGTTATTGAGGCTATTAACTCGGCTATATGGCTATTTTGGTCCATTGTAGTTTGTTGCGTGGGTATGGGCGCCGTTGGTACTACGGTCACGTTTAATTCAGATTCGCCTTCCGAATCTTCGCGACGTTGTTGGTTCATTTGCGATCTAGTTACTGGCATAAGTGTCGCACATGCGATGGCTAATGATGAGGCTTAACTGCACCACCTTTTAACTATGTGATGGTAGAATAATTGCTTAAAACGCACCACTTTGTAATTGGGCGATGGCTAAATAATTGCGATTATTGCGAAGATTTGATTAAAATAGTTGCGCAACTGAATTACGCTACATTTGCTTGTAAAGTTCTCAACTGTAAATAATTTATCACAGCTAAGTTATTTTTCAAAGCGACGATGATTACCCAATATCAATATGGCGGCACAATAATCGTGAAGTTTGGCAAGTGACGATTATTAACAAATCTCAAATCGTATATGAACTAATATGGTGGCAGAATAACGTAAAGTTTGGCAAAGGCTTTCGCATGAATAGCGACTATTATTAGCAAATCTTGATTTGTATTGCTATAAGTGGTCGCCTGGGGCAAACGGCTGTCTTAAACTTAAAACGTTGATGGCGAAAAATTATGAGCTTTATTATCTCTTGTCAATATACTGCCTTATGGCTATCTGTCGGCAAAACTGTACGAATTGAAATTGTTAAATTGTTGCTTGCAGGCAAGTTGTTGGCGGTTTTTTATACAATTCCAATCGCCTAACTGTCACACAAAGGCACCGATGTACATATGTATGTTTAATGATGGCGGCAATTTTCCAAGTCTAAAGTCCGAGCTGGCATTCGGCAGACAAAGATGGCGGATTAAATTTTGCGAAGAAAAACGTTGTTTAAAATATGGAGATTAGCCAAATCCAGGAATGTCTCATATGTATATGTATGCGCTGAATTGTTAATTTGCGCGTTAGTGTACGTACATTGCGTGCTACAATATTTATAGCCGATGTCTCAATTTTATGCACGGACTTGGCCCGATTTGCAATGAAAAAACAGATAGCAATTAGTAGAGCAGTAAATGTTTCAAATATTACCAAGTACGTGTCAAATATTTGACTGTTGATTAAAATATATTCTGATGAAGTCCAAGTAGTGTGAAAGCAAAATGGCTGCTTATATGTGTTGTAGGCGGCGGCAAATTTCCAACACACCGGGCAAAAGACAAAATTTTAGAAATATGTGGCGGCTGACTGATTCCGTACAAAAAAAATACACGCTTTTAAGTTAATAACACATTTAATTGAATGAAAACTGTATGACAAATATTGATGTAAAATACAAATAACATATATTTATAATGTCTCTTCAAAACTGGCCGAATAACTAAAATTTTGGTGTCTTTTTGCCGGTGATCCAATCAATTGTGTAAATGTAAAATGGAATATGTTAAGTTGGCCGCGGTCATTGCTCATTCCTCTTCGCCTCTTTCTTTGTTGGTGATGCCACATTGTTTACTTTAACGCTGGCGACAACAAGGAATGTGAAATTTTGTAACTATTGCTCATATTGCATTTGTACTCACAGGGAGATTATCTCCAATAAATCGTCTTTAATCAGATCCCAATTTTAACCTGACACATACAAAATTGAAGATTAACAATCCACCATCTCGGTGTATTTCTTGCGGTTTAAGGTTAGATGTCGCTGAAAATAATTTATTTTTTGGCGACATCTAGTGTCCAGTAGCGGTCAAATCGTAATTTCGGTTTCTCAAATCTTCTTAATTTTTTGGAGTTTATAATGAAGATTTTTGGGAGTTAATTGGGAATTTGCGCTAATGAAAATTTCAGGGAACTCAATTTCCTACAAAACTATATTCAGCTAATTATTTTTTACAAGAATGGCTAGTTTTATACCAAAAATGAGGTAAGCCCTCAAAATAGTAATGCTATCACCATTCTGAAAATTCGACTGGTCGTTACTTTTAAACTGATTACGGCAGAAAGATGAAATTTGGCACAAAGTATACTAGCGTCGTTGGGAGTATGTATACCTGATGAAATTTGAAAAAAAAAAAGCCCTCCAACCACGCCCACTTTCAATTTCGAAAATCACCTTAACTGACATAAATGGTTAGCGGAATTTGGTAGGATTAACCCTCTACCTATACTCAAAGAAAAAATCTTTCTAAAACGAACGAAACAAGTCCAAAACTGAGAAAGCGTTCATCAGAATCAGTCCGTCAGTACTTTGAAACAACTTACAGCAAGGTAGACTGGGTGTTTGTATGGGTAACGCCAGATACGACGGATACGTCAAAATAGAATTTGCTCCAAAATTGACGTACGTCACGCAACTGACGTATTGATAATCTGGAAAAACTCGTGCTGACTTATCCTTTCAATTAAATCAGTAGACGCTCCCATGAAGACT
>CAXKVI010000001.1:32076734-32280796 GCA_964058755.1 Campiglossa producta | reverse complement strand
GTGGTAATAACTTTATTATTACCGGCAAACAAATTCACTCGGCAATTTTTACTCCTTTTTGGTATTCTGAGGGCAAAAGTTTTCTGGTAACACCGTTACCACCAAAATAGGTGGTAACATGTGGTAACATCAATATAAAACAGCTGATGTTTACTTTGAAAAATAAAAAAGCGAAAGTGCAATTGAACAAAATAAAGTGAAAATTAAACAAAATAAATAAAAGAAAGTGAAAATCAAACAAATAAACAGGTATATAGTATTAATAAATCACAATAAAAACTGTGTATTCCCTGCAGGAGCTCGGGATGGTCTTTGCAAAAGGCCACATACAACCGCAACTGCGCTGGGGTGGTGCGTGCATATTTTCTGTAAATAAAATAAACAATTTCTTCTTTTTGATAAACAAAAAACATATGGCAGGTGACTAGCAGGGTGGCTTTCCAATTCACCATACACACTGGTGAGTTTTTTTGCCATTAGAGCGTTACCATCTGCTCAGAATCGCAGCCACTTTATTTGGTAACGTATTTTAGGGAAAAATATTTGCCGATGGCAATTTTACCGGTAACGCGCAGCATAGGGCTGTAAGTGGTTAGGTCGAGAGAAAAAAAGCATTCCGGTCACACATTTGGCACTTCGGGGTTCAGTGTGTATTAGGCTGTGTATCAATCGAAAACATTTTTCTTCAGAGTAAAATAAGATGAAGAAAGTTCCTATGGTGTACAAAAATTTTCCATTTTGCTGTGCCAAACGAAAAGTTAAATTATGACAGTAGTAAATTTTACGTATGGAAAAGTACGTGCAAAAGCAGATGTTTTGTGAATCAATTTTCAATTTACTTGTTTTTCATTTTTGGCGGCCGCCGTGGTGTAGCGGTTAAGTGTTCGGTCTTCTACACCAAGTCGTGGCGGTTCGATGCCCGGCAAAAGTAACATCAAAAATTCTTTAGAAAAAGAATTTTTCTAAACGGGGTCGCCCCTCGGCAGTAGTTTGGCAAACTCTCCGGGTGTATTTCTGCCATGAGAAGCTTCTCAGCAAAAAATTCATTTGCTTTGCAAGTGCCGTTCGGAGTCGGCAAAAAACTGTAGGTCCTGCCAACTTGTAGGAAAACTCAAAAAGCAACACACCACAAGTTGGAAAGCGAAGCTCGGCTAAAAATATCGTTAGAGGTTATGATAACCTGTTGGTATATCGCCGCCATTAATTTTTTTTTTCATGCATTTATATCGCGTATTATTCGCATGCATCCCTGTGCTCACATCTGACGTTCATATTCACCACGATAACTGTCAGAATTTACCATCGCTCTGTCAAAATTTGTTTTTTTAAACCGTTCGGCGATAGATCGCATTCCTCTGCAGGAACCGTTGGTGCTTGTTGTAGCAAGATGGCATTCGCCGGACGGGAGCTGACAAAATGTTCACCGTTCCTGTGTAGATGCTGTTGAGGACCTCTCTGTGAACCCGTGGGTCAAACGGCTTTGTTATATGGTGCCGTTGTTGTGGAAAAAAATCAATAAAAAGCAGCCCTTTTTCTATTTTTTTTTAGTTTATTTTTTCAATGACAAACAACCATCAAAAAGTTTTCAAAAAATTGATTAATGTAAACAGGTAGTCACATACATCCAACGAAAATTGATTCCAAAATTGAACACGTGAACAGCCCTTTAATTTCTACACTTTGGCCGGGTGCCAATTGGTTGAAAATCGTAAATTTTGACAGAGCGATGGTAAATTCTGACAGTTGTCGTGGTGAATATGAACGTCTTAATTTCTGACTGTCTAATTTTGACAGTCAATAATGTGAGCACAGGGATGCATGTGCTGTTGACATTCATATTATTTCACATAAATTTATGTTCACACGCGTGATTAAACACTAAAATATTAGAAAATGAAAAAAAAGCAATATAAAGGCTGAAAACCATGTAAATTGAAAATTCATTCACATAATATTGGCTTTTGCACGTGCTTCTCCATACGTCAAAATTAACTGTCAAAATTTAGCTTTCCTGCTAACCATCTTCTGATAATTTCATGGGAAATTACCAGCTGGATAGAAAGGTGGATAATTTTGTTCAGCGAGGAGCCTTTTCTCTCCATGTTGAAGCTGCTAGTTAGGTTTGGTAATTATGGAACTATCGAGTTTATCGAATTATGAGTTGGTATTTCGATGTATACTTTTACCCACACTCATTGATGTTTTCACCATGGCTAGCGCTGATGGTATAAATGCAGTTAGCTCCAGTTCCTAAATTAACATAAAATGATGGGGATCGACTTGGCATGGTATAGCCCAGGGTGTTTTTAAAATTAAATTTTAAATGTTGCACATACGCTGTTTTGCACCCACAGCAGTGATACCTCAAATGAAATGTAAAACAATAAAACATTATGCAATGCAAAAAAAAATTGTAAATCGGTTCAATTTTGATTCTTAATAACTTTTGTTGTTGTTGTTTGCTCCAAAAAAAGAAATATACCGTTATGTTCGCTACAAAAAAAGCTATCGATCCCAATTTTTTTTTTTTTTTATCAGAGTGTTGGAGCTATTCTGCATTTGTTCCGCGCTGGTTAGCAGAGAATTTGGTAAGCGCGACCCACTAACTCACCAAGATTTTATCCATCTGCTTAGCAGGGACTTTACACAAACAACCCGTAAAGATGTAACAATCGCCTGCAATCGATAGTTCAATCGTTCGTTTGTCAATGCTAGTTGTCAAATATTTTTTTCTTTCAGCAAGCGTAAAAAACAAGCTCAACGCATTTTACATTATTTCACATATCAACGCCAGGAAGTGTTGGGCATCAGCATTGCCCACAAAATAAGGATTCAATATGCAAAACCCTCAAATGAATTCACATCTTGATCCACAATTTGAAGATCGAATCCTGCATGAAGTAAAATCGCAGGGTGTTTTCGATGAATTTCGCAAAGATTCAATGGCGGACGTGGACACAAAGCCTGCTTATCAAAATCTACGACAACGTGTGGAGAATACAGTTACCAAATTTCTGTCCGAACAACAATGGTCGCCGGATATGAATAAGAATCAATTGCGGGAAAGGCTGCGTCGGCACATAACAGAGTAAGTTTGCCATGCTAATAGCTAGTTTGTTTGTATACATCTAACAAAACGCACCTCTGCTTCAGGGCTGGTTTTCTAGACGTTGGCGTGGAAAGAATTGTCGATCAAGTTGTGGATCCAAAAATTAGCACAGTCTTTCAACCCCGTATTGAAGAAATAGCTTACAAATATCTAGGACTCCCGCCACCACCAAAGCACGAGCCTCCACCACCAATTATGCACCCACTACCACCGCTTCCCCTGACGGGCCCGCCTTTGGAAGTTGACACCAGTAGTCTTTTACCAACCGGTCTTGAGCAAATAAGCCCCGACTCTGATAAGGCTACTGTAAAATCGGAATGTCGGGATGATCAATCTGTAGAGGATATGGATATTGATAATGATGATAAAATGCTTGATGATGATGATGAATCGCCGCCTTTCGAACCGCTGGTTAAAACTGAGCAAGCAAAATATATTAGATCAGACGTGCTAATAAAAACCGAGGCACAAGATGTTGACATCAAACCGTCTGTATCCACGCCAAAGAAAGAATTATTCTCTGACGAAACGCCAACAAAGTTTGAATCTTTTGTGAAGAAAGAATTTGGAAAAATTGATATGCATGAATCCTCTATGTCGGCAAATACTTCTGCGCATGAATCTAAGAAAACTCAGCGTTCAACATTTGAAGCCGATGCTATGCTAGCACAAGACTCTCAACTTTCACAAGTTTCTAGTGACAGTCACATATCCGATGTCACAGCCAATGCCTCTCATAGTTTCATGGACGATTCGAGTACTCATAATGCGTCGCAAACAATTTCAGATCCAACTGCAAATGCCATTGAATTGGCTTCCGCTAATATTTCAGAAGAAGCGCAAATGCCTAAATTCAATGACAATACTAGTGATGTTTTGGGTGCAACGTCGATTTCGTCGGATCTGCATTTTGATATTAAAAAGGATGTGATTAAATTTGAAGGTAGACATTTTTAGAAATTCATTTTAGTTTTGGTAAATGCAGAATTTGTTTTGCTTTGCAGGTACTGAACGAAAGTCTAATGATATCACTGTTGGAAAATCGGATAAACCTGATCTGCATTTTGACATTAAACAAGACGAAATTAAATTTGAAGGTACGTTATACGTATACTGTCGTTGGGTCAGCTACACTGCAACGGTGGCTAGAATGTTTTGGCCTAAGCACTAGAAAGTCCGAGAAACAATAGTCACTTAACCTTAGTGAAGTTTTTTTTTGTCTTTATTCAAACAAACATTTTTTATCTGTTTCGTTTATCTTTCCAGGTACTGAACGCAGGTCTGGCGTACTCCATGAAGAAAAGGAATCGAATTCAGTGAATGAGAACGGCAACCATTTAGATGCGAAAATTACTTCAGGTGGAAACCCAGAAAATAAGAGACCGCATCACTTTGGAAATCTGACAATCACAACGGGTGCGGAGGCAATTAACACAAAACAGTCACTCACAACACCACCGGATGTTACGCGCACTCCAACTCCCCACGACAGCAGTTTCGGTTCTTCACTAGAAGATGCAAATAGTCAGGTTTATTTAGGAATTTCGAAAAATGGAATAAATAATCATACTGCAACCGCAACGGACTCCGTATTTTCAACACCAAAACATACAATAAGCGATAAGAAAGAAAAAAGCGAAAACCGTAGATCATCTTCATCCTCTTCGCGACACAAAAAACATTCAAAAGATAAACGGCATTCGCATGGGTCAAAGGACAAGCATAAAGATAAAGAGAAACATAAAAAGAGATCTAAAAGTAAAGATAAGGATAAGCACAGGGATAGGGGTGAAGATAAGGATAGAAGTCGTGATAAAAGTAGACATAAGGATAGCAAGGATAGGCATCGCCATAAGGAAAGTGAACGAACAGAAAAGGATAGAAGTAAAGATAAAGAACGATCTCGTAAAGATCATAAGCACTCGCATACTAGGCACGAAAGCAATGACAGAAGCAATAGTTCAAAGCACTCAAACTCGATCAACACGGGACGTGATAACAGCTCTAGTAAACATGAAAAGAGTGGTACATCCAAACATTCAACACATTCAAGCTCATCTAGTCGATCGGAAAGTCATCATGAAGGTAGACGGGAGAAACGCGACAAACGGGAGACCGATAAGAAGTCGCATCGAAGCTCATCAAGTAATAGTAGTAGTACAAGGAAAGTGGATATAAAATTGGAAGCACCAAAAACAGATATCCCAGTTGATGATCACAATATTGAAAAAATAAAAGCGATTAAGCGTAGGTCAAGCGATTCAAATGATGAAGATAAGGGCGGTGGTGGTGGCGGCGGCACTAATGGTGCTAGTGGAAGGAATCTGCGTGAAACAGAAAGTCTAAGCTCCAACGGGACCCAATTCGAGGGGCAACACCAACAGAACGAGATTAAAAATTCATCACCAAGTACGCAAAGCCCGAAGGGCAAAGCTAAAAGCAATGAACTGGAGAGGGGTAAGTTTATATGTACATACAAAGAAATTGCTTTTAATTTATATTCCTTATTCTTGTTCTTTAAACAGGTGATAGAGACACTTATTCTGAAGTCTTGCAGACGGTTGATAAAACGTGTAATACTGCGCAAGAACAGACCATACAAAGCCATCGTAACAAAGTTGTAATTTTAAGTGATATGTTGGAAAATCCAAATATAAACTTTATTGACTTGGGCCCTACAAAAACGACCTATTCGCTTAATTCAGATATGCCTGAAACGTGTACAACAGACATTACATCACCTAAGAAACATACAGTTGAGAGCAATATACAACCACCAACTGCTGCAGCTGAACAAATCGCGCCTGAAATTGAACAGGACCAATTGCGCTTTTTTGAAGCGGTAAACTCGCAATTTACCGAACGTTTACGGTTGCTCGATAACGCAATGAATGGTTGTCGGCGTGTAGTTAATAATTTACGTTTTGATTGTATAAATGATGTTTGTGAAGGGTTTGAAACTCTTGAAGATCAGTATAACAAAAGCGAAGCAGCAACAAACAGATGTGCTAGTCTAACAATAGATTGTGTGCCTGCGAACACAATAGATCTTTGTCTAAATGAAAAGGGTAGAATGAGTTCATTAGATCAAACAGTTAGCTCTAATGCATTTTCAGAGAAGCGTAAACGTGATAGCAATGGACAATTAATTTATAGTACACCTTCACCCACACTTTCGGATGCGAGTGTTAATTCGAAGGAGAACGTCGCATTGGATAAAAATGCAGGTGAGTAAAGGATACAGTTTCCCCCTTTCTTTTTCAATGTGTATTTGAATACAAAAATTGTGCGAATTTGTTAAATGTTTCTTTATATTCAATTGCTTTGTTTTGTAGTGTTAATGGTACTTGTAGAATTTATGTAAATATTAGCAGTAAGCTATGTGTTATTATTATATTATTTTGACAAGTATACACTGTTAGAGTTAACAAAAAGTGTTGTATTATCACATCAAGTTCTTTAGAAAAAAGATTCTCTTCGACTTATCATAGACGATACAATTCTCGTATCATATATAGATATTGTTAATTCACAAAGCCCCTAACAGACCGATTTTCGGAATTACGGTTTTCAAATTTTTGGTAGTACATATTTACTGAAGTACACCCTCAATAAAAATTGTATGGTGTGACTATGAAAATCAAAAGATGTGTGACAATTTTAAAAAGCCTTATCTACACGCAATCTTTGCAAACATAAAATGTTTTTTGCTCCTCCTGTACAATTTTTAGTTTGTTACTTAAGGGGTTTGTGTATTAAGGTAACAGTATGTAGCTTATGCAATGTAAATACTTAACACAATCTTACTAATATTATAATTGTGAATGTAGCGATGTTTGGATGTCCAGACGTTTACTTCTGTTCCTCAATACCGTGAGAATGGACGGATTTTGTTGAAATTTGGTAGGCAGACAGCTAATAGTCTGGAAGGAGGTATAGGCTATTTTTTTGTTTTAATTTTGGGGGGTCCGGCCATGCTAGGGACCGTTACTTTTCGATTTTTTTTGTTTTTCCATATAAATCTGAGTACACTTGACCTAAACTTATGAAATTTCGCATAGAGGTGCAGAAACTTCGTACAATATGGGCATCAAACAAAACTGGAAGGCCCCAGGTCTCATTTGGACTTCGACATATTTCGATAAATTTATCGATAACTGAGTTATTAGTCGAAATGCGATTGCCCAGAAACCTTAAATTTATCCTACATTCTGGGTATCAATTGAAAGGGGATGACACCAGGTTTCATTTGAACTTCGATAAATTTATCGATAGCTGAGTTATCGGTGAAAATGTTATTGAACAGAAACCTTAAAAACACCCTACAATATGGGTATCAAACGAAAGGGAATGGCCCCAGATTTCATTTGGAGATAGATATATTTCGATAAATTTATCGATAACTGAGTTATCGGTGAAAATTTGATTACCCGAAAACCTTAAAATTGCCCTACAATATGAGTATCAAACGAAAGGGAAAGCCCCAGGTTTTATTTGGACTTTGGCGTATTTCGATATATTTATCGATAACTGAGTTATCGGTGAAACGTGATCGCTCAAAAACCTCCAATTATTTAATCAATCTACCTTTCCCCATTGATGGGAATTTTGAAAATTTTAAATACCATTGGTAAATGCTTCAGTATTCAATAATATTAAATAAATATCAAAGTTTGAAGTTTAGATAAACTATTCGATGTTGACTTCGTCTTACCTCCTTAGATATTGATGAGAAAATAAGCCTTGCAAAAAATTAGCGCTCTAACTTAACCTTTAGGGGTGGCTATTTTTTTCGCCCTTTCCCATACATTTTTTATGGGAAAATATGGCATTTTTTTCAAAGTGAATTTTCTTTTAATTTTTGAAAATTGTCTCAAAATATTTTTACATACTCTTAAAGTTGAAGCTTTGAAGCTTCCAAAATGGTATGCCATGTAAGGTTATCCTAACTATTAAAATAATTACAGCCATTTAAAAATGACTGAGTTTTTTTAAATGGCTGTAATTATTTTAATAGTTGAGATAATCGCGCATGGCTTACCAACTTTAAGAGTATGTAAAAATATTTCACTTTGGAATAAATAATAATTTGTATGAGAAAGGGCGAAAAAAATAGCCACCCCTAAGGGTTAAGGTTGAGCGCTAATTTTTTGCAAGGCTTATTTTCTCATAAATACCTAGGTTATGCACAACACCTTTCTATCGGATACATGTCAAGGGCTAAATGGAAGATCACCCGATTCAGAAATAGTTTTTCAAAAAGGCCCTAACTCATTTCAAATTTTTTTTTTTTTTCGAGAAAGATGTAATGCATTTTAAGCTGAGATAGAGAGTGTCGTTGTGAAAATGGGCGTTATGGAATTAAATGCTAAAATATTGTTATTGAAAAAAAACATGTGCTGAGATAGGTCGCTTTCGAAAAATATTTTGGAATAAGAAAACTTTTTTCATTAAAAAACTATTTTGTTAAAATACAATCGAATTTCGGTTTAGAAGAACATATTTGAAAAATTCTGATTCATTCTGAATTGTCGCTCTAGCAACCGAAGGTCCCAGGGCAAAGAATTGTCGTCCCTTCTGAGAGTGTTTTAGTCGCTATCAATCAAAAACTACAAACATTTATTGACTTTCAATAGATAACCAATATCAGCTCACACACAAAGCACAATTGTTTTCGTTACACAAATCTATTAAATTCTCAAATTGCATGCATTTATTAATAGAGAAACTACACTAATACTAGTTCTTAAACAAAATTTTACAATATAGAGAAAAATTGATTTATTTTCTATTTAAAAAGTTAAAGCTAACTAGAAAAAAATAATAATTTGTAGCACTTAAATTTACGCATAAATAGCATTTGATTGTAGTAAATTTGTAAAGAATAATATAATTCCTAAATATTGCATTTAATTTTATTTATTTATTATCTAATTGTAATCATGTTGTTTCTGACTTTTTGCTCTGTTCTTCATTGATTTTTAGATAAGCATACAATTTAAAACAAAAGAATAAAAAGAATCTAGTATGAAGCGAATAATAAATACTCTGGGTAAAAAAAAAAGAACTTGTTGTAGAGCGCATAACGCATGAAAATAATTCAATAATGCATAGGAGCGCTGATAAAATGATAATAAAAGTACTATTAAAAATAAAAATCTATATGTATGCAAATGTCCTGCAAAGCCATGCTACTAGGTAAGCAATTGTTGATTTGTATTGTAGTGTTTCGTTTTCGATTCATTAGTTTTTGTTTACCTTCGACTTTCCTATTATGTGTTTATTTTCTATTATTTTAATATCTCTTCAACTTGTTTGTCATAAGAATTGTGCTCCTCTTACAAACAAACCTTATCTATGTACTTATAAGGAAGAAAATTAATTACTTTTCTACGGTCATATTTTACAGCAGCGGTGAAGTGCGTACGACGTGTTGCATCTGTAAATAAATTAAGTCAGCAGCGTTATAATAACGAGGATCTATACAAACCGCGCCCTGTCTTAAGTCAACGATCTCGTCGGCGCGGTATGGACACAGTAATTTAGACGAATATATTTATATTTGTATAATAATAGTTAGATAAGTTTAGACATTTTTAATTTTAGATTTATATAAGCAATTTGAATAAAGAATAATTGTAAAAATTAGCTAGTGGCTCATGAATGTAGGACGTTCCAAGGTGGTACAGATATTGAGATATTTTTGTCAGTGTTGCCGCTGAAAAATTTCAAAACGGGTCCAAAAAAGGGTCCCAGAAGAAAAAAAAGGTTCCTTTTTTATTCCTAGATAGGAACACGTTTAAATAAGCGTTTTCCAATTTTATTGATGCTGAATGGCTGAGTTTTGTACTATTGCAAGTAAACATACAAAATATTTATAGTCATTTTTAAATGGCTGTAATTAGTGTAATAGTGATGATAATCGCATAATTTAAAAAGTTGTTTAAACTTAAAACCCTTCACTGTAAGAATATGTAAAGTTTTTTCGGGAAAGGTTTTAAAAATTATAGGAAAATTCACTTTGTAAAGAATAAAATTTTTCCCATAAAAGCTATTTTTTTGCAAGGCTTATTGTCTCATCTATTACTTTTTAGGGGGTTAGACCCAAACAATTTTATTTTTGCCAGCAGTAGGACTTCGGTTAGACATGACATTTGGAAATCTGGGAGATCTTTTTGGTTTTTAACAAAAATCGATAAAAATGCACTTCATTACAGTTTGAAAGTGAAAAAGGGTCAAGAATTAAAAAAAACGGTCAAATATGGTACTTTTTGAAAAACTAGGTCCGGGGTCCTGGCTCTAAAAATGGGTCAAATTGACCCTTTAGGGTCCCCAACGGCAACACTGATTTTTGTATCTGATTAAGCCACAAATACTTCTTTGAACAAGCTGAGATTTATAGGCCTATGCTTAACCAGAGAGTTCGTCGAATACTGGAGGGAAATGCAGTGTCTGAAAAAAAAAAAAACAAATTACTGAGGCACCCTTCAGGGGTAAACATCTAGATACAGATCAATGTATACCTCTGGTTCAAACTAGCCAATTTTCTTTATACGAATCGCAATTAAAATCCGAAGTGGGATAAATTAGTCTTGCTGGTTTGCGCAAAAATCCAATAGCTCCTTTATTGAACAGCTAGACACAGATCATTGCCTTCCTCTGGTTACACCTAACACATTGTCTTCATCCGAATCGTAATCAAAAGCGAAAGTGGAATAAAGTAGTGTTGAACGTTTCTTAAATTTTTGATTAAGGTTGTTTGCGTTTCAGCAAATATTCTATAGCTGATTTGTTGATCAGCTAGACATGGACGAATGTCTACATCCAACTTACGAAATTTCTTTATACGAATCTCAATCGAAATCAGAAGTGAAATTAATTAGTAGTAGCTTTTTTCTTCTCTAGTTAAGGATGTATATTAGAGCAAACATTCCAGATCTGCTTTGTTGGACACCAAGACACGACCCTGCAGCGAAAGCTACTAGTTGAAAAGTAGTTTACAACTAGTTGGTGCACCGGACCCAACTAGTCAGTGTTCTGTCTTTTTTCCATATAAGCAACTGGTATTTTTTACGTGTTGATGTTCTACAAAAGGTCGATGGCCAGATTTCGACCAGAAAATACCAGTCATGATATACTATAATTATACTAGTTGTAAAATACCAGTTAAATACCTAGTTCAAAAAGGACTAGAATGAAATATACTAATCCCATACTAGTCCAGAAGGCATTGCACCTGGACTAGTATGATTTCAAACCAAATTTTCCTGAATTACCCTTTATTTTCATGTTTATTCTTAAGAAAGCAGCGATTAACTAGGGTAAATACAACCCTATCACGAAAAAGCATCTATGAATTATAAGAGAAAAAATAAGCAAACGAAACGAATGAATTTTGCATTTTTTAACTGGTATTATTTCATCCAGAAAAATCTAGTTGTATACTAGTATGGAATAGATTTTTTCTGACTAGTATGAATTCAGCCAGAAAATTTTAGTTGTATACCAGTATTTTTCTGACTAGTTTGAGGTTTCGCTGCAGGGAAGTCAATGTCTACATCTGCTTCCAACTATCAAATTTTATTTGTGCAAATCGGAAGTGGAATAAAGTCTTAAAAGTTTCATTAATCAGTGATTTAGGTCGTTTTGTGCCTACCGTATATTGTAAATTTTGAAAGTACTCCATACTTTCATAGGCACTCGCAAACCAAACACACGCGACAACAGAAACAAATTTTTTACGGAGTACGCCTAAATGAATTAAGAAACAATTTCAAGTATCACCGGCGAGTTGTTTGACCTTTCATTCGCTGCACTATGCTTACATCTGCATAAATCTCGAAGGATCATTTATTTTTTATTTTTATAT
Source organism: Campiglossa producta (assembly GCA_964058755.1). Classification (NCBI taxonomy): domain Eukaryota; kingdom Metazoa; phylum Arthropoda; class Insecta; order Diptera; family Tephritidae; genus Campiglossa; species Campiglossa producta. The sequence continues at coordinate 32,268,818 of CAXKVI010000001.1, read as the reverse complement.
TAGTCTCGATTAACACTTCAAGCGTCTCATCTTTCTGCGACATCGTCGAGAGACTTATAGATCGGGATTTTTTTTCAAGAGATGACTTTACTTCTCAGTTGCCTGTAACTGGCTGCCTTTCGCTGTCAAAGTTTTGGTGGCCAATAATTTCGTTACCATGTTATAAGTCGGACTGATAACGTCAAACTCGTTCGTTGACAATGGAATTCTGTGTTCCGCGCTTACTTATTTTTGAACCGGTCGTTGGTGGAACGTTCTTCTTCTGCATAAGATTACTTAAAAAAATCTCATAAACCTTCATCTCCCTTAATAAAAACACAAAGTTTATATATTTTGCGAAAAAGAAAACAGTTTCAGCTTTTATGTTTGTTTGTAAATTACAAGGTTTTGTTGTGTAATTTATAATAACAATAAAATTTTTAAGTTAGAATATATATTAAGAGTTTACATTTAATATAATTTAAAATAATAATATTAACAATTTTCATAACTTGCTGAGTCACCACGCTAAAACCACAATCCAAATATTTTTGTATGTATGTATGTAGAATGTAAAAAAAAAACCAATTAAGTGAAAAGCACGTTCTACTTTCGACTAAGCAAAATTAGCATCGAAAATTCCGCAACTGAAACACGTATTATATTTAAACAAAACACAGTAAAAAATCAGCAATTGCGCTGCGAGATTGACATTATACGTTCAAGGAAACTGAGTTGTAGCGTGGCAATGGCAACATTATGCGTGGTTGTATGGCGGCCCATGGTCTTCGAAGTGACAATTGAAATCAATATAAAATTCGGTCAAGGATGCTGGGATCGTATACTATAACTCGAAATGAAATTGAGTATCAAACAACATGGGACTCTTAAAAATTCTTGCTTGTTTGGATGTTCGAATGGTAATTTTTGTATGTTCGAATCGTGTTAAATAAGAGGAATGCTGAATATTTTTGCTTTTTTGGATGTTCGAACGGATTTACAGCATAAGACTTGAAAAATTCTTGCTGTTTGGATGTTGTTGTTGTTGTTGTTGTTGTTGTTAGCCGCAAAAACTCTCCCCTAAGGTTTTGGGAAGTGATGCCGAAATTGACATTGGATTTTTCGAATGGTATTTTAGAATGTTCGAAACGATTAACAGCAGGGGATTTACTTATCTACTTTCGAAATAAGTAAAAAAAAATATTCCTCAAGCTCTTTCTTTTTTGGACGTTCGAATGCTATCTATGGATGTTCGAATCGAAATGTTCGAAACAAGTAACAGCATATAATTCATCAAACAACTTCCTTTTTTGATACTTCCAATCACATTAGAGCATGGAACTTAAAAATTCTTGTTTTTTTGATGTTCTAAAAGATTTACAGCATAGGATTCTTAAAAACCGTTGCTTGCTCGTATGTTCGCTTAATATATTTTTATATCAGCATCCATAACCGAAATAAAAATTTATTTCAATTGCAATTTCGTATGAAATTGGCTGCCATAGCAAACGCTTCAATTATATTTGTTGTTGTTTGTAAATTTCTTTTGAATCTTATTATGCGTTAAATACTGCCAGATCACGTGTATTAACCATGCCGGTAAATGCAGCTAGTTTTTAAAGCGCATTCTTTCACGCCGTCTAATAAGTAGTACGAATTTCGGCGAAATTCAATGAACTTTATTTGGGTTTCCTAGTTTTTGCGTAGTCTACAACTAAGCTTGGCTGTAATTATTTTATTTTTTTTTTTCAAATGTGATTTTTGTGTTGTTTTATAAACTATGTTTATTTGTATAGTGTATTTGTAATTAGATTACAACTTGATGCTCTTTTGCAAAGATTTTATTGTGTACAGTATTTTTTAAACACGTATTGATTTATCGAATTGGGGTTTACACTTTTCTTATTGATACCTTTTTGTTGCTTTTTACAAACATGAATTTTCACTTCCTTCGAAATTCACGGTAGCGATGAGCGATAGGAGAAGGAGAAAAGCGTGGCTTACTAAGAAAGTGACTATACGCTTGTTGCGAAGACAAAGACATGCATATACATATTTACAACATAATACTATGTAGAAGGATAATTTTTACTTTGAGAGATGGCAAATTGGTTTTTGTCGCATATTTGTTATTTTATAGCACTGGTACTTATACGTCGCATATTGAAATATATTTTAGTTATGCATATGATGGCGCTTGTTTTAAGTTTTATATTTATCCTTCTTCCTTGAGATTTCTCTTTGTATGGTGAGTATCAACAGGCTGGTGCTGGGTAAGAAATATATCACATTCATCACCACAAGAAAAGAAAAAACAAAACACAAAATCAAAATTTGTCATTCAATGTCTTCTTTGTTGAGCAATCGATCTTGAGTCTACTTCATCATGTAGGGCACTTATGCTGGGGTGAACCACAGTGTGACGGTCCACGTCGACGCTGCAATTTTACATCACCCATGTCAGCCCTGCCCACGCCTAATTGAAAATTTAAATAAAAAAAACTTGCTAGAAAATACACAGCAGCGCCTTCGTTCCCAGTAATGATGAGACGTAGCGCTAACCTTTCAGCTGCATTTTTCTTTTCCGTTTTTTGTACATACTTTGTTCTTCTTTTCATATTACTCCCCCTTTCTCTAACTCAAGCTGTTGTAACTATAGTGAATCACTTTCTTGCAATGATGGTTTTTAATATCTACGATCAAATGGTCGCGCACTTTCCGTATGCCTCGTGTGCAAATTTAATGCAGATGTTGTCACATTACTAGGTAGTTCACATACACTTTTGATTGCTGTAGCACCAACTGAGGATGGACCGCTGCCACCTGATGATGCGCCACCTGTGCTCGTTGATGTTGATGCAGGTGTTGTAGCACTTTGGTTCGCCGCTTCTGCAGTAGTGTTACTAGCGGCTGTGGCTTCTGTTATTGGTAGCACATACGCAGTTTTGTCGACTCTTTTTTCTTGTCTTTGTAACGCATTCTTGCCTGTTATCGATGATTTGTACGTACTATGATTTGAACCAGCCAAATAGAATTTAAAGAATTCATATGTCGACCAACAAATTGCTGTAGCCGGCATGGCGTAGAGCACACGCGCTAGCATACCACGGAAAAAGCCTTTAACGCCGGCCACACCGTAAATCTGAAACAAGAAGAAGACGAAAATCCATTACAATAAGTTCATATAGTTGGAAGTTTTTGTTAAATTTCGAAAGTAGGTTTATAGCTGAAATTGACAAAACCCTTTTCAGGTTTTTTATTCCATATCACGAAGGGATGGAGCTAGGTAGCAAATGCAATGCATTCGCAGAGAATATGGACCGGCGTTTCATCGTCCAGCTCGCAAAACCGACAAACTGTTGCATGTGACAGATTAAGATTACTCAGGTGATAACGCAGACCGCAATGTTCCGTTAATACCCATTGAGGGTTCTTAGATCCACCCTTCTTAGATTAACGAGCCTGATCGATGCTATTTGTGAGGATCCTATAAAGAGTTTGGCCTGCCTCTGTCCTAGGCTGCTAAGTCAATCCTGCCTAAACTGTTTGTTTTCCCAGTTGCTTATGGTCTCCCTTACGTGGGCTTTGGTGAGCCCACAAAACGGTTCCGAACCATTAAATGCTGTTAGAGCACCTTGTTTTGCAAGGTGATGTGCTTTTTCGTTGCCATCATGCCCTTCATGCCCTGGGACCCAACCTAACAAAACTTTGTTTTTGGCTCCCAGATCATTAAGGACTGTGACGCACTCATCAACGAGCTTCGATGTTGTAGTGCAAGACTGCAAGGCACGTAGGGCGGCCTGACTGTCCGACATAATGTAGATTCGCTTAGATGATAGTCTTCTTCGGAGACATTCTCTGCCACATATTTCTATTGCATGGATTTCCGCTTGAAAGATAGTGGGGTAGTTACCCATTGGTACCGATTTTTGGTAATTCGGTTCCCCTATTCCTATTTCTATCCCCATCCTTTCCCTACCATCAGTTACTGAAAGGCAATGTGAAAAAACTAATAGGTGCTGTATGGCATGTCTAGCAGATTTTTATTAAAAAAACAAGTAAGGAAAGCTGTTGTTGTTGTAACGAGGTGTAGCCCTGCCTAAATGTCAGACAGGGTCACCTCGAGGCTATGTAGGTCATTTAGCGTTACCCAGGGTGCACCAACTGGGAGGCGACCTACTTTTACACCCCTGTCTTCGGCTGTGCCGAAGGCTAAATACCTTTCATGAATAAGCGTCACGATTTTCACGGTTTGATCCCCAGTACAGCCTGTGTGAATTTAACTTTAGCTCATACCGAAATTATCGGAGCTATCGATTATATGGGGACGATGTGTTATATTGGTCCAATCTCATTGATTTTTAGCATCGACATTCCACATTCTAAAATAGCAACATTTACGAAATTTCACGTTCCTACCGATATAATTACAGGAGTTATCTACCAAAATCCGTTTATCGGAACAATCGATTGTATGGGGGCTATGTGAAATATTTATCCCATTTCAATGATTTTCAACATCGATATTTTACATATAAAAATAGCGATGCTTCCAAAATTTCGCGTTCCTATGTGTTTAATTACAGGACTTATAGCCCAAAATCCGCTTATCGGAATAATCGATTGTATGGGGGCTATGTGAAATATTTATCCCATTTCAATGATTTTCAACATCGATATTTTACATATAAAAATAGCGATGCTTACAAAATTTCACGTTCCTACGTGTTTAATTACAGGAGTTATAGCCCAAAATCCGCTTATCGGAATAATTGATTGTATGGGAGCTATGTGAAATATTTATGCCATCTCAATGATTTTCAACATCGATATCTCGCATATAAAAATAGCGATACTTCCAAAAGTTCACGTTCCTACCTATATAATTACAGGAGTTATCTACCAAAATCCGTTTATCCGAACAATCGATTGTATGGGGGCTATGTGAAATATTTATCCAATCTCGATGATTTTCAACATCGATATTTCACATATAAAAATAGCAATACGTCCAAAATTTCACGTTCCTACGTGTTTAATTACAGGAGCTATAGCCCAAAATCCGTTTATCGGAATAATCGATTGTATGGGAGCTATGTGAAATATTTATCCCATCTCTATGAATTTCAACATCGATATTTCACATATAAAAATAGCAATACTTACAAAATTTCACGTTCCTACGTGTTTAATTACAGGAGTTATAGCCCAAAATCCGTTTATCGGAATAATCGGTTGTACGGGAGCTATATGTTATATTGGTCCGATCTTGCTGGTTCCGACAAATGATTCCTATATTGGAAAATGGTGGCCGCATACCAAATTTCAGCCAAATATCTCAAAAACTGAGGGACTAGTTTGCGTTCAAACAGACAGACAGACAGACAGACAGACAGACAGACGGACAGACGGACATGGCTAAATCAACTCATCTCGTCATCCTGATCATTTCGGTATACTTATTGATGGGCCTATCTCTTCTTCTTCTCATATTTACAAACATCGGACCAAAGTTATAATACCATTTCATGTTCATGAAAGGTATAAAAAGTGTCTTGTGTCCTATTTTGGTCGTATTATATTTTAAAATTTGAATGAAAAAAATCGGGCCAGTGATCCACTTTCGAAGTTGGAGTCCTCGAAGATTTGTTTTGTTTGAAAAATTTAAAGTGCGTAAATGTGAGCGTGGACTTCTTGCTCCTCTTAGATATATTATATCATTAAAAATGTGAGGCTTTTGACTTTTTCGAAGATCTCACTTTGGCCCTGTAAATCACTTTTTACATACACCTTCAAAAATAAAAAAAATGCACCAATTAAACAAGAGATGCAAGCAGGCCACGCCTTTATTTTGCAATTAGAAAACCACTTTGGAACTTCGAAAGCCCGTAGCTAAGTTTTTGAGGCTAACTTCGAAAAACGGGGAATGCCAGTCTTAGTCTCTTCCGAAAAGTTGGTTTGGTCCATTACCCAGCCGGCTGCTGTACAGTGTAATTTAAAACATATTATAATATCTGCACTAAGGCAACCTCTGATCTCATACAATTTGCGAAAAATCTCGCTTTATAACTTTGAATTACTTTAGAAACAAAGCTTCGGTATTGTTCTGCTTTTGAAAGAAAGGGCACTTTTTTTTAATTTGATACCTTCGTCAATAATATATATTTGCGATCACTCAATATTTGCCTACCTGTCGAATCGCTTCCGTCATGCCTTTTGTGTGACCACTCTCTTGTGTATTTAACAATGTTTTCACAACATCCAGTGGCGTTGTAATTGCAGCCGCACTAGCGCCCGCTGCACCACCAGCAACCATATGCACCAGAGGATTATATTTCCGTTCATCATTCAACTAAAAAAAATTTCCAAATTATTAATTTATAAAAAAAAAAATACAATTAAAATTTGTATACCATATTCTGAAAAAATTCATACGTCGCAAAATGTATTGTCTGATATGGTATATTCATTACCAGCTGCGTTGAGTAAGATCGGTAAAAGGCATGAATGCCTTCAGTGTGATACACATCTTTCATACAACCAATAACAGATTTATATTTTGAATTATACATTTGCATACGTTGTTTTATCACATCTAAGGGATTTGATACAGCATCGTGTATGAGTGTCGCTACAGCGCCAGACGCCACTATGAGTGGAAAAATGGAAAAAATTTGTATTACTATGAAAATTAATAATAGTTTTATACTCACTATAATTGACATGATTATTGGTAGTGACCTTAGTCAGGAGCTCTTTCGTCATCTCGTAGGAACCAAAGTAAAGCGCATGTGCGGGTCCAGCGCCAGCAACAACAGCCGAGACACCACGTATTGGCCTAGGTTGCACAAAACACAGAAAAAAATATCGATAAGTATGTATGCATAGCTGTAATTTCAAAGTTAAAAACCAATTGTTAACTCACCTCATTAAACCCTCTTTTTTGATCATATTCTTGAAGGTAGTACTTATGTCATAATTGGAAGTAACTGGCGATAAACTTTGCATTCTTGTCTAAAAAAAAAGACAAACACAAAAAATTTTATTATTTTGGTAACAAAGTTATCAGATAAAGGCAGGTTTGACTTTTTCGTATATACTTGAATTGAATTTGGGGAGTGTATCTGGATGACCCATATGAAGATACACACACATATGAGTTGGCATTGTGGTTAGGGCCGGAATATGCAGTCGTATTGATTGTTCAAAATGCGAATTTTCAACAGGTAGAATGAGTTATTCAACCATAGGTGAGGATTGGAAAAATTTTATGCATCAATATGGTATTACCAATTTTTATCTTCTGATGAAAATTCAAATGTGATATATCTACGCTATATACAGGAACGATCCCAATACTCATGCTAAATATTTTAGCATCATTACCTTAAATTTTCATAATATGTACTACTAGATGGCATGACAGACGTTATCCTGCGAAATAATTCGCTCTTCTGTATAGAAAAAAAAATTTACGGTTCCCTGGTTATCAATCCATCCATTTATAACTTCTCCTATCCTTATCACCACCATTATAAAAAGTTCCATTTCAACTTCTATGAAAGCTACGCCCCCTTATCCCAACCTCTCCTGTTTTCTGCAGATGTGGGAAGTTATCTCATTTAATTCCTTACTAATTTTCAATATTCTACAACAAGTAAGAAAGTCTAAGTTCGGGTAAACCGAACATCAAATACCCAGCGGTAGGTCTCATATGATTTTCGAAATATCCCATTTCGGAAGTAAGCGTGGTTGGGAAGCGATTTCGCAAGTATATCAGGTATACTCCCTATTATGCTAGTATACCTTGTACCAATTTCATCGTTCTACCGTAATCAGTTTAAAAGTTATGACCCGTGAAATTTTCAAATATGCCTCCCTCAAGAGTGGGCGGTGCCACGCCTACTTTTAAAAATTATTCAAAAAATCATAGTAGAATGACTGGGGGTTCGTCCTACCAAACTACATCATTTTAGCCATTTCCGTTACCGAATTATATACCGAATTATATAAATAGGTGATTTTCGAAGCTTTCGATACCGAAAGTGGGCGTGGTTGGGAAGCGATTTTATCCAATTTCATCAGGTATACTCCCAACGATGCTAGTATGCTTTGTGCCAAATTTCACTGTTCTACCCTAATAAGTTTAAAAGTTACGACCAGTCGAATTTTCAAAAATGCCTTCCCTAAAAGTGGGCCGTGCCACGCCCACTTTAAAAAATTTATGGAAAAATTATAAGAGAATGAGTAGGGGGTTCATCCTACCAAACTATTTTACCCATTTCCGTTACCGAATTATGTCAATTTAGGTGATTTTCGAAGCTTTCGATATCGAAAGTGGGCGTGGTTGGGGAGCGACTTTATCCAATTTCATCAGATATGCTCCCAACGATACTAGTATGCTTTGTGCCAAATTTCATCATTCTATCGTAATCAGTTTTTAAGTTACGGCCAGTAAAATTTTCAAAAATGCATCCCCTAAAAGTGAGCGGTGCTACGCCCACTATAAAATTTTTTTTGGGAAAAATCATAAGAGAATGACCAGGGGGATTCACTTATAAAATTATATCATTTAAGCCATTTCAGCTAGCGAGATATGTCAACTTATGTGATTTTCTAAATTTTCAATATCCAAAAAGGGGGCGTGGTTATCATCCGATTTCGCCCATTTTTAATAGCAACCTACCTTGGCCAGAAAGTAATCAATTTTTACTCAAGTTATTCTCTTTTCAACCTAAGAACTTTCTTATATAGACCTCTATATCTCAATTAATTTGTGCCGTTACATAATAGTTACCGTTATGTGAACAAAATTATAATACCCTTGTACTAGTACTAGGAAAGTTAAATTGCTATGAACATCTCTTCTAGTGATTTTATGTTAAGAAGGTGAAGGCCGTTTTTCATGTAGCCTTTCACTTTAAGGCCAGGTTTTTCAGTTTAGTAGTTAAAACTTGCACTGAAAAACCGGGCCAAAAGATCACTATAAATTGAATGATCACTTCATTGCCCTTAATTTTAAAGAGAGGGAGGGAAAATATTTCATGGAGAATCACCTCAACAACATATTGTTCTTTAAATGCCTTGGGAAAAGTCATATTGCAAGACAATTATGGTCCGCCCCACTTCCGTGTTTAATTCCTGTCGCCTGGGCTGTGACATATTTTATTTCCCGTGGCTTTATTTCACTGCACCATATAAAAAGTGAGTATGGCTATCATGTTATACCATTAAAATAAGCAGCTGCAGCGGAGCAGAGAAACAGATTTTTTGTAATTTGGTATATTGCACCCTAAATCAAAAACCGTCACAACTCAAAATTTTTTTAGGTCGCTTTCTTGGCATAGATTGCCTAATAAAAAGTAGTACAGCCAATACGTAACATTTTTTTCTTTTTGGCTATTATCGCTACTCTTTAAAAAGCACAGTGATGCCAAGTTTTTAAAAATAAAATGACTTTTGTGCGATCCAGAAGCAATTAACTGAAAGTTACTCTGTTGTTGAGTTGTGACTCTTTTTTATTTAGTGTGCGCTATGTAAATAAACAATCAACGCAAGATGTATGATTTCGAACTAAAATGTTGATATCAGATCTTTGATTGGTCTGCTATTTATATAAATAAACTACTCAACAAATTTTGATCAACTTTAGCTACTAAGAATAAAATATAAAATTTTCTCCTGATTCCTGATTTTTCTGTGGCAGATCTACATAGTTTCCGAGATATCGGTGAAAATATGAAAACCTAAATTTTTGCAAAACACTGCTTTATATAAGTACGTTTGTGTTTTTACCTTTTTCGATTCAAACTGTTGAATTACACATTATATATACTAATTCCCATAAACATTTTTTGGCTTCATCTCCATAAGTATCTCCAGTAGTTTGGCTACAAGGCCAAAAAACGTTCAAAAAATTTGAAAAACAACCAGTCTATGTACAAAAAAAGTTAGCCATCCTATGTTGTAGGAAATTTAATTACGAAAATTTGAAGCATGCCAGTACAACATTGTGATGTGCCCCTAATAATATAAGCCCTGTTATATTGAAAGTCCCCAATCCAAAATGTTCTGTTTTTACCTAACAAATTTTCCGAATTTTCCATAACTATTGTCGACATTTGATACATGTTTCCTATGTAGAATTTTCTGCTGATTCCGAATATTTTTTTACATGACAAATTTTCAAAAATTTCCATATCCTCGACATTTGATAGATGATCCCTATGTAGAGTTTTCTGCTGATTCCGAATATGTATTCATTTGGCTTAAAAGAATAATAGTTTTCGAGACAAACAAAAATCACCTATCATGGCTTAATTCCAATGTCCCTGGTATAACAGTTGGCCGAAAAAGAATTGAAAATTTGGATGAAAAAAATTATTTGTAATAACTCCAATACCTTATCGTCGATTTTAATTATATTTGCTTTGGTTAAAAATGTATTTCATCTTCTCAAAACGAAATCAAATATCAAAATAATCGCGAAGGTAATGGCTTTCTTATCTTAAAAACTGAAATTTCAAAATATCTCGAAAACTGTTTTACTTGTAAACCAAATGGATACATATTCGGAAAATTTGTTAGGTAAAAAAATAAAATCTTTAATTGAGGACTTGCACAATAAAAAGTCAAGGGAACATCAAAATATTGTGCTTAAAATTTTTGTAATTGAATCGCCTTTGGTATAGGAGGCCTAACTTTTTTTCATCCATAAACTTTTTCTGATTTTAAAGGGGTTAAATCTGAAATTTTGTAAACAAATTTTCAGTTTTTTCTTCAAAATTTTTTGAACATTTTCTGGCAGAGTGGCCAAACTATTGATGATGCTCATAGAGATGAAGGCAAAAAATGTTTACGGGAATTATTATAATGTATAATTCAACAGTTTACATCGAAAAAATGGAATATAAAAATTTTTGACGTACTGGGAAATGGGGATTTTCATATTTTCACCGGCATCAGGAGAAGATTTTACATTAAGGAAATAATTTTTTTTTGTCGAGTAGTGTAATTAATGAGTTTAACCCAGCGCCCAAAGAATTTCAACGTTTCGAGCAAAGTTTTGTTATTGTTTGTTTCGTTTATCAGCTCCATTTGCTGATAAACATTATATCGGGGGCCATAAAGTATTAACACAAACGCAACTGAAGAAATGCATTCAAGAACCTGTAACGACAACGATATCAGCTAAAAATGTATTAAGTATATTTAAAAATCGAGTTTATCAACTGATCAATTTTAAAAAGTTTGCCAATTAAAAAAAAAATCTCTATGTTTCTGTAACGACCTTTGCTACTCGACTAACCGTAATTGAATAACGATTTATCGATTAACAAGAGTTCTAGCAAAAAAGCAAATTGTTCGCAGGTTTGGCAAAGTGATACAATGTCGGTCTTTATCTTTTAAGTTGTTTCCTAAAAAAGTGGGACTTCTACATCCCAAATTTGCATTCTCAACATCCCTAATAGGTAGGTACATATCCACCTGTGAGTACAATCTAGTAAGAGACATGCACTCAAATAATATATAATTGATGAAAGCAAACTGCGCGTGTTATCATTCTTAGAATTATGTATTTTTATTTACACCACAATTGTGTAGCTTAATGCGGTAATAGAAATTAAAAATATCAAGAGGCTAACAGCAGCAATGCAGTTTGAAAACTTAATTGTCATTGAAATTTAAACGGCACTTGTGAGGCTTCCGCGAAATGTATTATATTGAGATGTGACTATGACTGAACATTCATAGCACCTACTTCCACAGTTAAAATCTGATTACACACGGATTTTCGGTCCATACATTTTAGTAAACTTAAATGGCCCTTTGCTATCTTGGACTTAAAACTCCGTCACTATCTTGTGACTTAAAACTCCGTAAGCTATTTCTTGTACTATCGTTTTCTGATCGTCCAATATCATTTTGAGTCTCTTGACCTCTCTCACTCTCTACTTTTTCCTATACCTATCTTCAGTCTCTCTAGTGGGCAATGCGATTGAAAATTGTGCTTATTTTTCTATTACATTGCCATTATTGACTTTCCTGGATAGCAAAAAGTGCACTCTCTCCTCGTCTGTAGCTTTCTCTCTACCTGACTCTTCACCTCCCACCCACCTTTCCTTACCTCCACCTCTACTTGCACAAGCCTTATCCCCTTCCGGCTACTTATACTAACATCTCTATTTACATCATTCATATCTCGATGCCTTCTGTTTGTTGTTGTTGTTGTTGTTGTTGTTAACAATGCATTGCCCTGTCTAGAGTGTATGATCATTCCGAAGATCTTCATCAAGCTCTTCTAAGGGGAGTCCAAGGAAACGTGCAGTTTCAACAGCGTTTGTCCAGAGGGACAGAGGGGTTAGAAGAGTAGGTTCAGATGAACAATTGAAGAGATGTAGAGTATCATGGGGGGTCCTACCACATGCAGGGCATGTGTTTGAGATTGTATCATTAAGTCTGGATAAGTAGGAGTTTAACCTTACACTATATCCAGACCTAAGCTGTGCCAAGGTGACTCTTGTCTCCCTTGGTAAGGTGCGTTCTTCTTCAGCATTATCCGGTGGAGGACTTTTCAGAACGGGATTCACATGTAGAGATCCGACAAAATTGTCTACCGACTCGGTGTGGATGTCGGTTAAAGCCCGCTTATGATTCTGCAGATCAAACGGCAAGGTAATATGATGCCGGATCTCATCATAATGCTTACGGAGATGTTTCCTTATGTCTCTCGGGGGATTTATGTCCAAAAGTTGATGGATTGGATGTGCTGGCTTGTGGCAGTTCAGAAGGAATTGCCTGCTAAGCATTTCCGCGTGCTCTTTTACATTGATCAGTTTTGCCTCTTAATGGAGGTGAGACTCGGGAGACATCCCGTAGCAGTTCTGATAGCGGTATTTTGGCAGATTACGAGAAAAGTAAAGAAAATAGAGTTCAGTACCATTTTGATGGCTCTACCGAAGTTTGAAGTTTGGTGTCCTTACATTTTAACAACAATATTTGTAATCTTTGAGGATCGATAGAGCCCTCAATTTATAATTGTTTTTAATTTTTGAAAGCCATTTCGAAATCTGCTATTAAAAACGCAAGTTTTAAGGGGTTTGCGAATCAAAATTTTTTTCGGGACACATTTTGGTCTCACCACCCATGCAGTTTTCTTAGCATGATGCCATGACTGACGGAACTCCGTAAGCCTTGTACAAGAGTAGCCGGATACCCGGTGGGTTATTTACATTCGGGGTAAGTATGTTTCTATCTACGTAAACATTAGGGACATTGTCGTAAGCGTAATTTTTTCAAAACTGAAATTTTAATTTATATATAAAAATCGGTATGGCATATCTACAGATATATCATTGCAAACAATTGTAGTTATTGATACTAAATATTTCTGTTGCAAAACAGACAAACCTTTTTAGTACCCTAATGTAGATACAAAGTTCATATCGTAAATAGTAAATATATAGAATAATATTGAAATCTTACATCTAGCTTGTTCCTAGAACTTTAATATAACTGCATGACCCACCCATCCAGTTTAGGCATATACAATGTATATTATACATACATAGTATGTGGGAATGCACATACAAACCAACATCGTGTATGGAATTGATATAAATATTTATATCTCTTACTAGGCCCATTGGGCCTGTACGTGCCGAACATTCATACACATACTCTTATACAAAATTTTTTCAGATAAAACAAGATATTACATTTTAATATAATTACGATTTAAAAGTGAAAATATAATAATGACGAGGCATCAATTCAAGCTAACAACGAAAATGTAGTTGAATGAGAGTTCGGACTAGATGATCTTCGCAGTAGATGGAAAAATTTCGAAGAAGTCTAACAAAAAAACTTAAAACAGAAGAAACTGTTTTGGGTATGATGAAAAGATAAACTTGTCAGTCCGATACACCCCAAAACATCCCCTAAAATGCACTTTACTCAACTCTAGCAAAAAAAAGTCCTCTAAAGCAAGGTATGAAATCGATTAAAATAACGTTCCGGCTTCGTTTTGTTACGTGTTTCGGTTTCGATTCCGGTTTCGTTCTTCAACATTTATTTCGGTTTCGTTCCGGTTTCGTTCTTCAACATTTATTTCGGTTTCGTTCTTCAACATTTATTTCGGTTACGGTTACGGTTTCGTTCAACATTTATTTCGGTTTCGTTCCGGTTTTGTTCAACAACATTTATTTCGGTTTCGGTAACGGTTTCGTTCCAGTTCCGTTCTTCAACATTTTTTTCGGTTTCGGTTAGGGTTTCGTTCCGGTTTCGTTCTTCAACATTTACTTCGGTTTCGGTTACGGTTTCGTTCTTCAACATTTATTTCGGTTTCGATTACGGTTTCGTTCAACATTTATTTCGGTTTCGTTCCGGTTTCGTTCTACAACATATATTTCGGTTTCGTTCCAGTTCCGTTCTTCAACATTTATTTCGGTTTCGGTTAGGGTTTCGTTCCGGTTTCGTTCTTCAACATATATTTCGGTTTTGGTTACGGTTTCGGTTCCGGCTTAATTTTTGAACATTTATTTCGGTTTCGGTTACGGTTTCGTTCCGGTTTTGGTTTCCAAATAAAAAAGGAACACAAAAAGAATTAAATACTACAAAACTCAAGTATGTAGCTCAAAATAGGTCTGAATTTTTATAACATTTTCCTGCAGCCATGATGGATTATTGAACCAATAGAATCCCAATCAACCATTTTTATATTTTTTGTCTCTTTGTATGTTTATTAGATCGTCTCGGCTTACAGGCAAAAAAAAAGTCGGCCGTACCTCCCCTTATATGAAGTGTTTTTGAAAAACATTAAAAAAAATTTTTTTTTTTTGTGGCAACCCTAGATGTCGCCCAATTACATTTTTCTTCAAATCTTTGGCATTTGTTGTCGGATTTTAAAGTTAACTCGACCGGCTTCAGAGCTATCGACCATTTTGTGGACCAGGGGTGACCAAAAACGTGTTACGGTTTCGTTTTCGGGTTTGAAAAATGAATTGGTTTTAAGCGGTTACGGTTTCGGTTTCAGTCCTTGGTTAGAAGGTTGTATTTTGTTAATTTGTTGAAGAACAAGAAATTATGTTCCATTTTTTCTCTACTCAAAAATGCTGTAAATGTACTACAATTGAGGTAAAGTCCGAAGCCTGTGTTGAATAATACATTGTTGTTCTTACCTATTGAGGAAAAAAATGCAGCAACAACAATAACATGCACTCATTCAATTCCAATCGGTGAAATTCTGAAGTGTGCACATTAGGGTGATTAATTTCCACAAAGTTTTTTTTTTGACATTTTTGTAACTCAAGCAAGTGTTTTAATCTACACGTAGGAAAAATGTTCTTTTAAGTATTTGCAGTTTTTTTCGATTGTTAGAAAAAAAAATCTATAAAAGTTATCTAACAATAAAAAAAATGTATTTTTGTTAAATCTGGTATACCTAGGTTATTCTTATCTTTTCTCATTTCTTACAGCGGCAGTAAAAATAGAATTCATATCCAATTATTTTTTGCAGAAATGTTGCTAATGAAAGCGGTGAAACATTATTCTTTATGGCACCCTAATGTACGTGTAGATGCATACATACAGACATACATATACATATGTACTTTATAGCGTGTTTATATCTTAGAGCAGAAAACGGTATATTAAACAAACATTGTACAATTAGTAACTGAATCGTATGTTCGAGTCTCGTTTTTTCTCTATTTTGGGTTCAACTTAAAGAGAGAGCGGTAAATGAAGATATTCGGTTGAACAATATAATTAGCAAAATGTTACTACTATTTACACATATGAAAATAAGATCAAAATAAGCCTTAGATTTTTGAGATTTATATACATTAGGATGGGCCAAAAAAAAATCGATTTTCGTTTTTTGCGAATGACATACAGAAAATCGAATTCCCATGCAATAATGGAGTATAATGACCAAATATGCTTTTTTATATTAATGGAAAAGCGTGCCTCATCGCAGTTTTCACTTTCCTAAAAATTTCATATTGATTTACATAGAAGCCTTTTACGAAAATGAAAAGCGGCAATGAGGCACCCCTTCCCATTTACTATAAAAAAAACTCATATTGGGGTATTCTAAACCAAAATCGATTTTTTTGAGCCGCCCTAATATCAATACATGTGAACATAGTTAGGGCAATCGGGTGAACGGTTAAATGCCCCATAATTGTGTAAACATCGTAAATATGAAATTTTTGCATACACGTTTACGATGTTTTCAGTGTTTATGCGCGTTAAGAGGCAAATAAGATATCATGCGAGGCGCTCTATTACGTTTAGCGACATATCAACACGTCTCCTACGTCTCTCTCGATATACGGAGATGAATAAGATAGGATACAAAGTTACACAATAGGGAACGCCCAGCAAAATTTTACTTGCATTCATAATTTCATATTCATATAATACATACGCATTAAAAGTACTGTAAAGACTCAGTTAACGAGCGCAGTTTAGGCTATTTTCGAAGTGGAGCCAGACTGACTCGTTTCTCTCTGGGAAGGTTGCTGTTGCGGTTGTAGTAACACTATTTCTCCTTGCTTAGTCTCTAAGTCTTGTCATGGGCACAGATCAAACAGGGTTATACTGAATTAGCAGATCGGATCAATCCCCAGTTATTCCGGTACGCTGAACCGATTTTCGTGACAATGGTCCTGGAAAGATCGCGTTCTTCTGTAGCTGTTAGTAGGGCTTGGGCTTGGATTAACTTAACACATCAATTTACCGTCTCTTTGTGAATGTTATTGAGAGGCCGTATTTGCCCGTCTTTATTAAACGGCTGAGCAGTGAAGGTGAGTCATCTCCGTCAGCCAGTGGGAAATTTGAGAACACTTTTCAAAATTTCGATTCAACCCAAACTTGGCAATGAGTGTTCGGCCAAGGATGGTTCCACTGTATTGTTTATATATTATGCATTTTTCATTGTACTGAACACTATTTTCTATTTATAGTCCATAAAGAACCCGGTAACAATTATAAGCTAAATTATTGAAATTATTCTGTTTGGAATATCCTCTGACGTTAGAGTAATTTTTTGAGAAGAATTTTTTTATGCAACGATTAAAGCAATAGTGTATAACTACCCAACTACCCTGCAAAAATGGAGAGTACTCTATTTCCTATCCAAATGTAATCCTTTTCATATAAAAATTGTGCTCCAATTAACATTGCGATGTCCTAGGACTGGACCACCTACTCCAATCTTCGCTTTGTTTCTGCTACTCCATAGAGTACTCCAATGTTGTTACTCCTTGGAGTATCTACTGTCAGAGCCCCTTGCAAACTACTCCAATGTTATTACTCCTTGCAGTATATAGCTGTCAGAGCGATAGTGTCGTGTTTTGCGTCGATAAGGCACGAGCAATGATCGGCTTCAAAAAGCTCAAGATGGTCCGATGATGTATACAAAGGATTACTATATTACTCCAATATCAAAAAATTGGAACACATAATCCAACGATTTTTGCAGGGTACGAGTATTGGGACATGCCAATCAAACTTGATTAATTATTTAATCGGAGAATAATCATTATAGATTAATCAAAACAAATAATCTTCAGATTAATCAAGTTTCATAGGCCTGAGCTTTTGAATATCTATTCGATTATGAAATTTCATTACAGTTGCATGCGTCATGAGAACGTTCGTGTCACGAAGCTTCTCTTGTGCGCTATAGTATTTTATCGATTTTTTGTTTTGCACATCGTGTTAGTGACTAATGTTAACTTGGCAAATCCCTTTTGATAGAGTTTAAATTAGCAGGATATAAGCATGGAGGAAGCAGCTTATCAAGTCCAAGCAAAGTAAAAAGAAATATTGTATTGAGGTTGCTGCCTATGCAATCAATGAAGCACATCCAAATACCTAGTTTTTGTCGTGTAAAGATTTTCTAAGAGGTACAACAACAAAAATAACTCGTCGAATCTTACGACTGGTAAATAATATAGAATATATAATATGGAAAAACTTAAGTGAGATAGCGCTGTTGAAATTGGAGGGTGGTAGCCTGGCAGAGGTATTATGGGGAACCAGCACGGTAGCAGGTACAGGGTAGCTATAGTTAATAATAGATTATGACCACAAATTTATTATGTAGATTATTATAAGTAATTATTATATTGCCTCTGACGTTGAAATACAAAAAGCCCCAGCCGTAGTATACATTAAGTAATGTACTTCCCAGCAAACATCGTTCAACTTTTTCTCAAACCTTTGAAAAACTGTATAGTTCTCAAGTTGATATCCAAACCCAACAAACAAAGTCTCCAACGTTATATGGCGTCCACTTTGGGCCATAAACTCGAGTTAAAAGGGTATTTTTTGAGTTTATTCATATTGTTGTTGTTTATTGTCAACGTGAATGCCTTGTTAGAGAAATGCTCGTCTTTACGTTAGATAACTAACTAACTATTCTCTATTCGAAGGCAACAGTAGAAGACTACACTAGAACTCGATTCCAGATAGGTTAGAGAACTACGAAAACTATAGTTTTCTCGATTTCAGAATTATGGCCCATTTTGTTAGAGAACGCTGTGATTTTTCCTAGTCGTCCTGTAACGTTAGAGATTGGAGAATGGGGCTAGTTCTCGAATGTACCTCGAATTGAAATCTAGCTCCATGGTTTGTTGGGCAACCATTCTCCAAATTTTTCCCCAGTCTTAGAAATATTTTCATAACTTTGTAGTTCTCAAGCATCATTCTCCAAGTATTCTCTAACCTTCGAGCTATTTTGAAAACTTTTTAGTTCTGATATCTAACATATATCTCTAGATGTTATAATACATTAGATAACAAGTTGAGGTATTGTGGAGAAAAAAAAATAGACGGGTGTTAGTATCGACCTACAGCTCTTTGAGGCGTTCTGTAAGTACAAAACTTACTCATTTCAGAATTGCCATTGCCTTTCATATCGGAGGGTTCTCTTTTCGAAAAAGTTTGCATAAAAAGGAAAATATTCAGAAAACTTGTTTAAATGGATTCGGTTATCCGTTGTTATTGGCCAATCCTACCATATTCGACCTGGAAACTTTCTAAGAAATATGTAGAATAACTTTATCGCACAAATTAAAATATTTAAACGGTGCCAGAGAGCTCGGTATGACTAGTGGCAAGAAAGGGTGGGATTACCTAAAATTTCGGGCGTGGTTGTATCAAATCGCTTAGATAACAGTCGGGCTAGTGCCTGAGCATAGCTGATTGATGTTCGCAAATGATTGTTATTTAATTTTTTGGTAGCACGGCACCGCTTACTTTCTCAAATTCTAGTTTTTAATCCCTAGCCTAATCTACCGCTGTGCCAATCTCAAACATTCAATTTTTCAGTACAAGAAAAATTGTAAATTCATTGTGTCGAAATTCTACATAGACCTTATCTTATCTTAAAGCCGGTAGCAGCTGTGTGTGGTCAGCAAACAAACAAGTCAGTTGAAACACAAACATTTATCATTTACGCCAGTCACTTTTAAAATGCTAGATATACAAATTAATGTAAAACATAGCTATTAAAAAAAGAAACAAGGATCGTGTATAGATAATAGGTCGTTAATAGACCTTATTTTATGACATTGAAAATTGAAGCAGAATTAAATATAAAGTGTTTTAGGCAGATCTACATACTTCTCCACTTTTATGTGAGTTACTCGCAATTAAATTGCTACCTTAGCAGGTAAGGGGGCTTAGAGTATACCCATTCCAAAGCAAGTTGTTACTAGACTCAGAGATTAGAAGACTAAACGGGGTCAAACTAGGGGATGGTGAGATTACCTAGACGGTTCTACTGGCGATATCAAATACATACCGCGAAAGTCGGGCTAGTGCCGCTAGGTGCCGGCCAAAGCATTGACATTATCAACAATGGATGAGGGTTTAAC
This sequence comes from Campiglossa producta, assembly GCA_964058755.1. Lineage (NCBI taxonomy): Eukaryota > Metazoa > Arthropoda > Insecta > Diptera > Tephritidae > Campiglossa > Campiglossa producta. The sequence goes on along the minus strand of CAXKVI010000001.1, from coordinate 32,248,950 downwards.
ATATGTAGTTATACTAACAGCCCTTGCTGAGAAAAAGGAAATTCGTTCAGAAGCTGCTGGTAGGCGAGCGTACAATAGTAATAATAAAAAATCAGTTTAGCTTCTTCAATATGAATTGGCATAGCAGAGCTCGAAAAGCGCAGTTCATTCTTCGAAGTCGAACACTATACCTAATATAGCAGGTTTACCGCATCCTTGAAAAATGTGATATGATACCTAAATCAAAATGGAGTCGGGTGCGACCTACCATAAGTATTATAAGCTCAACAGACGACAATCACCGGACAATATGAAGTTCGTTTTGTTGTTTTAACGATGTTTCGTCCTACCTAGTCTATGTTTGTTTGTTTAATAGAAGTACATAATTTGCGCTACTTAGTCGGCGAATCCATTCATGTAATGGGAAGGACTAATCAGTGTTATTCTGATATTGACAATTCTTGTGATACAAGCACGACTGGCATAGGAACGATTTTGTTCCGAAAGGTCGATGCAGATTTTAGTCGCCCCTTATAATAATCCTGGGCACTTCACAAAACTAAATTAAGTAACTACAAGAAAGAAATTCGCAAGGCCAAACGGGCCTCCTGGGTGAATTTCTGCAACAATATCGAATCAACATCTGCAGCTTCGCGCCTGAGGAAGGTGCTCTCAAAATCGCCAGCTACACTGAGCCACATACAAATGCCGGATGGGAATTGGACCGATTCGAGCACTGACACAATGAATCTGCTTCTGGATGCTCACTTTCCGACATGCACAGTCACGGCTACTACTACGGTCGGGAATGAAATGCTTTCGGATCAGCTGATAAAGGAAATAACCGATGATAAAAAGCTGGACTGGGCCTTGGCCAGTCTCAAGCCCTACAAATCGCCAGGACCGGACGGAATATTCCCGGCCCAGTTACAACAAACAGCCGAGCTTATTAAGCCCTGGCTGAAGACCATGTTTGTTAGTTGCCTCAGGCTCAACTATGTACCTGCATCATGGAGAGAGGTTAAGGTAGTATTTATCCCAAAATCCGGGAAACCATCCCATTCTAAACCTAATGATTTTAGGCCAATAAGCCTATCTTCATTTCTACTTAAAATTATGGAAAGACTTTTGGAGGACTATGTCAGAAGATCGATAGACTCAACTCACATGTCGCGGGCTCAACACGCCTATAGTAAAGGTAGATCGACTGACACTGCCTTGCATTCTCTGGTATCTGTTATAGAAAAGTCAATTGACACAAAGGAATATACACTAGTGGCTTTCCTTGATATAGCAGGTGCCTTCAACAACGTTCTACCGGAAGCCATCACCTCGGCGTTAACGGGTCTGCGGGTCGATGCCTGCCTTGTGGAGTTTATCCGCAAATTGCTTATTAGCAGACGGATTACTACGGAGCTAGGCGGTAATTCGGTTCACAGACTCGTTAACAGAGGTACCCCGCAAGGAGGTGTTCTCTCTCCGCTCCTGTGGCTGGTTACTGTAAACCAACTTCTACGTCTCATGGAAGCTGAAGGCTACCAAGTGATCGCGTACGCCGATGACATCTGCGTTATCATTCGGGGAAAATTTCCTCAAACCCTCTGCAATTTAATGGAAAATGCTCTAACTAAAGTATGCGACTGGGCGAACGCTTCAGGTTTGGAGGTTAACCCCGAGAAAACCGAACTTGTCCTCTTCACTAGGAGGTACAAAATACCGAACTTAATACCACCAAAAATTGGGAATACAACTTTAGTGCTCAGTGACAAAGTCAAATATCTAGGAGTTATTCTAGACAGGAAACTACTCTGGAGCGACAATATAGCGGAACGAGTTAAAAAGGCAACATGCGCGTTGTTTACTTGCAAGAGAGCAATTGGTATATCGTGGGGGTTCTCTCCCAAAGTGGTGCACTGGATATACACAGCTATTGTTCGTCCAATTTTACTGTACGGTGTGCTGGTCTGGTGGCCGGCACTAACCAAGAACACGTACCTCAAGCAGATACAAAAAGTCCAAAGGAGTTCAGAACTCTGCATAACCGGGGCCCTCGGCTCCACTCCGACAGAAGCACTCAACACGATGCTGAATCTTCCACCACTCGATCTGGTGGCCAAAGAAATGGCTGTGATTACAGCTCTGCGACTAAGGGAGACCGACGTATGGAAGGGCGGTACATGTGGTCACGCTACAATTTTAGGCTCCCATGCACCTGTGAGCATACCATTACATACTGACTATTGCACGCCAAGCAACGTGTTCGTTAGGAACTACGAGGTGAAAATACCCACAAGACAAGAATGGGATTACCGACCGCATACTGTGCGGAATGCCATGAACATATTCACCGATGGCTCTAAGCTTGAAGGGAAGGTGGGTGGAGGTATCTTTTCACCGGACCTGGGACTAGAGATCTCCTTTCGTCTTCCCGACCACTGCAGCGTGTACCAAGCAGAAATGCTGGCAATACACGGTGCAGTGAAAAGCCTAGCGTCTACGCCCCAAAACGGCAAACGGATATTTATCTTCTCAGATAGTCAGGCCGCGCTAAAGGCACTGAACTCATATGTCGACAACACAAAGTCGCTAACTGAATGCCGCAGATCTCTTAACGAGATGGCTCAGCACTTCAGTATCAGCCTTATTTGGGTACCTGGTCACAGGGATATTGAAGGCAACTGTATAGCGGATGAGCTGGCCAGAAGAGGTACCACCACTCATCTCCTTCCAGGAAATGATCTGGTAGGCATTCCCATGGCATCTTTCAAACTCCGAGCTAGCACAAATACCTTACAAAGGGCAAATGAGCTCTGGTCAGGTCTCTCGACGTGCGAGATATCAAGGCTAACTTGGCCTTCGTACAACAAAGGACGCACTAACTGTCTGCTGTCACTTAATAAATCCGGTGTCTCATCACTGATAAGGGTGTTAACAGGGCACTGCTTAATAGGCACACATGGTGCTAGGATGGGCGTAATAACTCACGATTACTGTCGCAGTTGCAGATGTATTGAAGAGGAGGAGAGTGTTCAACATCTGCTGTGTCATTGTCCTGCACTCAGCAGAAGACGATTGGCTATTCTCGGCCAACCGTTCATCGATGACCTCACGGAGGTTTCAAAAATGGATATTAGGGCTCTATCGAAATTCATTGATTCCACGAGCTGGTTTGATCCTCTAATCCAAGTGTGAGATTGTGAGAGTGTTGATGTTTGTCTCTCGGATATGGGGTGGGTCTTAAGACCGCATAGGGTATCACAATGGGCCAACTTGACTGGCCTAAGTGGTGGGCAGGGTCCTGCACTCTGTCCTGCCCTCGCAACCTAACCTAACCTAACCTATAATAGCTTAATATTTCATTCAAAATGACAATAAACTCGAGGTTATTGAAAACAACAATATGAATAAACTTAAAAAATGCCTCTTTAACCCGAATGGTATGGTTTCTGCGCCGAGCTTCTCTTCCAATTTGTGATGCGCTGGTTTCGACCATAGAAAGACTTTTTTTAAATAATTTTTTGATGGTGATTTTATTGGGATGAAATCTGCGAATCACCGGTGTAGTAGGCCGAGTACACTACTGCGGGTTTATTTTCGAAGCAAATACCTAATAATGCCATCAGAAGTTACGAACAACAGGCAGTTTCAGTGATTGGAGCGAAATGAAATTTGCGGCGGAAGCGCCTGATCTGTGTAGCCGGTTTTATGGTGGCGTTCGGTCTTGACATGTAAGAGTTTAACTTTTTACAGTATATGTATTGAATTAGGACTAGAGTAAATCTTGCCGCCCTCGGAAGATCCCGTTTCTCTGCGCCCCAAACAGTTAAAATTCAACAAGGCCTCTTATTTTCCTACCTGGGCTAAGCGCTTCGGGTCATGGCCACTTTTATCATTATATTATGAGTTGGACAGAGTTACATGAATCCTATAAAAAATCATTTCCTATAATGCTCACTGAATGCGGAATGAGGTCTGAACCAAAAGACTTAACTCCAATTAGCACAACCTCAGTGACGTCACACAACTAGAATAGGGTAGGAATACAAAAAGAACAAAACAGGCATTTAACTCCACGTTTAGCCTCTCTTATTAACCCTGGACTTGACCCTACAAAATTTAGGTGCCTTCATCTCATTCTAATTCATAAACTTTCGAACACGCATTCATTAGGCGCAACAAAAATGTGCATAAAACCAAATCATCCACACATTGGCATGCCATGCCATGCTGAAGGCGAGCTAGTACTTGAATAAAAATAAAAAGAATACGTATTCGTATAGGATGAAAAACAACAATAAAGCAGCCATCAAAGAGGAAAGAATTACATCACGGCACACAAAATGTGAGGTTAGGTAGAAACGTTGCCAACAGCTGAGCAACTAGCTATTGAAGACCGCACCGCAGCTAATGTATAGAAAGCAAAAAGCCCCCAATTAAATCGATTGCCTGCCTATGTAGTAAATAAATTTACATCTTTAGACATTTTATAATTATCATGCTTAACGTGCAAAATGTTAAAGTACAAAAACACTCACCTTAACCGAATCCAATGGATACATAACACAATGTTCGAGCACACCTGCAATTGCTCCAGCGGTCATATTTATGCTCACACTTGTGGTTGGTAACGATTCATAATCGTCCATATTCATGTTGAATCTTGTTTGTAGCTGAAGCAGCGGAGGCAGCAGTAGTAAATCACGAAATAATTAAAATCTTTATAACTTTTTGGTTGCAAACTACAACGTTGCGCTGTAGTTCCTGATTCTGAGTTGGAAGTTTTGTGCTGCTTACGTTTTGTGCTCCTCAACTTCACACACAAATTGTATGGTATCAGTTGTAAACAAACTACTTTTTACAGCAACAAAAAAAAATTATTATAAATAAGGCAAATATTTGCCTCAAGCTGATTATAGACGCAACGCTGAGCCCAAACGTTGTCTTCCAATTTCTGCGCGTTTACTACTACTAATAATCGTTCGCAATGTGTTTTCACTCTTTACCGAGCGCGAATGCCGATGCTAGTTGTGCCAGTAGGTATACCACCGTCTTGTCCCCACTGCTACAACAATTTTTCCACGAGCTGCAATTGTCACTTTTTTATGCTATTCTTTACTTTCGCGCTTATTCTCTCAGCAGCTTCTAGAGCAATTGTTCTTTTGATTTGGCGGCTTCTTCCACGTTTTCCACCTTTTCTCTTATTACTTTCCTCCACGCTATCGGCGGCCACTGCTTACTTTTCTACAATTGATAACAGCTTTGTACAAAATGATACTGAGAATGGAGAAAAAAGTCAATATACCAATTTTGCCGCACGTTAATTAAAGCAAACCATTTTTGGTTTTTTACATGTTTACTAATAAGTGTATGTTTACCTTCTCGTATGACCTGAATTCCACAAATTTTGCAATTCGCAATCGAAGCTGCCTTATTAGAAATCAGCAAAACTCATAGAAATTGTATCAAACAAATCCACGAAGAATTTTTTTACGAATCTACCTCTGCAGCTAGGCGCGCTTGTATAATGCTTTATCTTTATTTTGTTAGCACAATTACACTTTGAAGAACTTTCTTATCTGTTGATATATTTTAAACATATGCGCAAAAAAGTTAATTTTGCAAAATTTTATCGCATATCGCAATTAATCTTTTAAATTTCTTTTCACTTAAATTTTTCGTCAATCGTCAAACGGAACTGTCAAATTTTGGCAGTTGTCACAGAGCTGCCACTCTTTGTTACTACGGTTTTGATTCTCACTTAGAGATGGCGCGCAGCGAGAATGTAACTTAAAGGGCTGCCAAATTTTCGGTAGACAAGACAAGGCAGGTACCCGGCATAAACCGAGAGTACTCAGTTCGATTCGAAGTTAATAGGCGTCTTTTAATACGTCTCCCGACATTTTTGTACGAGTTTCGGCAGTTGCGTGGGGTAATATTTATTCAAATCTCGAAGATTCCGGAACGAAAAAATGGCGCGAGAGGACTGGTATTCGCCCACTATGCTGAAACCTGGTACTACTGATGACCATATTGCGAGCAGCTGCGAAGTTGTTGTTGCTGTTGTTGTTAACAATGCATTGCCCTGTCTAGAGTGTATGATCATTCCGAAGATCTTCATCAAGCTCTTCTAAGGGGAGTCCAAGGAAACGTGCAGTTTCAACAGGGTTTGTCCAGAGGGACAGAGGGGTTAGGAGAGTAGGTTCAGATGAACAATTGAAGAGATGTAGAGTATCATGGGGGTCCTACCACATGCAGGGCATGTATTTAAGATTGTATCATTAAGTCTGGATAAGTAGGAGTTTAACCTTACACTATATCCAGACCTAAGCTGTGCCAAGGTCACTCTTGTCTCCCTTGGTAAGGTGCGTTCTTCTTCAGCAATATCCGGTGGAGGACTGTTCAGAACGGGATTCACAGGTAGAGATCCGACAAAAGTGTCTACCGACTCGGTGTGGATGTCGGTTAGAGCCCGCCTATGATTCTGCAGATCAAACGGCAAGGTAATATGATGCCGGATCTCATCATAGTGCTTACGGAGATGTCTCCTTATGTCTCTCGGGGGCGGATCTATGTCCAAAAGATGACGGTTTGGATGTGATGGCTTGTCGCAGTTCAGAAGGAATTGCCTGCTCAGCATTTCCGCATGCTCTTTTACATTGAGCAGTTTTGCCTCCTGATGGAGGTGAGACTCGGAAGACATGAGGAGACATCCCGTAGCAGTTCTGATGGCAGTATTTTGGCAGACTTGTAACTTCGTCCAGTTGGTGTTATGTACATTAGGCGACCATATGGGCGCAGCATAGTCAAAGACTGGTCGGCCAATGGCCTTATCTGTAGTCAGCAACGTTTCTTTGTCTTTTCCCCAAGTACTGCCGGCAAGTGACTTGAGGATCTTGTTGCGACCACGTACCTTTGAGACCATTGCAGACACATGACCAGCAAATGAGGAAGTATTATCCAGTGTCATCCCTAATAACTTTGGGTGGCTGACAGTTGGTAGCTTAGTGCCATCACGAAAATGTCTAATTCATTTCTCACCTGGTGCGTCCAGTCGTAAAAAGCGTCGCCGTTGATTTTGTCGGAGATATTGTCAGATCTCGCTCAGTGAAAAACCTGGAAAGGTCGCAGAGGTAACCATTGATTCTCGTACAGAGTTCATCAGTATAGGGGCCCTTCCCCGTCGCCATTATTGTACAGTCGTCGGCATATGAAACGACGGAGACGCCCTCTGGTGGTGGGGTTTTAGTAATGGAACCACTCTCGCCTTTTTCCATATTTCAGGAATGACGAAAGTGTTCAGTGAAAGACTGAATAGAGCCGCTAAGTATTTGTGTCCCTCTTGGCCTAGATGTTTCAACATCTTCATGGCAATGCCGTCGGGGCCGATGGATTTTGAGGGCTTAGCCTGTCTGATGGCTTCCTTGACCTCTGAGGCAGTGATGACAATGGGCGTATTTTGGTTTTTATATTTACGCGCCTGTCGCATGGTTCTACGTTTAGCTCTATCGGGCGGGGAATGTAGTACAAATTGTCTACAGAAGGAGTTCGCACATCCCCTAGGGTCCTTCTTCACCCTATCACCGAAAGTAATATCTACTTTATCCTTGTGTTGCGTTGGATTAGATAGAGCTTTGACCGTAGTCCATAATTTGCCAACACCATCAGAGAGGTTGCATTGCTCTAGGTGTTGTTTCCATTTGGCCAGTTTATGTTTATCGACCAACCTACGAATTTCCGCGTTGAGATCCTTTATACGGGGGTCTGCGGGATTGAGACTTCGCACTTCATCTCTTTCTCTAGCCATGGCCGCTGCCTCCGCGGGGAAATTTGGTCTTATTTGAGATATTCGACCCGCAGGAATGAAGCGTTTAGAGGCCCAGCTCCGAAGTCAATCAACCTAGTGCCGTTGGCGGATGTTATATCGTGGAGACTAAATTTTCCAACTGTAGGACCAAAGTCTCCTTCCTTGTCCACCTTGGCATTAAAGTTGCCGAGCACATGGCCTACACGGCTAGTTTCTCGTATTGCCGGTTTTACGAGAACGGTACCAGTACTTGTCCTATACCCATCGTGCCGAAACGACCCGGGCCGTTTTTTCATATCGACCCGACCAAGGGCAATACACGCGGGATGACCCTGTCTGACATTTGATATCATGTGGACTTTGATATCATCTTGGGGGCAGTGATCATAGGACTGTTCAAGTTTGTCGTAGAAGGAATGCTTCTCTACGTCGTCCGTCTCTTCACTCGGCGCGTAGGCACAGATAAATGTTATGTTGAAGAACCTCGCTTTGATGCGGATAGCAGCTAGACGCTCGTTCACGGGTGTGAACGCTAGTACTTGGCGGCGCAGTCTCTTTCCCACCACGAATACTACACCACGCAATTTCCCGCGTGTCTGGCCACTGTAGTAGACATCACAAGGTCCGATGGTCGTCTTTCCTTGTCCCGTCCATCGCATTTCCTGTAGGGCGGTGATGTCAGCCTTTGCATTAACGAGGACCTCAACCAGCCGGGCAGAGGTACCATCCATCACACTTCCTGCAGGGCAGTGATGCCAGCCTTTGCATTAACGAGGACCTCAACCAGCCTGCCACAGGTACCATCCAACGCATTTCCTGTAGGGCGGTGATGTCAGCCTTTGCATTAACGAGGACCTCAACCAGCCGGGCAGAGGTACCATCACTTGAAAGGTCCGGACGTTCCAGGTGGGCTAACAGCCTCATGTTGTTGTTGTTGTTGGTGGTGTTATTGTAACGAGGTATAGTCCTGCCTAAATGTGAGACAGGGTCACCCCGAGTGTATTGCTCTTGGCCGGGTCGATATAAGGAAACGGCCCGGGTCGTGTCGGCACGATGGGTACAGCTAAAGTAGTGGTACCGTTCTCGTAGAACCGGCAATTCAAGAAACTAACCTTGTATTCCATGTATGCCATTTAGCTTTACCCAGGGTGGCCCAACGGGGAGGCGACTTACTCTTACACCCCTTCTCATAGTCCTTAATTCGTTTTGCCGGGTCGCCAACATTAAAGGGAGGTTCTCGTCCGAGACTTTGTTTTCTTGGGTTTCATTGGAATTCAGTTTTTACGTGGCAGGTCAAAAACCCAGCGCACAACCCGTCTCTGAGGTTTTGATAAAAATATTCACGTAGACACCCGCTTGCAGCCGCACCACTTGGTGAACAGACGCTGCGAAAAGGACCTCGGTGAGCCCTTAGACCAAATATGCCAGAGTGCCCCCACCGCGACTCCCTCTCTTTCTGTTGCAAGCATAAATAGTTCACCTTGCCCACAGTGCACGAACGAGGACGCAAGAGTCGGTATTGAGCAAGGTTACACAGCTGGAGCCGCTTGCCCAACTGTACAACCACACCCCATTACACTCCATTATTACATATAAGAAGGTCTTGTTACACCGCGACCATTTTCACCTCCTTAGTTTTTTTTATCTCATATAACGAACGGATTGAGATTGAGAGTGACGCCACCTAGGTAGCCAACTCGATTTCTTGCTAACGCAGTGCATTAGCAGAGAATATGAAACAGCACTTCATGGTACAGTTCGAAAAACCGACAGATTGTTGTGTCTGACAGGGTCAGCTTATTCAGGTGATACCGTAGACTGCAATGTCCCGTATAATACCCTTCTCCCGATGCTCTTTGCGATGGTTCTATAAAGAGTTTGGCCAGTTTCTGTCCCAGGCTGCTAAGCCTTGAAACACCAACAAGCGATCTTCAAACGATCTGAATTTAAAAAAAAAGTTGAAAATTTGAAACTTGTCTTGACTACAGTAGACGCCCTTGTGGGCCAGAGGTTTAGAATATGCCCGAGGCAGGTATGCTGGGTATGGTGTTAGCGATAACGAAGATTAATTCTGCCTTAATCCCTAACATAACCATAACCATATAAATCACATGTAAATAGTTTTACTGCAGTATGAAAAAGTAAAGGCCCTTTTACACGAGTCGATTTTCTGGTTGCGTTTTGACGTTCGACTGCACTCAACCATCAAATACAGGTTGTCGATCGGTATAATTGCAAATTAAAAACTACATAAATTCAAAAATAGTATTTATTTTAGAACATATAATGTTCTTGAAGCTAGTACATGAACAGTTTATAAACATTTTAACTTGAAATACATATAATAAAAAATATTTTTATTGTAAACGCTCTAAAAAAAGTATAAAGTATATTATTAAGTAAAAGCAATATATATTGAAATGTATTTATATTCTGAAATGAGGTATTTGTTTACAATTTTCAAAGCGTTGCTATGGGAATGCTACGCAAGATTAAGTCAAGTTTGTCTAAGCAAATCCTTGGAAGGACCTAATTAACGCTTAAAGTATAACAACTAAACTAAATTATAAATATTAGCAGACGTGCTTTTTAAACAAACATACACACACGCCGAAGCTATTTAAATGCCATTTTTTCTTAACTTTGTTTTTAACAAAATTTTCACAGCTAACATTTATGATAAACTTATTGGAATATTATTGTATTATTGTCCATTTTAAATATGTTAATTAAATTGTTTCATATAAAATGCTGTTAATTAGTTTACAAGCCCTTGTTGAACCAAACTTCTTGTAGCTCGGGATTATGTTTTTTGATAGCTTGTTGCACCTCCTCTTCCAAGCGGTCCACCTGTAATAAGGTTGAAAAACAAACAAAAAAAATTGGTATGTATTTTTGAATTTGTACTTCATTTTTTTTTTTTTTTTCTACTTACACCAATCGATGCACGTTGACTAAAGAATGCACAGCCCAGTGGGGTAGCAAAGATAAGTACAAAACCACAGAAGAGCGTCTGGATGGGTGCACTAGCCTTGGGGAAGCGTTTGAGTAGGCCACGTTTTTCCAACGATTGAATCAAAAGAGGTGTTAGTACTGCGGGATATAAAAGAATGTTACAACATTACTTATAATAAAAAAATAAAAAAAATGTACATTAGGCTGGGCCAAAAATTCAAAATTTCGTTTTTTTTTGCTTTTTCTCAAATTTTCATAAATTTGACATCAATTGTATGAAGAAACTTTCAAAATTTGAAAAAGGTTTCGAAAAATCTACTACTTTTTTATTAATTTATCCCATTGGCATGTTTTTTGGATTTCCCGATTTTGATTTAAAAATTTGCGAAGCATGAAAAAATCAACATCGAATAAAGGGAAATTGGCTGCTGAATCCGAATTCGATATCAGAATTTAACAACGAGCCCGAGTTTCGGCCCTAACCTTGCAAAAAAAGTCCAATATTATTTTGTGATGCTTTTGTTAGGTTAGAGAAGAACTGCGACCTGTTAGGATAATTCTGATCACGGATTTGGATTTAGCTCGCCAAAATATGTACATGAAAATTAATGTATTGAGTTTACAGATCCGTCAACTTTTTTTTTTTTTTTTTGCTGCGCTAGTTTAAGACTGTAAAACTACACCTTCGCAGAGAAAGCATATATTAAGGAAAAATATGTTTAAACGTATATGAGAAATGTATATTTTTGGTCATATATATATAATTTTTTTAAATGTTTTTCAAAAACACTTCATATGAGGGGAGGTACGGGCGACTTTTGTTTTTTGCCTGTAAGCCCGAGACGCTCTAGTGTAGACATAGAGAAACAAATAATTTAATTTATTTTTGGACAGTTTACAGCAAAAAAAAAATAATAATTTTCTGATGATGCCTACTAGATCCCTAAAATTTTTCGTGAAAAAATCCTTGCAGAAATTCCAATTTTTTTCTAAACGTAAAACATTTTCGGACGCAATTAAATGCAATAATATAACTAAATAATTGAAGAAACTTTTGGCATGATTCAAACTTTTTTAAAAAAATTCTGCAGCCTTATACAATTTTTCAATGGCATCAATTTTGTTTAGAGGAACAACAATTTTAACATTGAGTAGGAGTAGGTTTTTCAAAGTTGTATGTGATTCTATACAGCGATAGAGTTAGTCACGGTACGTTATGGCAAAATTTCGTTCGGTTCCATCTAGCGGCTTAGGCTGCAAGTCCAAGTATATGGATCTTTGAAATTTGTACGCATATGGGAGGTGCCACGCCCCCTTGTCCAATTATTTTTTATATAGGCCACCATGGGTTGAGGTAGTCAGTGTATATTATGGCAGAGTTTCATCTGATTCCATAGAGCGGTTTAGGCTACAAGTCCAAGTTTATGGATCCCTAAAATTTTCATGTTTATGGGAGGTGCCACGCCCCCTTGCCCAATTTTTTTGTATATAGCCTACCATGGATTAAGGTAGTCAGGGTCATTATACCACAATTTCGTTCGATTCCAACCAGCGGTTAACAGAAGCACCTGCCAAAACAAAAACTTACTGTTGAACTTTTTTCTCCACTTGAAGAAATTGATGTCATATGGTATCATGCTCAAAATCCAATTTCCAAAAAAAAAAACATTTAAACTTGATATTGTTTGTGGCTATTGGGGTTGTTGTTGTTGTTGTTGTTAACAACAAAACACTCCCCGAAGGTTTTGGGGAGTGATGCCGAAGTTGACAGTCCTTGGCCGGATATGACCCCGGTACGCTGCGGTACTGCCCGACTGTCGTGGTAGCGATTTGGTATGACCAGTGGAACCTTCTAGGTCATGGCATCCCTCCATCCATGAGGAAGGAGAAGATGGGTAATGAGAGGTGAGAGGCATCATATCCGTAGATCAACCATCGAGTAGCACGTCAATTACCTATGTGCATATTAGTCGCCTCTTACGACCGGTATGCCTACCTCGGGCATATTCTAAACCCCTAACCCGCAGGGGGAGTGGCTATTGGGGTCAAATGTAGCCGTTATTTGACTGAATTTGATTTTTAGAACTAAAAACAAAAAAAGATGAAGTGAAAGAGTTAATAGACTGTTGGCAACTTCTGACCAACAAAAGGTCTATGGAACTGGATCCTGTTGTCAAGGGTATGCTAACTTTTTGCTTCAATGGCTTGTGAGTTTTAGAGCACAACAGTCTTTACATATTTAAAATAGCTATGATAGAACTCAAAAAAATAATTTTAAGGTCGAAAACTCTTACAGCAACAATTGTTTCCCCATTCAGGGAAATAATAACTTACCCATTCCAGGAGTTGCCATGGCAATTCTACTGGCCACAACAGCAGTAATGCCAACAGCAGCGGCTTTCTTTGAAACACCCAATTCATTATTTTTCTCATCCAACAAAGTAACACCATTTTTAAGCTCTCTAAAGAGTAAATGATTAAAATTAAAAAAAAAAAAATGAATAAACAATAACAAGAGTAGGTACTTACTGCATTCTCATCATCGGCACATTTATGCAATTCGCTGCCGCCACCGCGGCCAACGGCACTAGGCGGCCAATTAGTGGGTTCAAGTTCTTTAACATAGACGCCATAGAGTACGACAACAACAATAATAGCAAGAATGTTGAGTTTAGGTTGCAGAAGCGGAAATAAACAAAAATAAACAAATAAAATCATTAAGAACCAATTGAAGAAAATTGAGAACAATTCCATTGTTATTGTTGTATGGAATAAATAACATAACAGTAAACTAATATACAAGCATGTTTCCAAATGTACCTTCACTATCCTGTTAAGGGAGAGTGCTGTGGTCAAGGCACCACCAGTTGCCAAGACGTATGATGTAACCAATTGCCTGCAAAAAAAAAACAACGTCATTATCATTTAAAATTACATTGTCTACATACATAATTGGATAAGAGTGACGAATAAAGGCAGAATTAATCCTCCTTATCGCTAACGCCATACCCATAACGCCAATCAGCTGCTCCAACCTTCCCTTGGAAATCAATTTAAACGTGTTTGTGTTATGTGATGGCAAGTATAATCGCGATTACATTGACTTCCATAAGTTTGGTTGTAACAGCTGATTAGCGTAATGGGTATGGCGTTACCGATAAGGAAGATTAATTCTGCCTTAAATGAGGTAAAACGTGCAAATAAACGTGTAGGTTTAGGGTGGGCAAAAAAATACTATTTTGGACATAGCTTTTAACAAATCCTTACGAGTTTTAGAAAGTTGTCAATTTTCTACCTTGAATATCTTTGTAATGGCCACACTAATAAAACAACTTTTTAAGACCTTTTTTGTCGAGCGTTCAATTTCTTGCAAATACTGTGAAACAAGTTGACTGTACGATTCTTGGGTCAAAAGAAATATTCATTGACATTGAAGCTTTTCACAAAAATTAAAAACGGCGTCGATGGACCTCTTCCCATTAATATAATAAAAACTCATATCTGGTCATATTTGACTAGGAATTTGTTTTTCTGTGTGCCACTTGAAAAAAATTAAAATAAATTTGTTTGGCCTCTCCTAGTATTGATATTACGGTGATTCACATATTCCCCATTTTTTGTTTTTTTTATGCATTTTGTATAGTTAATTTTTTTTCTAAACAATAAGTGAATTTTCTCCTACTTTTTGAATTTTTTTCGAAAAACCTTTACATAAATTTTCTTAGTGTTGAAGTTTTGGCCTTTCCCAACGTTGAGCGTAGCGCGATTATCATAACTACTAGACTAATTACAGCTATTCAAAAATGACTAAAAAATTCACTTATAAAAATATAGAAAAAAATTTTTCTTTTCTAAGGCAAGGATTATTTTTTCGTTAATTATTAACTTTTAAGGGTGTAAGACCTAAAAAAGAACTCAGGTATATACACACGTTAGACGGGTCCGAAAAAAACTCAAACGTTTGAGAAAACATCTATTCTCAACTTTTTCTCAAATGTGGTTTATATAACAGGATTATTTGTTGAACTATATTAATTAAAAAAGTATTAAGTAAAACTTAACTGCATAAATGGAAACTCGATTTTTATTAAAATGGGTATTTGTTTTTCACGATTGGCATCTCTGAAGAAATATTTCAATGAGAGCATGTGGGTTCCATTTCGATCCACTCCGCTCAGTTTGAGAAACGTTTGAAAATTCTGGCGTTCTCAATTTGAAAATCAGGGAAAATCCCATATTAAAAATGAGCCTTTTAGGTTGAGAACGCTATCAACGGTTATTTCGCCTCAAATAGAAAACGAACGTTCCAGATTTGAGAAGATGATTGGTTCTCAAATGCATCTCAAATTGAGATTAGCTAAAAATGTTTGCTGGGTTTATAACAAATTTTAAAGGATGGCAAAGAAATACTGTCGAAGTTTTAGACCTAAATATTTTTATACCTTTAAATATTTATAAAATAATTTTATACTTTTCGTAAGTATGAGAAGAAGAAGAGATAGACCCACTAATAAGTATACCGTTATGATCAGGACGATGAGCTGATTCCATTTAGCCATGACCGTCTGTTTGTACGCAAACTAGTCGATCAATCTCGATGAAATTTGGTATGGAGGCGTTATTTTATATGAGAATAATCATTTGTCTGGGCTGGATAAAGAAGCGAAAAAAGTGGGTCTTGCGGTGAACGAGGACAAGACGAAGTACCTACTGTCATCAAAGAAAGAATCGGCGCACCTGCGCCTTGGCAGGCAAGTCACCGTTGATGGCTACAAGTTTGAAACGGTGAGAGATTTCGTCTATTTGGGAACCAGCATTAACACCGAAAATAATATCAGTCTAGAAATCCAACGGAGAATCACTCTTGCCAACAAGTGCTACTTTGGACTGAGTAGGCAATTGAGAAGTAAAGTCCTCTCTCGAAGAACAAAGATCACGCTCTATAAGTCTCTCATCATACCAGTCCTGATGTACGGCTCGGAATCATGGACAGTATCCAGAGAAGATGAGATGGCCCTTGGAGTATTTGAGAGAAAAGTTCTCCGGAAGATTTATGGTCCTTCCCGTGATGCCAACGGCGAGTATCGAAGGAAATTCAACGATGAGCTGTACGAGCTTTACGCAGACCTGACCATAGTTCAACGGATTAAAGCCCAAAGGCTCCGCTGGCTGGGTCATGTTATGCGAATGGAAGAAGAAGCTCCAGCACAGAAAGTTTTACTATCGACACCCGAATTCGGCAGCAGAGGAAGGGGGAGGCCTCGACTGAGATGGAAACAACAGGTGGAGGATGACTTGTACTCCCTTGGGGTTTCCAATTGGCGTCAGTTATCGCTAAAAAAGGAATGACTGGCGTGCTTTGATTCGAAACGGCCAAAATCGCCTAGGCGGTTAAGCGTCATTATGACGCAAGCCAAGATTAGATTAGAATCATTTGTCATAACCAGCAAGATCGGACCAAAACTACTCATAGCTTCCATACAATCGATTTTTCCGGTAAACGGATTTCGGGCTATAACTTCTGTAATTAAAGAGCTAGTAACGTGAAACTTTGTAAGTATTGCTATTTTTATATGCGAAATATCGATGTTGAAAATCAATGAGATTGGAGCAATAAAACACATCGCCCCATATAATCGATAGTTCCGATAATTTCGGTATGAGCTAAAGTTAAATTCACACAGGCTGTACTGGGGGATCGAACATTGAAAATCGTGACGCTTATTCATGAAAGATATATAGCCTTCGGCACAGCCGAAGACAGCTTTCCTTACTTGTTTGTTTATAAATTAAATATCATATTTGCTTTAAAACTACTAAGCCGTTGAGGTAAACAAAATTTATTCATTATGATTCATATGGTTGCATTGTTTCAATCAAATAAAAAGCTGGACATTTTCAAAATATTTCACACACAGAAAAAATTGAGCCGGTGATGGATAAGAATCGACACTGATTTGGTCATATCAACCAAAATATAGTTATATCAACCATAATATCTGTTGATTCAACAAAATATCGGTTGATTCAAGCAAAATTACGGTCAATTCTTATCCATTCCCAGCTCATTTTTCTCTGTGCAGGAATGCAGATTTCAGCTAAATTACAACAAAGAAAAACTTCATAAAACGTTATCATTGGCTCTACAAGGATGCATTTGATGCAAATCAGAAAACCTGTAAAATTTCTGAGTAGTTCTAATATGTGCTGGTTGACTTTTTAAGTCGTACAGGGCGTATGATGAACATTGTAGTGCAAACTAGTTTTTATTAGGAAAATTTATTTTAAAGACATCATTAATTTTCTTCCACTATAAGCATTCTATAATCCTCAGCACAATTTTGCCAGTCAGCAATTTTGTTGTATTTACAATTACATTTTAGTGAGCCACCCTAATGTACGTCAAACTATTTAAGCTACACAAAACCATACAGAATTCCGATAAAAAGTGAAAGCATTAATGACATCACAATAACATGAATATAATAAACAACACATTCATACATACATAGACACACAAATAAAGAAATTCTCAAAACTGAAGAAATTTTACGCACTTACTCTTGTGAGATCGGCGTCGATCCAGAGCGATTCGTATAGTTTACAATGGCATTGAATGTTTGATTGACCCATTGCCAAAATATGACTGCAGGCGTTGTCTTGTAGAACGATAACATACCTAGACGAATATAAAAAAAGAGGGAATATATATGTATGTAGAAAACACTTGATCTGTTTTTTAAGATCTCTTCAAATTTGTGTATGTTTAGCGTCTATCGAACCCAGCAGTAAAACTATCGTGGTTTTTTTCAATAAGTTGTTGTTGTTGTTGTTGTTGTTCTTGTTATTGTTGTTGTTGTAACGAATGGTAGCCCTGCCCAAACGTGTACTTTTCCCTAACCTAAACAATTTGTATTAAAAATTTGATTAAGTTTCTGAGTATCTAACGTTGTCTAATTTTTTCTGAAATTTTGTTACTGGGTATAGTTTCTGAATATGTTTCATGGTCAGACAGATTGCAAATTAGCGATTACAAATGAACTCTGGACCTAGAAAAATATTGATTAAGTCTTCTTTGGATTTTTTAATTAAACAACTAATTGAGTGAAAGAGAAGGTAGTTAATGCTATTCCTAAATATGTAAGTAACAGTAATAGAGAAAATTAAAAGTAATACAAAATTATTATACAGAACTACATTAGCTGGAACTCGATTGGCAAGTTATAGAACTTTCTAGATTAGAGGTTTACTTCCTTTTTTGCTTTTTACCCATGTATACATTGCTTAAATTTCTTGAAAAAAATTGCAGTCCCTTTGTCATCGAATTCAATCTGAGCTTTTTGGAAAATCGCATTCATAATTTGATATTTTCATAGAGCTCCATTATAAAAATTAAATTCAAAGTCATCGACACCCTTCCTTATCTATCTATATATAAATGCGCAATGTTCAAAAGTTTTCTCCCTTTTTTGCAATAACCACAATTCTAAGGTATATACAATTTGATATATATCGATAGGTCTCCCCGAGCAGGGTGTGCGACAACAAACCAAAAATTAAAAAAAAATTAATTATAATATGAAATGCTTAACACGTATTTACTGTATAGAGCCGCTGTTATGTGTGTACATACATATGTAGGTATGACCACTTGAAATGTTGTGTTTGCATTGTGAGAAGAAAAGTTGTCAACTTTATTGAGCGTAGGTTCAAACAGTGTTTACAAAAACAAAATCTGTGAGAAGGTATTCAGAGAAGCAAATGCTGGCCTAACCTTGATGTTTAAAAAAAAAAAGAAAAATACAAATAAGTTACATCGTTCACAACTCCCTTGGGGGTTAGACTGTGAAATAAAATAAAATGGAAATTGATAGAAAAAATTCAAATAAAGTAAAATAAAAAATAGAAAAATTATTGAAAGTAGGAAAATGAAAGGAAAGGAAATAATTTAATATAAATAAAAATAAAGCAAAATGAATGGATGGAGGGGAATGGATAAAAGGAAAATAAAGGAAAGGTAAGGTAAGGAAAGGAAAGAAAATGGAAAAGGAAGGGAAAGAAAGGAAACGTAATGAAAGATAAAAAAGGGAAGAAAAGAAAAAGAAAGGAAATAAAAGGTAGGGACGAGGAAGGTATGGGAAAGAAATAATGATAAAAAGAAAGAAAAATAAGGGAAATAAAACTAAAGAAGTTCCGAAAATGAGAAGAAAGTAAGTAAGGAAACGCAAGAAAAGGTAAGGAAAGGAAATGAAAGGAAAGGAAATGAAAGCTCGGTCACCCAGCTACTACTTATTTGTGTCAGCATTATGCTGATATCTCGAAAGAAAGGTTTTATTTATTGGTTTGGGAGAAAGGCTGCAACCCATCGTCAACTATCTGATTGAACCGTCTCATTATGGATTCAGCATGGCTACTTTACCACTGTCTATCGTAAAGACGCCTTCTAGTACCTTATTCTATATTACTTTAAAATCATCGAAAAATATTAAAAACTCCAGCCTATACATCAGTTTCAAAACCTTATTTATAACAAAGTGTCACGAACTATGAACCACTGCAAGTTTTTTTTTGTGTATTTTCAATAAGTAACGGGGCAATGTAGCATTCTTGGTAAGAACGATATTACAGGAATTTATTCCCTTCCCGACAATGGTCGACCTTAGTTTAAACGGCCAAACTGGTTGAGATAAACTCTAGGCAACTTTGTCTGTGGTTTAAATTTGCACTGAAAATCCGGGCGTAATTAGTCAGAAAAAGTCGAGCAACAAAAACTGGAATGATTTCTTGCCGGCTGTTCGGACTTATGAGTCTAAGGAAGCGCTTGATAGAATTAAGGATATATTGTTATATAATGGATATTAGTTGTGATCCTGTACTAGTCAGAAGTAGTTTGAACTCAACGTCGTAATTATTATTTTTCTATAAGGAATCAGATTTTCTGGTAGGAAAGAAAAAGCTATTACCTGAAACACCCTAACACATATTTTAAAAACAAACAGCCACCGAAGCACTTATGTAGTTATCAAATACTATTACTTGTGATGAGCACTAGTCATTCTAATTGTTTGCTACTTAGCATCTATGTAAGTAGATACTTGATTGATTTCAGACAAATTACGGTATGTAACTTAACAAAATTTTTATCACATTGTTAAAAATTTGGGCTTAAATTTTAAAATATTCATTCATTTAAAATTATATTTTAGCTATCACCAAATACTTACATCCGGTAATTAATGTGTTCATTGGCACTTGCGCCGACATGCGTCCAATGATGAGAGATTTCTCGCCAGTTTCCGGATGAAATGCTGAATCGTACAAATATTTGGCACGCCACAAATCCTCCACACCACTGCACTCAGGTACCGGTTTACCGGCACGATAACTGTGTACAATGCGTTTAGCACGCTCCAACTCCTCCTGGCTGGCCAAGAGATTGAGCGGATTGGTGAGTAGGAAAAAGTGTTTAGCACGATTTAGGTATGTGCTTTGATCATATTTTGGTTGATCGATATCGATGGATGGCAGTGGCGTAAGGGGCGCGATTGTTGTAGCTGTTGCCATTTTTGTTGTGCTTAATTTATGTAGATGTAGTAGTGGCAGTAAATGAAAGTGCGGGCGGTCGAAGCGGCAAACTTTTTAGTGGCGCTGAAAATAAAAGAGGTTGATAAGAAAAATGATTGCTAATGGAACTCTTAATTAAATAAGTTAAGAAGGAGTATGTCATCATATCAAAGCACAAGTGGCATAAGTAAACTAATTCTTGATATTAAAGGGCTTGCTAAAAGTTGGATATAAAAATCAGGATTGAACGTTTTAACTTTTTTTTTAATAAAACTTCACAAAAAGGAACTTTTTAAAACCTTTATATTATGTCGCTTTCTTGTTTGCACCACCTTTTCCATACCAAATTTCGGAATCTTACAAAGTCTTTTTAGGTACCTTCCCGTTGAGCCAGACACTTGAAGCTTGGAACATAGTTCAGAGCCCCGTGACAATGCAATGTGAATGAAAAAAGTATCCGCTAGGTGGCGCACGGTCCGAGATATTCGGTAAATTCATTTAAAAACTGAACATTTGCGACGCATATTTAAGTAACTTCCCGGTAAGCTAGATTATTGAAACTTGGCATATGTATGACCAATTAAAGACAGTACAACTTGTTGTACCAGGAATTCCGGTAGATGGCGCACTGATCGAGATAATTCAAAATTCTTGAAAAGTAGGGGGGGGGGGGGAATCTTGCGATCGATTTTTTAGTAACATGCCGGTAAGCAAGAGACTTGAAAAATTTCTCAGAACCCGGTGACAATGCAATACACCTTAAAAAAAATTCCGGTAGGTGGTGCACGAATTGAGCTATTTCGAAAATTCGTTTGAAGTTGGGAATTTCGCGATCGACTTTTGACTAACTTCCTGGTAACCTAGGAACTCGAAACATAGCACTAAGTTGAGGGAACAGTGACAATACAATTTGTAAAAATCAAAATTCCGATAGGTGCGCGCAGGAGAATCTTGCGATCGATTTTTGAGTAACTTACGGGTTAGCTAGAGACTTGAAACTTGACACATTTGCCTAAGCCTGCTGCAATCTATCTTTATAGGCAATAATTTTTTTTTTTGTAGGGGTGTTGAGCATTTTCTTCCATACAAAATTTAACTTGTTTGTTATTTGCAAATTTAAATTATTTCTGTAAAATCTAAACTAGCATTAATAGACCTTAGATCTCTAGAATTCAATATTCAGATCTTTAACTTTTACAGTACTTTTTTCACCATTATGCAAAAAAAAATCGATATAATTTTCCAAAAATCACCATTTTTTTTTGGCCCAGTCTAATGTACATAATCTAATAGACTTTAAATATGTTTTGGTGACAATCTAACCACAAAAAAACACTAGAGAATAACTACTTCTTTCACTAAGGTTAGTTCACCTATGAAAACCCTTTCTTCCAAGCTCACAAAAATTAAACTTTACTTTGAATAATTTGACTTCGCAGAAAATCAGTAATGTTAGTTACTTAAATCTTTCCTACCAAGAGGAAAAAAAGCTATCAGCTTTAATAGGAAAGGCCCGAAATCACATCTCTGCTTTACGGCTGAACTTTTTTCATTCGCAGTCGCAATTTTTTCCCTTTGGAGAAATTTTAATTTTATTTAAACTTAGCGAATCATTTGCAATAGCTTAAATGTTTGTATGAACTTATTTATATTCCATATCCGTTGTTGTTTGTATGCACTTAAGTGCAAATTGGAATATAAATTTAAGGTACATAGGTATTGATTTATAATCTTTGCGTGGGCGGTCGGAAAAAAAACGACTCGTTATCATAGTCAATGCAAAGTGATTGTGAGTATGTATGTAGTATGAAGTATGTGCGAAGATGTGTTTTTGATTGAATCAGCTGGGTGTCGGCAAATGTGCTTAGTGGGCGCGGAAACTGTATACGTATTAGCAAAGTCAATATCCAGCAAACAATAAATTGAATGAAGAACAAGAAAACAAAAACTCGATAGAAAATCAGCACATGTATGCTGGTATGTAAGTATGTACATATGTATGTCAATAATTTATTTCTCTGCCAACCAATTTGCTGCTTATCGCTAAAGAAACTTATATAATAGCAAATTTATAAAAAAAAATAATAACATTTTATAGATAGACACTTTTTTATATGTACAGACAAACATAATTACATACATACATACACACACATAATTTTTTTTTGCAGCATGTATAGACATAACGTTAAACTTTATGAAGATAAGCACCTTTTAAGCAAAACTATTTCTATTTTTTGTTGTTTTTTAATTTAATACACAAATTGTAATGAATATTTTTTTTTGCTGATAATCAATAAATTTAATTATTATTTTCTCCACTCCGCCGATTTTAGCACAGCTTTAATTCTTTAAAAAATGTTCCGGTTGCGTTCCAAACACAATTTATATCAACTGTTTCAGACGGCGTTGTATGGAAAACTGACAGCTGAGCGATAACCAGTCTAAACGCAATCGCACAAATTCCATGCGTATAGGTACTAAAGATAGCAATCCCGAATACTCTGTTGTTGTATGATTGTCCCGAAAATTTCGGGATTTTGACACTATGCATCCCAGTAAACCACACTCGCATTTACCTCTGGCTCATTAAATTTTGATAACTGATACATAATTTTTCGTAAATACCAATGTTTGCGCTTTCCTATTCTGCCAAGTGAAGACTCATATCACACTATTTTGCCGCCTAAACAAAAAAAAAAAAAGCGGAGCAAGTTTCCTCCTAACAACATTAAAAGTTATAGTTTCTGTACCCCGTTTCTATAACTAAATTCGATCGATTGTTGCGAAATTTGAACAGTTTTACTGTTTAATATAACAAATTTCTGTCCAATCGACTGTAATTAATTCGTTGCTTCAACAGTTTTCTGTTAAGTGTTAACAACCGTGACAGTTGATTTGCCAGATTTTACTGTCGAGTTTACAAAATTTTTGTCCACTTCAACTTTCATCTGTTAATTCTTAACAAACGAGACTGTTCGTATGCCAGATTTGTATGTTTATGCTGTTAAGTTAACAGTTAAACTGTTGTTTTAACAGAAAATTTTGTTGTTT
Source organism: Campiglossa producta (assembly GCA_964058755.1). Lineage (NCBI taxonomy): Eukaryota > Metazoa > Arthropoda > Insecta > Diptera > Tephritidae > Campiglossa > Campiglossa producta. Next base: position 32,225,594 of record CAXKVI010000001.1, on the reverse strand, counting down.
TAGGTATTATGAGTTCGATTCTCGGTGAAGTCAATATAATTTTTTTGTATATAACTAAAATAAGTGATATTTTAACACCAAAGTAAGTAAAAAACAAAATTATTATTAGTTCTTATATTGTGACTTCACCGAGAATCGAGCTCAGTTCTCTTGAACGCTCACCCCAGGTGCCTACTGTTTAACCATTATGCCATCGCTTACTTATGCTTGCTAGCGTCTAATTTGTTTGTTCTAAATGATGCTTTCCCACGTTGCTTTGTTGCCTCTACCGAGAATCGAGCTCACCCTGCTTTGACTGCTGAACGGAGATGTTAACCATCAGGCCATCGCGTACTTATGCTTGATGGCGTCGAATTGCAGCTTTGTTCTATGACAGCAATGACAGTATCTTCGCTATTGGATTCACTGCAGAAGTTTGTTGTTTTTCAAATGACAGTTCCTTCGCTGTTGAATTAACTGTTAAATCTGTTAAAAATAACCAAATCTGTTCATTCAACAGTACTAATTGGCAACACAACTGACATTTCTGTTAATAACCAAGAGTATTGGGTCTGTTGGATCAACATATACATTCAAAAGTTGAAACAACAGATGATATCGGGGAAATTAACAAATCGCCAATTATATCAACTGTAATTATTGGCAATATTTAACAGGACGGGGCTGTTGAATGAAGAGAAGCGGACGTCTGTTAAACTAAATTAATTTTTCGTCAAATTAACCCATAAACTGTTTACGTTTTAAATATGGATGAGGCAATTTTAGCTCCTCTTTCAGAGCATATGTGAAAAAAATTTGAAATCCCGAGTCAACTCCCGAAAATAATGCTATCACAAAAGTCGCGAAAATATGTAGCATCCCTAGTTGATCGAACACACACATGTACACTTTTAAAAACCGACAACCCGGCGGCTGCGCTAACTCGTATTTCCATCCAAGTTAAAAGCTATTCATCAATTGTTAGCAGGTAAGAGTGCGCAAAAGTTGAGTAAAGTTTATAAAGCTTTCAAGTGCTCTCCTAGTAATCTCACAAAGTAAGGTGGTGGCAAAGGTAACCCAGCAGTGCTATTTGTTGTGATGTGGAGCTTCACTGATTAAATACTAATTTCAATAAAGTTCAGTTTTATTAGGTTATTACACTCTTAGAAATTTCTGGGTAATTTCGCTTTACCACTGCGAAATGTGATTTTTCGAATAAGCGATCAAATTACAATTTGTGTATGTAATTTTAATAAACAATGTTAATAAAAACGCAAAATATGGCTACTTTTACGTTCGAGTGATGTAAATTTGGTTGAAAACTTGAATTACTTAATTTACTGTAGCTAATTTCCGAAAAAAATATTATGGTAGCAATATTAAACGGTGCTTTTAGAGTGTAGGCTGTAACTTTTTACATAACAAAGCTACAGCAGAACGGCTTAAAGAAAAATGTTCGTTCGCCGCCTCGATGATAACGATGATTGAAAAAAATCATTCAAACATTCTTGACAAATAGTAGATCTCAAATATATTTTTAAAAACTTCAAGGACATAAGTATATCTCTACTTGCGATACCTTTTGGCAAAGTTAGCCAAACATTTGTAATATTATTTATCAATTTGTTCTTTGTCATCGCTTACATTCGCATAAGAGCATTGGTGACATCGATGTCACTGTGGAAATTTCTTGTAGACAGGCGCGTATCCAGAAAATATTTTCGGGGGGTTCCAAATTTTTATTTTTTTTTCATAATACCCAGTTTGACTGGAAAATGGAAAATTCTTCGCTAAAGTTTAATTTTGTTACTAGTCGAACCAAATTTATCAAAGCCTAGAGAAAAACATTTTTTTTGAAAGGACATTAAAAAATTTTCGAGTTCCATTACAAAAAAGGTATAATTTTAAAGGAAAAAGATCAAGCTTTAAATTAAAGTTAAAAAAAATATTAAAAGTATCGAAATTTGAAAAAAATTTATAAAATTTTGCTTTATTTATATTCGAAAGGAACGGAAAAAATACCTTAGAAAACGGTTTCCATGTTCCTTCTTAGCATATCAATATATCTCGGTAACCGTCCAATATTTTTACGCGACCTTTGGAGATATTTTGTTTCTTACATAGCAGATCATTATCACCAAATTTCATTCAAATCGAATTTATAAGTGGTCCGCTTGAGGTATTTTACCCCATATGTAGATAACGATAGGGATCGGGGTGGAGCTACAACTTCTGCCGGGTCAGCCAGTAATATAGAAAAGTTTTAGGACGATTTTTATAGTGAATTTTCAGGTGTACATTCATAAAACCCTAAATGTTCACCTTTGACCCCAAAATAATTTTTTTACCACTCTTGATATTAATGGGGACTTTTAAAGTTTTCTTTCTGAAGTTTTCTTTCTCTACAAAAATTTAGCTCTGTCGCAATTTTTGTTATTTCAAATGTCCAATTTGACCGGAAATCAAAAAATATTATCCCATTAATTTGGGATTTATATTCCAAATTTTATTTTTTACAGTCAAAGACAAAAAAACTGCACTAACATGCTCATGTTTGTTTATCTCAGATCGATAATTCTTGAATTACATATAAAAAACTGAAATGGTCGCTATGGCTTATCATTTGCTAAAACCTTTAATCGAGTGATGAGATAGATATGTACATCGAGGATCCAACAGAAAAACTTTAGTTTGAAAGATTCTTTCCATGACGTAACTGGTTCGTCCTGCAGGTCTTTCGCGAATCACTCACTTGCGAGGCCCTTGTCACTTTGCGTTCGCACACATTTGACGGTGAGATGGTAAGCATTTCAAAGCATATTTAATATTTTTACTTAGTTTTAAATGCACAAATATCAAACATATTTTAGTTATTTATCAACTTTTTTTTTGAAAAAGTGGAGTAATATCAATATACATATTACACAAAAAAGTTTATAAAGCGCTTTAGTGATCTCCAGCCATTGACGGCGTAGGCGACCGCCTGCTTTGCCTTCGCCTCAATTCGACCCTTTGTACACAATTTGGTTGTGAATGCGGCGGAAGCGACGTTTTCAATTAAAAACAGCTGAATATTTAAAATGTTGCATACTTCAAGGCGAGTAACCTATTTTTCAGTCTTTATCCAAATTAAACAACAACAAAAATTCTTGTTTGTATACGTTTTTTTTTGTTTTTATTGTAATATTCTTCATTTAAAGCATCAATAATTGATAGCTTTATTATTTTAAATAATTGTATTTTTTTTGTTTTGTTTTTTTTTTTTTTAATTACAATAAGTCTGAGTTTTATTTAATTTAAAATTAATTTTTATTCGTTTTCATTAAACTAACATAACAACAACAATAAACATTATACAGTAACGGTGTTTACTGCGTAAATATTTCTATTCGCTTACATGCCATTTAATTATGCGTCTTATTTTTTTTATTTTTATAAATATTCTATAGATAAAACAAATATGTATGTATGTATTTTATATATTGTATATCTATGTGTTTATTATTTAGCTAATAAATTGTATTTTTTTGTGTGAACGTTTGAACGCGGGGAGGCATGAAATGTTTGTATGTAGGAATGTAAGTTTGATATAAGCGATTTAACATTAATTGTATGTATGATAAATATGTATTTGTTTCTATGCCTTTTAAAAAAAAATTTTTCTTTTTACTACCGCGAAACTAAAAAGAATTGAAAGCAACTTCAATATATGATCTATATTTCCAGATGGTCCTCCAGCAATACAGCTGTGCAAATTTCAATTAATTCTCTGCTAAGGTTTTTGAGTTATGCACGTACAAACTTAAAGACAGACAACTGCATGTTTAAAAAGTGCAATGCCTCTTATTTTGGAATGTCATTATCGACAATTAATTTGTCACACACAAAAAAAATTACGAAATTAAATTTATTTTGCACTTTATAACATTGAGGCGAATGAATATACATACACTTGCAAAACGTAGGACTGCTGAATTAACTCAGGGATGGGCAATATTTTATTTTTGAGTGACGAATGAAGAAGAAATAAAAAATAAAAAGTTATTCATTATTTTTTAAAAAAATTTGAGTGATGAATAACAATTTATTTTATTCAAGAATCGCTTGAAATAAAAATAAATTGTTATTCATCTTTTTGATGTTTGATAGCCGGTCACTCATCACTCAAATTTTTTCGAATAATGAATAAAAATTTATTTTTAATTTTTTCGTCACTTCTCACTCAAAAAGAAAATTTTACCCTTATTTGTGAGGGATGAGTGACGAAAAAATAATAAATAAATTTTTATTCATTATTCCAAAAAAATTTGTGTGATGAGTGACAATTTATTTTTTTCTCAAGCTATTCTTGAATAAAATAAATTGTTATTCATCACTCAAATTTTTTTTCAGTCATCATTCAAAATTTTTAAAATAATGAATAATTTTTTATTTTTTATTTGAATAATTTTTTATTCAAATGGCACAACCCTGATTTACAATAATAGAACAAGTTCAAAGCACATTTTTTTAATTCTTTGTTTAGGGATGTGACGAATGTTTGCAGACATGGAGCTCCAGTATTTATTTTAAAATCCGCATTAGGGTGGGCATAAAATAATTAAATTTAGCTTTGAACGCAATTTGCGGAACACAGGGTGTTGTGAAAAATCCACAATCTCAAAACTCTGAGCCATTCGAAACTAAACGAGCCTTCAGACTCCCTTTCGTGTGATTTCTTCGATCTGATGCTTGAGAAAATAATTCGAGTACAATCTATTACAAAAGCGACTGACATATCGTCGCTCCCAACGAAGACTAGCTCAGTTCAGTTAGCGTGGAAGTCTAGCACCGTTCGTTGTTTGCGTGGAAAACTAGCACACTTCGTTCTCTGCATCGAAGACTAACGCACTTCAGTTTTCTGCGTCGAAGACTAACACGGTTCAGTTCTATGCGAACTGTGCTAGTTTTCCACGCAGAGAACGAAGTGTGTTAGTCTTCCACACAAAAAACTGAAGTGTGTTAGTCTTCGACGCAGAGAACGAAGTGTGCTAGTTTTCCACGCAGAAACTGTAGCATGTTAGTCTTCCACGCAGAGAACGAAGTATGCTAGTCTTCCACGCAAACAACGAACCGTGCTAGTCTTCGTTGGGAGCGACGATATGTTGTCCTTGTTATTGATATCATTGGCCTTAACAATCGCGCCAAAAGCTCTCTGGACTGGTTAGAGCGAAAAAAGTGCGTCTTGCGGTAAACGAGAACAAAACGAAGCAATTGCTGTCATCAAAGAAAGAATCGGTGAACCTGCGCTGTGCCATCCACGTCACTGTTGATAGTTACAAATTTGAAACGGTGAGTTCCGAAAATAATCGCTGTCTAGAAATAAAACAGGGAATCACTCTTGCTAACATGTGCTACCTTGGACTGAGTAGGCGAGTGAGAAGTAAAATCACGCTCTATAAGCCTCTCATCATACCTGCCCCGATGTATGGCTCGGAGTCATGGCAGGATCTAGAAGAGATCAGATGACTTGTGGGTCATTTTATGCAAATGGAAAAAGAAGCTCCATCCCGGGAGGTTCTCCTATTGACACACGAATTTACCAGGAGAGTAAGGTTAGGTTAGATTCCAGTGGCTACCGCAGAGGTACACTCAGGTCCTTAGGTTTTAAAAAGCCCGTTGTGACACCACCAATACTAGGAAGGTTAAAGCCGGGACTCTGTCATATGGTTAATGTACAGATTGTCGGTATTCTCCGACACCATTACTCCTCCTCGAACCATTTTGGATGACTTGATGAAGGCCATCAAGTGCTTTATGTTCAGCTCTGTGACCTGGCGTAAGCTATCCAGGTAGGGAACTTCCAAAAAGCACATTCTCGTGCCGCGTAAAGCCGGGCAGTTGCAGACGAGGTGCTCCTCTGTTTTTTCCGCCTCATCATCTTTCCAACTTACTTACTTACTTACATCTGCGTAAAGCTCATCATTATATCTTCTTCAGTACTCGCCAACTCCCACACAAAAAATTTGCATTCAGGTAACGGCAAGAAAATTTTTTTTAAATGCATTCGGGAATTATTTACGCAACATATGCGTACGTTAATGAAGATTAACGGCAAGAAGTACGTTCCCTTACATAGATTCGATAATGCATGTGTGAATGATTCGCGAATGCATTCATGAACGTGAACGGTGTGGATTTTTTGATGCGTTCTTATTCACTAACGCGAATGCAAAAATTTTTTAATGTTCATGTTCGTGAATGCGAATGCAAACAAAAGAAGGTACTTGAATGTTCATAAATGAAAAATTCCGAATCCTGCTAGTCTATATGTTTGTTTGTTTTTTTTTTAAGAAAAGAGAATGAATGGCATGATTTTAGGCGCTAATAAATACAGAATATAAACGCAGTATATTATTAAATTTTCTAATAATTATAGATTTAATTAGTGTCAATAATTAGCTAAACTAAAATTTTGGTTATAGCTGAATTTATTAGTTATATAACATATGTACTAATTTTGTAAAATAACACTAAAAAATTATGTTTTTTTTTTTAATTTAATATTTTACATATTTTTACACATATAAACACCGCAAATGCTTTATTATAAATAACAATGAAATAAAAGTAAAAAATAACATATGTAGGTATATATTTTTATAAATTGATATTAACAATTATTGGAACAGTTAAAATGTTTAGTTTTTGTTTCTTTAGTAATTAACAGGGTACCAAGTTTTGTAGAGGGGTTATACACATATACATACTTAAATATATAAATAGCACAAATTTTCATAGGTATGTATGTATGTATGTAAATAGATATATTTAAAAAATAACAAGTTGACATTTCTCAATTGACAGTGGAACAGATATATACTTAATTGAATATTTTTTTTTTTGTTTTTATAATTTTTTTTTTTTTTTTGCAAATTTAAATTGACTAAATTTCAATTGCATTTCAGCGACTATTGCCTTATTAGAATTGACTAATTTCTTCAATGTTAATTTTAAGTTAGAGTTAACGCTATATATAAGTATGTAAGTGTATGTCTGAGAACTTAAAAGTTGTATATAACACATAATAAATTTACATTATATGTGTGTAGGTCTTTTATGGACATATGGTATACTTTAGGGTGGACCAAAAAAAATCGATTTTCGTTTTATAGAAATTCGAATTCCTGACCATAAATGGGGTACAATGATGCCCCCCCCCCTCCGCCCTCTTCCTCCTCAGCAGTAGTTGGGCTAACTCGCCGCGTGTATTTCTGCCACGAGAATCTTCTCAGCAACAACTCATTTGCTTTGCAAGTGCCGTTCGGAGTCGGTAAAAAACTGCAGGTCCCGCCAACTTGTAGGAAAAACTTAAAAGCAACACACAAGTTGGAAAGAGAAGCTCGGCAAAAATCTGGTTAGAGGTTTTGTTATACCGTCGCCATTACTTTTTTTTTTTTTTGTTGCTTAGATAGAAAATTTTGAAGTCATTAAATATTGCCTCCAAAAATTTTGTGTGCGGTATAGCTCAGCGGGAGAGCAGTCGACTGTCATTCAGAGCGCTTCATTTTCATTTTATTGTAAAACTTTTCGGTTTAAAATTAAAACCTTTTTGGTTTAAATTTTTTTGTTTCGTTTTCATTTATTTTTTAAAGCTTTTTTAAGTCATTGAGTTTTGCCCACGACATTTTTGTGTGTGTTGTAGCTCAGTGGTAGAGCAGTCGGGTATAATGCGGAGAGTTTTGGTTCAAATCCAATCCAACAGATAAAAATTTTTGTTTTCTTTAAAAAAAATGTTAAGACCTTTCTTGTTTTAAAGTGAAACCCCTTTCCTTTCACAATTTTTCTTGAAAACTGATCTAGTTTAAAGTTGAAACCAAATTTGGTTTGGTAGAAAACAGAGTCAACTCTTACAGTGAAAACTTTAACTGTTCTCAATTTAGAGATCTATAAGCAAAACATTTAAATAAATTGACACAAGGGCTTAGAACATGTCAGAACGAGATGTCCTATAATCATGATAATGGGTATATATGCGGTTAAAATTTGTTGGCAGTTTCAAAGCAAAAATTACCCAAATTAGTCCTCGAAAATATAAACTAACAATTATAGACAACAAATTAATTTTAAGACCTGAAAAAAAAATAAAAAACAAAATTTTTTTGGCCCAACCTAATGCAAATATCTATGTATATTTTATACAGCACATATGTATGTATGTGTAAATTAATTTGATTGTTTAATTGGCTTAAAATTTTAGTATAAGTATCTATGTATTAGTGTGACAGTAGATTAGCACTTTTAATTTTTTTTTTTTGGCTATACCTTAACAAAAAAAATTTCTCAGCAACAAACAATTTTACATAAAACACGGAAATGTTTTTTTTTTTTTGTTTGTACGTTTGTACTATGTAAGTATATGTTTTAACAATAAGTTTTATCTTACTTTTCATTTGACTATTTTTTACGTTTTCATAATAATTAGCTTAAATTTCATATCCACACACACATTCTTACATAAAAATCGTACAAAAAATAATAAACCAAAAATTCGTTGTACACACATACAATATTAAGTGCATATGTATTAATTATTTTTTAACTAGGTATGCATGACTGTGCTAATTTTTTTTTCTATTTATGGATGCAATTTTTTATTATATCGATTATGCTTTCATGTTTGAATGTATATTAGGGTAGACCAAAAAAAGTTCGTTTTCCGTTTTTTTTGTTTTTTTCGAACGGCATACAGAAAATCAAGTTCCTAGTCAAAAATGATGTTAAATAAGCAAATATGAGTCTTTTATGTTATTGAGAGTGCTTGCCCGATCGCAATTTTTTTTTTCCGGAAGAGCTTCTATGTAAATTAATATATCTTCTTACCCAAAAATCTTAAAGCCAACTATGGGCGTAGCTAGAAATTTTTTTACGTCTTTTTTCGAGGACAATTTCTAAAAAATCAATGAAAAAACGAGGAAATTTTTTTGAAAAAAAAGTAGGACATATTTATTGACATGAATATTGAGAGATACTTTCAAAGTATCATTTTTTGGTTTCTCATTTCATAAAAATTTTGATTGATACTCCTTTTTTCCGCTTTGAAATGTCCTCGTTGTTTCAGCATTTTCTCCAAATGTCCTCGAGGACAAAAATTATTTCTTTCTTAAAAAACACAGAATTTTTCGAGGAAAAGTCCCCGTTGTTTCAGCATTTTCCCCAAATGTCCTCGAGGACAAAAATTATTTCTTTCTTAAAAAACGCAGAATTTTTCTTTAATTTTTTATAAAAATTTTCATTGATACTCCCAAAATATCCCCGTTTTTTAAGAGAATAATCTTTGAAAAGTGCTCTTTGTTTCAGCATTTTCTCCAAATGTCCTCGAGGACAAAGATTAATTCTTTCTTAAAAAACGCATAGTTTTTCGAAGACATTTGGCTTAGGTTGGGGCATTTACCCCTACCTGCTCCTACCAGGCTACGCCCATGAAAGTTTTATCACAACTTTTCACAAAACCTTATGGGTTTCAAAAATTAGTCCATTTCCGACCTCGAAAAACTTTGTAATGGTCACTTTATTGAAAAATGTTTATAAGACCTTTTTGTAAAGCGTTCAGTTTTCTGCAAATGCTGTGGTAAAAGTTGGCTGTACGAATTTTGGGTAAGAAGACACACTTTCCTCTCAACATAAAAAACTCATATTTGCTCATTATACTCCATTTTTGACTAGAAATTCGATTTTCTGTATGCCGTTCCAAAAAAAGAAAAACGAAAGTCGATTTTTTTTTGTGGACCACCCTAATGCATATAAATTTCGTTCGTAATTATCTTAACTGTTCGCATAAAACTCGTATTTGTGTCTTCATCAAACACATTATATTCTATAATATGCCTATTTTATGTGTAAGGAATAATAATATGAATATAAAATCGCGCTTGCCTTTAATTTTCTACTCAACGAAACCATGGGGACCTTTTCAAGGAATAAAGGAGTAAGTATACTATTTCTTAGGGTTTTCATTTTTATCCGGAAATCTTTTGATTTATTTTTAATTTTTATTTTCGCTGTTCCTATTGTTTCGTGTTCCGGAAGAAAACTAACGAAAATGTAAATTTTTAATAATTCTATTATCTATCAAAATTGACTCAGAGTTAAAGAAATTGATAAATTAACTCTTACTTATAGAATAAATGAAATAATATTAAAAAGGACATAAATTTTGGTTATTAACAATTTTTGAATAGATACTAAGATCTCATATTTAAAGCGTCCAAAACGAAACTTTTGAGCAGGTTGTTCCAGAAAAAAAAAAAAAAAATTTGTTTTTCCTGAAACGATCTAATGTATTTGTATGCACCTATATGGCTTATCATTATACAATGATTGTAATAATCTAAATATTTCTATTTACTTCAATATTTCGTCCTATCTACATTTAATTTTTAGTGAGTGCAGCGTAAACCTATTTATATTTTGTGTGTTTTTTTTTTTATTTAAATATTTTTTTGTATATTTTTGTCTATTTATTATTAATGATTTATTTATATTATCATTTAGATTAGCCTTGAACTTAAACGCTTGTTTTGGGAGTACATATTTTTAATTATATTATTTTTTTGCTTTTCGTTTTTAATTTTTTTACTTCAGTTATATATAATTTTTAATTCTTAACTTCCATTAAACTTGTTGCTTCGTGCGATGTAAAAACGTATGTATTTACTAACTTTTTTATTATATTTTTTTTTTTACGATTTGGTTTGTATATGTATTAAAATGTTGCTGTAAATTTGGTGCCGTGCTAATGGTATGTATATATGCGCTTTATATTTTCGTTATATTTTGTCATTTAACTTTTTATATATAAATTTTTTTTAATGTTGTTTTTGCTTTCTTTTATCATTTTATGGTATATTTTGCAATATTTGGAAGTTTTTATTGTGTAACATTCATACACACATTAAATATATGCAGATATTTACATACATATTCAAGTAAATAGAAGCATTTTATTGGGTAGCTCGATGGGTGGTAGCGGGTTAAATTGAAGCCATATGAATAGACCTCAAAAATTATAATTATATTTGTAATCACCCGAATGTCGACTCATATAATATTTTAACCCTCTATCGTCTAATGCCTCGGAGGAAATTCAAATGAAGGTGTTACGAGTCGTAAGTGTTGCCACGAAAACTATTTACTCTAAATCACCCATGTTTGCAGAAAATTCACCTTAAGATATTCTTTGAAGAAATCTTTTCTGGAAGATTATAAAATATCAAAAATTTGCATAATTCAACCCTTTAGCCAAACGAAGTTTAGTACAAGCAAAAATGTATAAGAATCTGGAAAACCCCTTAATAAAACATATTTCTTCGGATACCGGCTCCCAATGATCTGGTTTCCAGATTATTTTAACCCTCTAGCACCCACATTTGCCACAAATGTGGTGTAAAGGTATTCTCTAAACCAGCCATGGCCACGTAGTGCCTCAGTATGCTCGCTGCCGCTCTACAACAACAACATCTTGCTCCTTGTGACTCACAACAACAAACCAGATTCGCAAAAAAAAATACAAAAAATCATTGCAATATTATTCTTGGAATACCGTTCATTTCATGCTGGCTGGTGGCGCTACGCTGTAAAAGTATAACGGCACACACACGCGTTCATGGGTGCCTACGCATAAATGTAGCTACATATGTACGCACATACATACGTTCAGTTGTATTTGTTTTTATATTTTTTAATTGCGCTGCATACTAGTTTCGATGACTGTTTTTTTTTTGCTTTTGGCCTTTTGGAAAGTATGACGTTGTTGTTGTAGCGCTCAGTAGATTGAAAGCGCTGGCTATCCCTGCTCTAAACAAAACTTTCTAGCAAGATTGAAAAATGCAATAAATCACAAAAGACAATTCGAACATTCATTCAACCGGCTAGTGACCTCACTGGATCATATTTCGTGGCATAAGTTATCGGCTAAGGGTTATAAATCGACCTACCTCAACAAACAATCTGTGAAGAATATCATTTCAAAACCCGTTTTGCAAAAATCTTGGATTTAAAAAAATCACAAGCGGATATTTTAACCCCCCGACAACTATATTTGGCTCAAAATATACCTTGAGATATTCTCTGGAAAAAACTTCCTAGAAATATTGTAAAACCTCTCAAATCATTAGATAATATTTTATATAACTTTATCCTCTAGCATAAGAAAGAAAAAATTAATTTAGTTCTAGCAAAAAAGGCATAGGTCGCATAAATGAAAAGAAATCAGAAAGGAAACCTGGACCATTCCTGAATTTTTTGATCTTAAATGATCATATTTTTAAGGATTAGTAGAAGATCAGCCTAACTCGGCTGTGGCTTTATCTTAGAATTTGTTTTAAGAAAGCCTCTTCAAAACATTTTTTCCAAAATTCATAATTTATTGGCGCTTAACCGCCTAAGCGATTTTGGCCAACGATTTTTTCCAAAATGGTTATCTGAAAATACACAAAGAGCTGTCGGCTCCTACAATGTTACTATAAATATGTTGCAAAGTGTTATTATCTCTGATTCACAGGCCACTACTACCCAAAGAAATCACTTCTCTTATAAAGTCATTGATGCTGAGATCAAAGTATGTTGATTGATAAATTCGATCTTGTAGGCAAAAATAACTGCATATGTATGTAATTATATGCATATATCTTTGTATGTACTAAGTAGTAAACATTTTTTTCCGGTAAACACCGGTACGAACTTATGGAGTTGGGTGCTGACACTGTAACTAAAAGATTCAGTAGTCTAACAAGTAGCAGATGTACATACATATGTAGTTGAGTATGAAAGACTTATGTGCTTTTAAAGAAGACAAGAGATCATATATGCATGTACTTATGTATATAGCTTGTGGAATAAACTTAACAAATGCATTTGTTCAGCTTCGCTTACACAGCCGGCCGCGCGTCCAACGTCGTAACAAAATCCAAGACAACAAAGCTTACCCCGCACATGAATAGTAGACAGAAGTGACTTTTAATTAGAGCGTGATGATGGAGCAAATCTATATAAATCTATTATTATTACATATGACATAGGTAGTACTCGTATGTATGTAGGTATGTCGGTGTCGCTGTTTGTATCGGGTATATGCTCGCTGCACTTTGTATTGTTGCCACCCACACACACACACACACATTTTGCGAAACCTTCTTGATGTCGACCCATTTATGTATATTCAAAACTAAGTTATTTTCTAAATATATTTGTTCTATGGATGTGCTTAAGTCCAATGACTTCTTGTTTTGGTATAGGCTTCATCCGTGCTTCTTTTTTTCTGAGTATCAGGATGTATGTACGTATTTATAACAGTCATCTCTTTCATAATTTAATATTCACCTGAAACGAGAAATTAAAATTAAAAATCGTATTTCAAATGTGCTAAAAGTACTTTTTGCGGAGGGACTAATGAGCGTTCGATTAGTTAATTAATTGTCAATTCACCGAACTTGCGTTAGTCCCCCCTTTTTTTTTGCATAGCTAATTGAAATTTCAATAATCAAAAAATTATTCTTATATGTAAGTGCATATTTACTGGCGCATTCCGGTGGATTCATATATCCAAATACATTCAATTCATACAATGATGCCAATGTTATGAAGCACAAATACCAAATCATTAGGATAATGCCAAGTCTTTTGTCCAATTTCCAGCCATTCAAGTGTGTGGACAAAATGAGAAAGATAACCGTCGAGAAAAGTGACAAAGTGGAATATGCCAAGCCTAAGAATAAGAAAACAAGATTTTATGTTTTTTTTTAATTTTTTAGTGTTTAAGTCATAAACATGGTAACAGCAAAAAACATATCTTATAACTTTAAACGAGCTAAACTTGTATATATGTATGTATATTTGTATATTTGTATATCCGGACTATCTCCGGGACCGCTTGACCGATTTATATGAAATTTTGAATATAGATAGTATGATTGATTCTAATCGTACATTTACACCGCACCAAATTTGGCAAATTTGGCGCTTTTTTCCATACAAATCTCATTTTCGAAATTTGGAATTCCAACACATTTGACCTCATTTACCGAACAATACAATCCATAGTTCCTCAAAATAGCAACCCTGCTTTTTGTCCTGGTAGAAGATTCTGCGGGGAAGGTGAAGCCAAATGCAAATTTGCCAATGTAAACGGCTCATTTGAATTCGCCAAATTTGGTGCGGTGTAAATATACTATAAGATTATCCACTTTGAGTGGCCACTTGGGGCGGTTTGCAGGGTTGGCACCTATGTATCTAAATTTTTTAAATTATGGAGCTAGATATGCCAATATGGGTATTAAATGAAAGGTATTTTCGGCGACATATCAACTAAAATATTTTCAATTAGGGTAGCCACCTAGGGTTGCCACGTTACCGCAGTATATTTGTATATCCGGTACTATCTCGAGAACCGCTTAACCGATTTGGATGAAATTAGGCATGGGGATAGAATGTTTGATTCTAAGACTATCCACTTGGGTGTTGCCACTTGCGGGGTATTACAGGGTTAATATTGAGTAAGATAAGCCATGGCGGCATTCCAACTAAAACATTTTCCAGTATGGTTGCCTCCGTTCCGGTACTATCTCGAAAACCGCTTGACGGATTTCTATGAAATTTGCCATAGAGATAGTATGCGATTTCTAAGACTGTCCACTTTGGTGTTGCCACTTAATGTAGAAAGACATGCCAATATGTGTATCAAATGAAAGGTATTTTCGGCGACATACCAACTAAAATATTTTCAAATAGGGTTGCCGAACAGGGTTACCATTTTACCGCATTGTATTTGTATATTTTGTGATTGTATTTGGATTATTTTAGGATCATTTTGGGATCATTTAGGGGTAATTTTGGGATAGTTTTGGGCATATTTTTGGATCATTTTGAGTACAATTTTGGATCATTTTAGGGTAATTTTCGGATCATTTTGAGATCTTTTAAGGGTTTTTTTTTGTCATTTAGGGATCATTTTGGGATCAGACATATAAAGTGTTCTACTGATCAATTTTTTCACGAAACACCCTTAAAAATATAATAGGTTTTTTTGGACTTCATCAAGTTACCTGTGTAAAATTTTGTAAAAGTTAAACTACATACAAAAAAAACTGAATAACCAGGCGTTCGAATACGGATTTTCAGTAATCGAAGATTCTGAAAGGAAATTTAATGGTGAACCTGCATTGGATATCAGCATTTAATACCTCGACCTTAACCTAACTTTTATCTACACAGAGAATTACTCTGCAGTTTCTAGGACATTTATGTAATTATAGTTTTACAAACTTTTGGTGTGGCTATATTGCGGGTCCTATACATAACTGTGATCGTGTATTAGAGGTACCAAGAGATGTGTATCGGTCCCAGGAATCTGATTCCACATTCCTGGTCCCATGTTGTTCATGCGGGTCCACAGACGTGGTTAGCTGAGAGTCTCCACAATTCCGGTCATAGGAACAAATAATGTTAAGTTGACCAAAGTCATTGCCTATCAGTATGTGAGTCACCGATTGATAATTTTTCTAGCTTGCCATAGGTATTTTGAAGCACGTTATAAACTGCACACAAGTTAAACTACTGAACTTTTGGCCCGCCATCTACATTATGACAAATTTGTAAATCTTAGATCTGAGCCGAAACGATTATCGCGACAATCATGAAACAATGTGATGATGCGACACTTTCAAAGCGCAATATTTTTATTATACCCAGCGTACTAGTACTAGTACAAGTGAATTATAATTTTTTGCACATAACGGTACTACGTAACGGCACACAATAATCGAGATAGATATAGAGTTCCATATATGAAAGTTTTTAGATTGAAAAGAGAAGTTGATTAAGGCATGTCCGTCCGTGTACACGATAACTTGAGTAAAAATTGAGATATTTGCATGAAATTTGGTATACAGGTTACTTTCTGGGCAAGGAAAGTTGCTACTAAAAATGGGCGAAATCGGATGGTAACCACGTCCTCTTTTTCGATATCGAAAATTTCTAAAATCACATCAATTGACATAATTCGGTAAGGTAAATAGCTAAAATAATATAATTCTTATAATATTCTGTTAAACTTTAAAAGTGGGCATGGCACCGTGCATTTTTAAAGGGGCAATTTTGAAAATTCGACGAATCATAGCTTTAAGTCTGATTATTGTAGAATGATGAATTTAGCAGGTTTCATCGTGGTCTAGGAAATATTCCTGATGAAACTGGTAGAAATCGTTGGGTATTTAATGTTCAGTTTACCCGAATTTAGACTCCCTTACTTGTTTTATTTTAAAATAACTCAATGTTAGTAATAGTATTTATAAATAACTCGTGGATTTGTGAATCTAGTGCAAATGTTGATAAGTCAAATAAAAGCTAATTTACTTAGTATGAAAATCTTTTTAATATGAGTGATAACCAGAGTATGCAAAGAAACAAAATCAGTATTTTCCTCATGGATTTTTAAAACGTTACCAGGTTTCATATGCCCGATTAATAAAAAAAAATCAAATATAGGTACCGGAAAACAAAAGTATCAAAATGGTATTGTACCGTTTTGTATAAAAGTCTTTATTATTTCGAGATGGTTCCAGCACCCTTATGAAACTAGTTAGAGAAACCATTTTCACAAGTTTCGTAACCAGTTTCTCATCGTTTCCGACTTATTCTGGTACCTTTACGGCATTGTATTTGTCTGAAGCCTCCTGCGGTTTCGAATGGCTCAGAGATCCTTTCCAGTTCTGACAGAGCTGTTGGTATTGCTAAACTGTCAATACCGGCTTTGAAGTCGGCTGGGTCTTCTCCAGGATTTGGCTTATCGTATATATCTGGTCGATGGTAGACTTACCAGGTCTGAAGCCACACTGATAAGGTTGATTCATCTTGTTTCCGATGGGCTCCAGTCTTTTGCACCTTTATGCAGTATTAAAGAGACTGGTTCCACAGTAGTTAGTGCTGCTAGCGAGATCGCAAGAGGTGATGCATGCATTTTACCAGCTCTTTGCTGCCATGTTTGAACAGCGTGGCGGGTCTTTTATGGGCGCTTTATTGTTTTTGAGCCGCAATACAACCATGCTCACTTCAAAATAGTCGGGTAATAGGACGTTTTTTCCATCGTGCTGTTGTTGTTGTTAATATTGCATTTCCCTGCCTAGAGTGTATGATCATTCCGAAGATTTTCATCAAGCTCTTCTAACAGGAGTCCAAAGAAACGCGCAGTTTCAACAGGGCAGGACCAGAGGGACAGAGGGGTTAGAAGAGTAGGTTCAATTGGAGAGTTGAAGAGATGTAGGGTATCATGGGGGGTTCTACCACATGCAGGGCATGTGTTTGAAATGGTATCATTCAGTCTGGATAAGTAAGAGTTTAACCTCACACTGTATCTAGACCGAAGCTGTGTCATGGTGACTCTTGTCTCCCTTGGTAAGGTGCGTTCTTCTTCAGCAATATCGGGTGAAAGACTGTTTAAAACGGGGTTCACTGGTCGAGATCCGACGAAAGTATCAACCGACTCAGTGCGTATGTCGGCTAGAGTCCGCTTATGATTCCGCAGATCAAACGGCAAGGTAATATGATGCTGGGGACAACAACAACATGCCGGATCTCGTCATAATGCTTACGGAGATGTTTCCTTGGGGGAGGATCTGTGTCCAAAAGATGACAGTTTGGATGTCCTAACTTGTAGCAGACCAGAAATTTTTGAAAAGTTTGTTCAACATTTGCTTGAAATATTAGCAAATAATTTATTTTCTTTGTGTACTCTGGCGATAACTCTAAGAAACTATGAGAAAAAACTACACACATACTAAATTTAATAAATTTTTTACGTAAGTATCAAAAATAGAAAAAGAATTACTCGGAATATAATAAAATACATAGTAGAAATTTAATTAGTAAAAATCTATTAATAAATACGAAGCGAAAGTATTTAATTATATTTTAAAAATATGTGCAATTGGTTGTCTACAAATACAAAATTTTAATGTTTTACTCTTCATAAATATACATTAATTAGAGAGATACTACAAATGTGCATTTAGAAATTCAGTTGAAAGTAAAAAATATATATATTTGCCTCCATTTAATTTTAACAAAAATATGCACAAATCATGACCTGCGTTACACTCCAGTTTCAAGGGGGATTGACTTAGATGGTAGTATGTATATATAAGCACACATTTCTTTGTTTTTAAAAATATGTACTTACATTTAAGTTTAATTGTGAATACATACATGTATGTAACTCGCACACCCACATACATATATGTAAACACAATATAATTACATGCAAATCAAATATACCATACATACCTTTCGAGATGACATTGACGTGCGAGCCTGGCGCTATTATAGCCGTTTGTATAAACCACGGAAGTCCTAAGCACACTAGTATATCAAAGACATTCGAACCAATCGCATTCGATACGGCCATATCACCGAAACCTTCTTTGATAACCGCTATTGAGCTTAGGGCATCGGGCACAGATACACCAGCAGCAACAAATGTCAAACCCATAACTGTATCCGGTATAGCTAATGTTGAACCAATTACCGTTATCATCCATACCATAAAATATGAATAAAATGATATCCATATCATCGATGCGAAAAATGTGAATGGATACCAATTACGATAACGTTCCGTACGACAATCGGGCATTGTTTTCTGACATAAATAATGTATTGGATAGACGACATACCAGGCGATCAGTGTTGGAAGTCCGCCTGCCATTGGACGTTCTAATGGATTGGGGCGTTGTTCTTTTGTTCTATCAGTTGATTTATAATATTCAACACCACCTGGTTGTTGTGGTTGACCTACAACCGGTTTATTGCCACCATCACCATTTGTTGTGGATTGTGTGACAACAGCATCCGGTTGATCGGGATTATAAGCCATATTATCTTGTCCCATTCCAGGTCCAGATGTTATGAATGAATGTGTACCCCAATCATCGTCACCTGGTGGTTGGCCGTATCTAACACTGACTCCCACTGGATTTGTCGATGGTGCTTCACCCCAAGCCGCATTGGGATCCCAACTTGAATTTGGATCACCATAATTTTGATATTCACTTCCTGGTTGTTGTAATTGTTTTGAACCCGATGCTCCATCTTGTGTGAGACTTGTTTGTTGTTGTTGTTGTGTTCCTTGTGTGTACGAGCTGTCGGGCATGTTTTTATAGGTCACCAATGATGATTGTTCCTCTTTGGTGGGCAATTTGAAGGGTAAATTCAATGAAAGTGCCCAACGTTCGAGTTCTGTGTTGAAACGTAGCGCGATGCAATAGCCAACATAGCACAGTAACATGAACACCGCTTCGTACTGCCAAAAGAAGAGAGCCAGAAAATGAATCTTCAATAGGGGGGAAGATTTTTTTATTGGGTAGACTAACAGGAATGGAAACAAAAAAAATGATACAAGCATGTTTTCCTTTTGTTTTTTTTTTTTTTACGTTAAGCCAACATTTGGCCTAACAAGGCTTTACAACACTTCCAAAAAATCAGCGGAATCCCTCTCTTTGCCTCATCAAGTTTCTAAATTTTTAATAAAAATTAGTCGAGACATAAGAAAGCGGCCTAGTACTAATCCAAAAAAAGTCATATTAGTCGACAGCAGTCAAGAGTTCATTCTTGCCTTCACATGTTGAACTGTTTCCTCGGCCGACTACTGGCCTAGACTCCATGTTGTTGTTGTTGTTGTTGCTGTTGTTGTTGTTGTTGTTAAGACAAAAATACTCCCGAAGGTTTTGGGGAGTGATGTCGAAGATGGGTAATGAGAGGTGAGAGGCATCATATCCGTCATTACCTATGTGCATATAAGTCGCCTCTTATGACCGGTATGCCTACCTCGGGCATATTCTAAACCCCTAACCCGCAGGGTTGTGTTCCATTGTGTTCCCCTATAAGACTATGGTTAAAGGAGACCTGTTCTAACCCTATTGGCACATCCAAGGCACACTTTTTTTGCAGGAAAACTACTTATTACAGATCTTTACATCACGGGACTTCCTTCATTCAATGTTCTAATAAGAACAAGCATTATAGTGATTATCAAGAGGATTCCTTAAAGAGCTGGTAGGTCTCGGACACAACTTTTAACGGGCTTTCCTTGACATCAAAGTGGCCTTGGATAAGACGAAGTAAACTGGTCCACTTTGAATCTAATTGCAACTAGACCTACTAAACCTACATAGTATGCAAGCAAAATTGCTGAAGAGCACGACCTCCGAAAAAACGCTGTAATCCCGGAACATGGTTAGCCTAAGGAGAAAACTCCAGTCTTGCGGAGAACGACACTTTGAAGCATAAATATATTAAATAAATAAGGATTTTGCAAAAATAGCGACTCCAACGCCATCTAGCGGGAAAAAATATCCTATGTGGAGAGGGCGCATCCAAGGAATTAACCTTCAAAATTTGGCAAACATCCTTTAAGCAGATTTTGACTCAATTTCTCACAAAAAACACCCAAACTGTTTCATAGCAGCCACTTAAAGCACAAGTGGTGTAAGTAAAAAAAAATAAAGTCATACTTACACATGATATAACATCATTACAAATAATGAGCAACATCACCAATATCGAAAGACTATAGAAGAAGCAATCGCGCACCAATGGCCACCAATTAAGTTGGCAAACTGTTCCGGAACATAAAGCACAAACCGATATCACAAACATGATGTTGAATACAGCCGAACCGATCACACCACTAATACCAATATCATCCTTGGCAAAGAATACACCAATCACCACAGTAGCCAATTCGGGTGCAGAACTACCAGCGGCCATAAAAGTAGCGCCTGCCACATCCGGCGCTAGCTTGAGCTCTGTAATAAAATTTTCAAATGAAGATATGTTTTTCGACCACAGATCATATAGCAATTATTTTCGCACTCACCTTCACACAAACGATCCAAACTGGCTACAAAATATTCATCACAAACAATGGCCAAACCAAAGAATGTATAGACAGCGACGAGCACGTGAATAATGAGTCCACCATGTTGACGTCCCCATTTACCCATTAATGGCTGTGGAAATTGTTCGATTGCGGGTGGTGTACAATTTCTTTTAGGACGCCAAGTGGGTACGGCACTTTTGGTCTTCTGATGTGTGGCTGCAGTAGACAGTATTGTGCTCTGTGAATACGATTTTAAAGTACTTTACCATCGATATTTGAAATTTAATTGTAAGCCAATTATTTACCTCCGTTGTAAGCGATGCAAGTGTGCTATCCATTGGATCGGATTCGCCATCCCCGGCACTCTCCTTATCAGATGTTTCACCCAATGCGATACCTTCTTCTCCCTCTTTTAAGCTATCAGGTTGCGAGAGACTCTCCGGCTTAGCATCATTTTTCGCCGAATATACCGTAACGCAATAGTAAATGAGAAACAATAATCCCATATTCCAATAACGAGCACGACGACTTCTTCTTCGAATCTGGAAATATAAAAAAGATAACAAAGAATTTACATTTAAAAAAAAAATTAAAAAAAAATGTTCTACATACTAATATACTAGCGTATGCCAGCGAAACTTAAAAAAAACGGACCATAAATACGGGTTTTCAATATATCGACTTCAGCGCCACCTAGTGGACGTCTTTTTTGTAACAGATGTTGTTGTTGCAAATCAGCCATACTTAACAATCACAGATAATCACATCATAAATACAAATGATGCAAATATAGCGACCCGGGCGCCATCTAACGGTAAAAATATAGTAAATATTTGGCGAAAATCCGTTCAGTAGATTTTGAGCCAATTCATCACACAAAAACCCATTACAATTTGATGTATATAGATTAGGGTGATACGTTATGATAATAACACGCGGTTTTTAATTTTTAAAAAGTTCCAAGCTTCAACTTTAGAATATGAAAGGCTGTTTTGAATAAAGTACAAAAAATACCTTTAAGGATTAATTTACAGCGTTTGTGTTTTGCAAGGCTTATTTTCTGATCAATTACTAACTTTTGAGCGGCTACTTTGGGCTGAGTAGGCAATTTAGAAGTAAAGTCCTCTCTCGACGAACAAAAACAACACTCTATAAGTCACTTATCGTACCCGTCCTGCTATATGGTGCAGAAGCATGGACACTGACAGCATCTGATGAGGCGGCTTTGGGAGTATTCGAGAGAAAAATTCTTCGAAAGATTTATGGACCCCTAAAAGTTGGCGACGGCGAGTACCGAAGAAGATATAATGATGAGCTGTATGAGCTTTTCGCAGACGTGGACATAGTTCAGTGAATTAAAACCCAGCGACTCCGCTGGCTAGGGCACGTGGTGCGAATGAACGAAGACGCTCCGGCCCAGAAGGTATTTTTATCGGCACCCGCCGGTGGAAGTTGAGGAAGAGGGAGACCACCATTTCGATGGCAGGACCAAGTAGAGGCAGACCTGCGAGCACGCGGTGTCTCTAATTGGCGCCAGTTGGCTCAACAAAGAACCGGCTGGCGTAACATGTTGGACGGCCAAAATCGCCTAGGCGGTTAAAGGCTATTTTAAGTAAGTAAGAGGGGCTACGACCTAAACAGAACTTTTTTATTTGAATCACCCTAATATAGATACTATCACTATAAATAATAATGTATGTCAAAATATGTAAATATGTATACATTTGAAGGCAATGGTAAAACAGCTGACAAATCTCAGGACCTGATTGTACTCCAAATTTTCGGGTTTTACAGCCACTAGCATCGACTCAACCATCTGTTGCTGACACTATCTGAGAAGGTATGATTTTGTAATCTAAAGCGGCCGCATTGATGTAGCGCTAGTGTGCTCGACCTACTACACCAATGTTCTGGATTCCCATCCCGTCAAAAGCACCAGCAACACTTTTCTAGAAACAAGATTTTCTAAACCGGGTCGGCCTCGGCAGTAATTTGGCAAACTCTTCAAGTATATTTCTGTTTTGAAAGGCTTCAAATCAGCACACTACAAACTTGAAGAATTGGTAGGCGCAATGATGATAACCTGGGTCTGGATTCCCTAACAGTGAGTTCTGAAACTTTGACTTTCTCACCATTTAAAATATATGGGAAAAAAGTGTACATTTCAAAACTCACAGTTATGTAGTGTTCATGCTGAGTTTTAAAAGCAGCATTTTCCATTTTCGGTCGTACATTTCGAAGATGCGAATACGCAACGGAAATTAAAAAAGCAACGGAAGTTAAATCTTTTAGGGACTATATTTGGGGAACGGCTGAATCGATTTGAATCAGATTTAATTTATAGATAGTATGCCTCATTCTTAGACTTTGTGTGTTGCCATTTTATTTATTCCTTCGTATATCAACGAATTTTTCGGGAACGATTGAAAATGTTTGGATCAAATTTCATAAATAGTGTGCTTCATTCTTAGACTTCCTACTTGGGTGTTGCCACTTGGGGTGGCTAACAGCATTGCCACCTATCTAATTTCGGTCGTATACCCACGAAGGCTTTTTCAGGCAAGGTTTCCACCTAGGTTTCGTACCAATATCTCGTTAGCAACTGAAGCGATTTGGATAAAATTTGGCATCATATATGTAAATATGGGTTTCAATAGAAATTCACCGTCGGACAACAAAGGTAGTTTTAGGAAGGGTTGCCACCTAGAGATGCCACCCAGCGGCATTTTATTTCCTTCAGTTAACAATGGCACAAAACAGGAAAGATAAGGCAACTCTTAGTTTAGATTAGACCCGATTTCTATGAATTTGCCAGTTACTGTTAAGACCACTTTTTAAATTCTACACTCATGCTCAGAAAAAAAAATCAACTAAGCCTAATAGGTATACAAAGTAAGATGAAGCCCCCATTGCTAGATTCCGTATTGAGTTAGTATCGCCGAGCACTGAACTTTACATAGTTGACTGGAATGTGCTGAAATTTGATATTGGCGTTTATTAACCGCACAACTTTTACTTTTGTTGTTTTTTTCATGTATTTCTACAGTTTTCAGTTCATTGCATTAAAGTGGCAGTGAACTTTTTTATTTCGAGACTAGAAAAAACTTGTTATATTATGAATGTGGGTGGCCGGCAACCCCTCTAGTGTATTTTTGCCATGAAAAGCTTCTAAGCACTTAGTTAGATACATATCTTTGCTTCACTAGATAGTAGTTATCTATTCTCGAAACATGGGAGAATTGCTCTAGTTATCTAATTTACGTCTAATCTAAATCTAATTTCAGTGTTTGTTGGGAGATAACAGAATATAACTCATACGCCCTGTCAAACGGCTAAAATTTTATTTCTTCTAATCAATTATATCGTCAGTGTTTTCTTTCAAACACGATTTCAATATCCTGGTTTACGGGCCCGAAGCCTCCAATTCAATGGACCGTTGAAATGTGTGGGATTAATCGACTGAATGAAAAACCAATGGAAAGGTTTAGGTCACATCATTTTGTATGAAAAATTCAAAAAGTATCAAATTAAAAAATGGATTAAAAACTCGACCTAAATCTCCACGAAAATGTATCATTCTAAATTGTTATTTTTATTATTATTTGTTCGAAGATAATCCTCTATGTGAGTTTGTGCTTTTTTGCATAGCTACATATGTATTTTCTTAACACATGCTGGCCTATATTTTTGTTCAAATCCCTCATATTGCATAAGTGATGATACGAGCGATAACAGATAAATAGAAGAAACTTAACAAGAGTGCTAAGAAGAGAGATAACAGAGGAATATGTTGCTGCTGCTGCTGCAAGTATAACCACAATAACATAATGTTAAGTATACAACAACAGGAGCTCAATAACTGCTATTGAGAATTGAGTGTGGTGAGTAGCGATTGGTGGCGATGACGGCACAATTTGTGTTTGTCTTCTTACCACAAGCTTTAACACCGTTGGAGGTTTTCAACTGGCGTTTACACACTTTATCGATTAATAGTTGTCTTGACTTAGGGCAAGAGACATTGTGTAGCCATCAAGAAAAAAACAAAATGCACATTACTTCGTTGTGCAGTTTTTTTTTTGTTATTTATTTATTAAGTCCCAAACAGGGTGCCGGTTATGGACTTTTATGTGGTTAACAAAACTACCTACATAGTCAGCGAATGAGTAAAATAAAACGATAGTGATATTTAATAGAAAGAGTAGAATTAACCCTTTAACAGGCCAATTATTTTATAACGTAAAAGTTCATACCTGATTTTTTGGCTAAAATTATACACTTATAGCTCTATAATTAAAGAAGAAATTAGAGGTAAATTGGTTACATCCGTTTAACTTAAGCCCATTAATTCTTAAAACTTATTTTGGCTTTTCTGCTTTTTTTTTGTGTTATTCGCAAGTTATAAATTAAAAAGTACTGGTTTTATGACAACATAAGAGGGTTTACTGACTAGAAATTTACTATAAAAGGTCACAAATGGGTTAAGACATTAAACTAATAAAGAAAAGTCACGCGACTATGCTGCAAAAAATTTGATTTCATCTTAAAAAATATTTAGTCATCAAAAGGTTAATTCATAGTCACCAGTGGGTTAATACATGGTTCATAGGTTACCACGCTACAAATTAAACGTTTCGAAGTAGGCCTACAAAGCTATCATTATGTAAAACTTCGATTTAAGAAAAAAAAGTTAGCCATAAATGGGTTAATACACATTTGATCGCTTACGGCCTAAGAAGATTTTTTTATTGGGTTTGGCAAGCATTCGCATATGCGCACATTTTGCACTTATTGCAATCCGCCAGCTTAATTTATTCTTACTTAAAAAAAAAAAATTCATTTAATTTTCTAGGTCAAACATGTGCGTTGTTTGGCACATTTAAATGGTCCTACAGGGCGTATGATGAATATTATTAATCAACAGAGTATCCACTGTTGTTTCTGAAAGCGGGCTTTTGCAGATCGAAAATCATGTCAGTCAAGAAATTAAAACGGGGAATCACCGACAATAACTGCTTTGGACGAAGTAGCATAGCCCTTCCTGTTCACTCTAGCAGCGTTTGTTGATATGGAAGGTGCTTTTAACAACGTGAAAGCTTCAGCAATATCAACGGCGCTGGTTGGGTTAGGGGTGGAAGAACCAATACGGAACTGGATCTCATGCCTACTTCTAAATCGTGAAATAACAACAGAGATGGGGGAGCAAAAGCTAGCAAGCAGATTTGTAGAGGAACACCTCAGGGGGGGGTTCTTTCGCCTCTGCTATGGCTCCTTACTATGAACGATATACTATTAAAACTCAGTACAAATGGAATAAAGGTTGTGGCGTATGCCGACGACGTGGCGATCCTTGTCTCGGGTCCCTTCCCTTCCGTGATGAGCGAGATCATGGGAAGAACGTTGGCAAAGCTAAGTAGGTGGGCACAAGAGTGTGGCCTAGGGCTGAATCCGGACAAAACGGAGCTTCTTCTCTTTACGAGGAAGTACAAGCCACCTACGTTCGAACTACCGATGCTGAATGGTCAGCAACTAACTCTATCTACCAGAACCAAGTACCTGGGGCTGATAATTGATTGCAAGCTAAATTGGAAGGAGTGCATCGAGGAGCGGGTGCGGAAGGCATGTATCGCCTTCTACGCTTGCAAATCGATGTTTGGTAAAAAATGGGGTCTAAAGCCGAAGATGGTGCTGTGGCTGTACGAGGCGGTGGTCCGGCCTGTGCTGACCTACGGCTCGGTGGTGTGGTGGGAAGCTCTTCGTAAGAACTACAATCTCGCCAGCTTGCAGAGGGTACAGCGCACTGCGTGCGTCGGCGCCACCGGGGCCTTGCGCACCTGCCCCACTGCGGCTCTGGATCCTATTTTGAACCTACTTCCAATTGACTTATATATACTTTCTACATCGGCACAAACCGCACTGAGACTCAGGGAGGCTGGGTGCTGGAAGGATACTCAGCATGGGCACAGTAGTATCCTTAACACCCTCCCAGAGGGAATAGTTAATAGCGCAATAGACTACTATCCTCACAAACTGAAGTTTGAGAGGAATGCCACCACGGTGCTTCCAAGTAGGAATGAGTGGAAAAAGGGCAGGGTCACAACGAATAGCAACTTTGAAGTGTATACAGACGGATCCAAGATGGATTCGGGGGTGGGAGCCGGCGTATTCTCGGCAGGTCTGAATATTTCAGAAGCATTCAGACTCCCGTCGTATAGCAGTGTGTTTCAAGCAGAGGTTCTTGCGATTGTTCAGGCGTGCAAATTGCTTGAGCAAAGGATCACTACTGGGAAAGTGGCTATCTTCACCGACAGCCAGGCGGCGATAAAGGCAATCGCATCGCCATACACAAGCTCTAATGCAGTTCATGCATGTAAACAAATTTTGGCTACGTTAGCTGAGGTTTTAGAAATATCCATTATCTGGGTCCCGGGTCATAAAGGGATCGAGGGTAATGAGAGGGCTGATGAGCTAGCACGGGCAGGCTCATCAGCAGAGAGCGAAGAGATATCTAGACTCGAAATTGGGGTACCCCTGGCAGTAGCCAAGGGGAATCTCCAAAAATATTTTCTCAATGAAGCGCAGCGGAAGTGGAAAGCTACTACTACATGTGCAATATCGAGAGCCACTTGGCCGAACTACAGCGAGAAGAGGACAACGGGACTTCTAAGCAGGTCCAGAGTAGACACCTACAAGCTTGTAGCAGTCTGCACGGGCCACTGGACGATAGGTACGCATGCGGAAAAACTGGGTATTCCGCATAATGACCACTGCAGAAGCTGTAAAGACATTAATGAAAAAGAGACCGTTGAGCACTTACTGTGTAAGTGCCCCGGTCTAGCCAGAACACGACTGAAAGTGTTTGGGACCCCTTTTTTGGAAAATCTAGGGAGAGTGTCCGAATTAGGGATCCCAAGCATCCTGGAGTTTATAAACAGCTCTGGGTGGTTGTAGCATATACTCACGGCAGTAGGTTTCTACGAGTTTTATGGCATCAAAACGGCTTTTAAAGCTAATTGGGCGACTTTGTCGCAGCCATTCCACCTACCTACCTACTGTTGTTTCTGAAAGCGGGCTTTTGCAGATCGAAAATCATGTCAGTCAAGAAATTAAAACGGGGAATCACCGACAATAACTGCTTTGGACGAAGTAGCATAGCCCTTCCTCGGCGAACGAAGATCACTCTCTATACCAAAAATCACTCACTATATCAAAAATTGTTGTACATTGTTGTTCCTGGCGTACACAACTTTAGTTTTTGAAGCAATCTAGTGTACTAATATGTATTGCATGTGGAATGTGGCAGTGGAAATGCAGCCAATAATGCGTTTTATGGGCAAGGATAACCGAGTGCCCAGGCAACTTAGTGATTGGGAAGAGCGATTGTGTCTGGCGCCATTACAATTTCATAAAAGAAAATAAAATACAATAAACCCCAAATTGTTTGACATCGTTTGGTTTTTTGTTGGCAAATTATTGCGTATTTAGTTTGTATGTAGTTCAATCGTTATTGTTGTTTATTTTGTATGATGTAATCAGTCGCCACAGTTCTGAGTAATAAGGATAAGTTTGTATGTATGTTAATGAGGATAAATCAATTCTGAGTATATTTACACAAGTGCGCTTAAATTTTTTTAATATTGACTAAAGAATGGAAATTTTTTTAAATTGAAAAACTGGCAAAGCACAATTGGTGTACGTACAAATAACAAACTAAAAGTATAAAGGAAATGATGCAAAATATATGAGAGTTAATGCTCCATCTTCCCTTTCATATTCCTGATATTACGCGTATTTCTGTTCGTACTCTTTTTTTTATTAAACAGCTCCACGACGTCGTCTTAGCCGTCTAGTGCTATAAAATATTTGTCTGCATCAGTCGATATTACATAGAATACCACCCTACGCTAAGGAGATCTGTCATACCATTGTTTGATTCCCACAATGTATAAATATATTTCCGGGCTACCCGCGTCCACATTCATGAAAAGACAATGAGTGACATATTATTACCCTGGTTTAACTATAATAAAAGAAAACCAATATCAGCAACTTTCATTTCATGCCTATTTTATACCACTTCTTCCCAGAGATATCCGAATCCACACTGTAGTCGATATATCTAGAACTTTGGTACCCTTGCAAACCTGGACCCTTCATAAACTCACTTGAAACTTGAATTCAGTGACATACGCACACCCAGAAGAACCATACATACAAGATGTAGGAATGAATAAAATTCATATACCGGTAGGTATCTAAAAACAGTGACTCATAAAGCTATTCTAAACAATATACGTTGAGCTGAGAAATTACTTTCCAATACAAATTTGAGTTGGAGGTGGGTGGGTTAAACACAACAAGCTAATGCGCCTATAAATAGGCAACGAAAATTTGAAAGGAGAATTAATACTAACTTTGTTAGAAGTTTAGGTGTTTTCCTTTCCTTCTAATGATATTTTAATTTGATGCTAAAGTTTGGGAGCAATAACCCACAAAAACCCTGGGGAGTATTTTACACTGAGCTATTAATTATATAAACAATAGGGGGATTCATCAATTCATCAAACCCTATAAACACCCTATACACGGTTAAAAAAAATGAGCTTAAATTTTAAACCCGTCTAAAGTTTAAAAAGAATTTAAATTTGTTTTGGTTTCGATTTAAGATCTAAATGAAAAAGTAGTATACATTTGTATACCCCACCTTTTTCAGTTGATATTCAGAAAGTTACAATTGATATTCAGAAATCCAAATGTATATGAAAAAATTTCAAATTCACAGTACAAAGAGCTTTTCTGAATATGAATTATAACTTTCTGAATATCAAATGGAACTTTCTGAATATTAATTTTAATTTTCTGAGTATCAAATGGATCTTTCTGAATATTAATTGCATTTTCCTGAATATCAAATGTAAATTTTGAATATGAATTGTAATTTTCTGAATATGAAATGGAAATTCTGTATATTAATTGGAACTCTCTGAATATAAACTGAAAAAGGTGTAGTACTAGTACAAAGGTATTATAATTTGGTCCACATAACGGTACTACGTAACGCCACAAAATAATCGAGATAGATATAGAATTCCATATATGAAAGTTCTTAGGTTGGAAAAAAAGATCAAAAAGGCATGTCCGTCCGTCTGTCCGTGTGCACGATAACTTGAGATATTTCCATGAAATTTTGTATACAGGTTACTTTCTGTCCAAGGTATGTATGTTGCTATTGAAAATGGGCGAAATCGAATGATCCCCACGCCCCGTTTTTCGATATCGAAAATTTCGAAAATCACCTAAATTTACATAATTCGGTACGGAAATGGCTAAAATGATAGAGTTTAGTAGGATGAAGCTTAGACCGGGTCGAAAAACATGTTTGCAATTACCCCCTAGGATGAAAGAAGACCCTGCGGTGAATTTGGGATGATCAACATTTTCGTCCTGCGAAGGTCCTAAAAACAGCCAAAATCGATTTTTATTCACAACTTTTTTATTTATAATCCGATTGGAAAGTTTGATATATCGTTAAATAGGTATGTTTTAGTACTACGAGTACATATCTCCTGAATGTCCTTTTACTAAAAAAAACACTGATCATCTTTAGTACGACCAAAGTGTGCTTTACGTGATTTTGCATTCGTCTGTTACGTTGTTTTGCATAAACACCGGCGAATTGTTTTCGTGATTATCTTTCTTTTAATGGATCTTAAGTGGACCTCTGACTATTTTGATTTTGTATTGCATTATCATCGAGAAGTTAATTTGGTTTTGTGTTTTTCCGAAAGGGTGGATACACCTTTTTCAGTTTATATTCAGAGAATTACAATTCATATTCAGAATTTTCATTTCATATTCAGAGAATTACAATTCATATTCAGAATTTTCATTTCATATTCAGAAATTTTAATTCTGATACCTCAGCGAGTTTCTCAAGAAACGGTCGACTGCTAAACGCGGGACAATGGCACAGCAGATGATGAACACTTTCCTCCTCCTCAATACATCTGCAGCTGCGACAATAATCATTCGACATTATGCCCATTCTGGCACCGTGCATGCCTATAAGACAGTGCCCTGTTAGGACCCTTACCAGATGAGATATTCGATTTGTTAAGGGACAGCATGGAATTTGTACGTCCTCTGTTATAGGAAGGCCAGGTTAGCCTGGATATCTCGCAAGCCGAGAGCTCCGACCAGAGCATGTTTGCTATTCTAATTGTATGTGTGCTGACACTAAATTTAAAAGAGGCCATGGGTATGTCTACCAGACTGTTTCCTGGAAGGAGATGGGTGGTGGACCCTCGTCGGGCCAGCTCGTCCGCTCTGCAGTTACCTTCAAATAATGCTAATACTGAAGTGCTGACCCATCTCGTTGAGAAATCTTTGATATTCAGTTAACGACACATGAGTTCAGGGCTTTAAGTGCTGCCTAACTTTCTGAGAAGATGTAAATCCATTTGCCATTTTGGGGGATAGACACCAAGCTTTTTTTCACCGCACCGTGTATTGCCAGCAATTCCGCTTGGTACACGCTACAGTGGTCGGGAAGATGGAAGGAGATCTCTAGTCCCAGATGCGGTGAAAAGATATCGCCCCCCACCTTCCCCTCAAGCTTGGAGCCATCAGTGAAAAAGTTGATGGCGCCACGAACCGTATGTGGTCTGTTATCCCATTCTACTTTTGTTGGTATTATCACCTCGTAGTTCCTGACAAACACGTTGTTTGACGCGCAGTAGTCAGTATGTGGTTAACAGGAGCGTGAGTGCCCAAGATTGAGGCGTGCCCATTTTGTCGGGGTGGACCCAAGGGCCCCAGTTATGCAGAGTTCCGAACTCATTCGTACTTTCTGTAGTTGCTTGAGGTACGTACTCTTAGTTAGTGAACAACGCGCACGTTGCCTATTTAACTCGTTCTGTTATGTTGTGACTCCACAGTAGCTTCCTGTCTAGAATAACTCCTAAATATTTGACTTTATCACTGAATGCTAAATTAGTGCCTCCAATTTTTGGTGGTGTAAGGTTTGGAATTTTGTACCTTCTAGTGAAGAGGACTAGTTCGGTTTTCTCGGGGTTAACCCCTAAACCTGATGACTTTGCCCAGTCACATATTTTAGATAAGGCTGTTTCCATTACAAAGGTTTTGAGGGAATTTCCCCCGTGTGATAACGCAGATATCAGCGACGTACGCGATCACTTGGTGGCCTTCCGATTCGGGTACTTGAAGGTCGGTTAAACTCAAATCCCAAGAATATCCGTACGTCAAAATTTCGTCTTAAAATTCTATTGCCACTCCAACAACAAAATGTATCATTAAATTTTGATTACTTTTGATTGCTCTTAATAAATTATTACTTATTTTTGTGTGCTAAATATATATCGATTCATGTATGCGTAAATGTGTGTGTGTAAACATCTTTCACTCTGTTGCCAATAAGCAATCAAAAAAAAAAATAAAAAAACAGAATAAAGAATGAATGAACAAAAAATACGGTGCAATTGTTTTGATTTGATCTCAATTCTAACCTGTACAAGTACAACAAATACATAAATACATAACAACAGACATACATACATACACACCTAAATACCTACATAGCAATCTATTGTACGAAATTGTTGAAGCAAATATCAAGAGTGGCGGCTACAAATTATAAAAATCCATCTAAATATGAATGTTTGTTTGTGTGAACAGATTTAGTTGCACAGAAATAAATTTTACGAATTCATGCTATTTACATTTAGCTGGTGTACCGAACGCGAAAAAGCTTCGTGGTAGGTGTAGCATACTTTGCGGGGTAAAGCTAGGCAGGCAGGATACGAAAATGGATAAATATAAAAATAAGTACTTGTATGAGATTTTGTGAGTGTCACTTGAGGGTGTGTGGGTTTGTGTGTATGTACTCTGCAAAAAATACGATTAGTCAGGGATGGCTCCGGGCTTAGTCGCACGGGTGGATGAGACTATTGGCAGTTCTGATCACTTTGTATAGGCTGAACTGTTCACATTTGTTTGAGCATATGCTATGGAGAGATGGAATGTACCTAATTATAGCTAAACCGGTTCGAAAGGACTAATCCACTTTATACGCAAATGGGTACCTTGACTTCTAATTGTATGATACAAAAACTAAAATTTACTAAATCGCCTTTTGAGTATGCTACACAAATTACAGTTAGCTTATGTATACCAAACTATACCCCACCGAGGACAAAAGGAATTAATCAACGATAACTCTCTTTAAAAATCAATCGCACAATTTTTTGAAGGGTATGTTTGTGTTCTCTGGCGTGCTGCTATGTGTTGGTGTTTCGATGGGCGCCTTTTGACGGAATTTTCAGATTTTTCAGCATACACATTAAGGTGGGTTTCTAGATAGGATTTGGGTTCAGGAAAAAACGTTCCACTACGCATACCCCAAAAAATAATTTTCTTCAAAATCAAAGTCGAAAAAATCAAAAAAATTCGAAAATTATTTTTGCGGTATGCGTATTGGACCTTTTTTTCCTGAGCCCAAAACCTATCGAAGAATCGATGCCGCGATATCGGTTAATAAATCGACCCACCTTAATACACATACTTACCTACACATTTGTACGATTTGATGCGAATTTGTATGCAAATATCTCAAGAGTGCTCCACCAGGCATGTAACGACTACCCTGCAGCGAAAGCAACTAGTTGAAAACTAATTTACAACTAGTTGGTGCACCGGGCCCAACTAGTCAATGTTCTGTATTTTTTCAATATAAGCAACTGGTATTTTTTACGTGCTGATGTCCTACGAAATGTCAATTGTCAGCTTTCGACCAGAACATACCAGTCATCTACTAGTCATGATATACTAGAATTATACTAGTTGTAAAATACTAGTTTCATACTAGTTCTACCTGGACTAGTATGATTTCCATAAAATGAACTAGTCCACATTCTAATCCAAAAAGGACTAGTATGAAATATACTAATCCTATACTAGTCCAAAAACATTGACCCTGGACAACCAAAATTTTCATGCCTTAGCCTTTATTTTATCTTTTGCCTTTATTTTCATGTTTATTCTTAAGAAAGCAGCGACTATTTGTATTTACCATATCACGAAAAAGCATCTATGAATTATAAGACAAAAATAAGCAAACGAATCGAATGAATTTTGTATTTTTTAACTGGCATGATTTCATCCAGAAAAATCTAGTTGTATACTAGTATGAACTGGATATTTCCTGACTAGTATGAGTTCATCCAGAAAATTCTAGTTCTATACTAGTATTTTTCTGACTAGTTTTAGGTTTCGCTGCAGGGTACTTCTTTAGAATCAAAGAGTGATCCCAAACTAACCATACTTCATTCACAAAGGGCAGTCCAATTAATGTGGCGATATCACAGTACGATTTGATTTTGATGATTTACTCCAGCTTTTGTTGACGTTCTGAGTTCTCGATGGATCATCTAAAGGAGAATAAATTGGAATCTATCCTCCATGTATTACATATCTCTTGTATGACAAGAATATACCTACTAGCGTGGGCCTAAAGAATTTAACAAACTTTCTTCTTTTCATTTAATATACGGAAATCGTATTCTTAATGTTATGTTTACATACTCCATGAAATATATTTCCTCAGCTCAACTTAAATGCCAATTTCAAACCAAAAAAATATTTAATTGGATATTTACGTATATTAGAGTGACCCGCAAAGAAAGTGCGCACAGTAACGGAAGGAAAGTTTGACGTCGAGAAGCTGCGCACGACACAGACAGCTGACAATTTCTCCACTCGACTCTCACACCTGCTATCGGAGAGCAATCCTCGACCTAACGATGCAACCGAGCAATGGAAGCATATCTCTCACTCATTACGTACTGCCGCTGAGGCCACTATAGGGTTCCAGCGAGCCCGCAAAAACAACTGGTACGATGAGGAATGCAGCACTGCCTCGGACAAAAAGGACGCTGCCTACAGGGAGACGTTACGAACGGGCGCAACCCGCAGTGTATGGCAACGCTATCGTGAGGCAAAGAAGGAAGAGAGACGCCTTTTCAGAAAAAAGAAACGTGAGGCCGAAAGGCGTGAGTGTGAGGAGCTTGAGATGCTGGCTGACAGGAATGATGCCCGAAAATTCTATGAAAAGATCCGGCGGATGACGGAAGGTTTTAAGACCGGGGCAAGTTCCTGTAAGGACAATAATGGCGACCTGGTAACCGACGTACAGAGTGTACTTAAATTATGGAGGGAGCACTTCTCCTCACTGCTAAATTGCGAGGGAGACGTCGAACCCGATACCCCAATCCCTGACGATGGAAAAGTCGTCCCACCACCTGACTATGATGAAGTGAGGATAGCTATATCCCGGCTCAAAAACAACAAAGCGCCTGGAAAAGACGGACTACCCGCCGAGCTGTTCAAACACGGAGGCGAAGAGCTGGTAAAAAGCATGCATCAGCTCTTATGCAGAATATGGTCAGACGAATGCATGCCTCCAGATTGGAATTTAAGTGTGCTCTGCCCAATCCACAAGAAAGGCGATCCCGCTAACCGCACCAACTACCGCGGAATCAGCCTTCTTAATATCGCATATAAGGTTCTTTCTAGCGTATTGTGTGAAAGACTGAAGCCCATCGTAGACAAGCTGATTGGACCTTATCAGTGTGGCTTTAGACCTGGTAAGTCTACCATCGACCAGATTTTCACGATACGCCAAATCCTGGAGAAGACCCATGATAAAAGAATCGACACACACCATCTCTTTGTCGATTTCAAAGCCGCTTTTGACAGCGCAAAAAGGAGTTGCCTGTATGCCGCCATGTCTGAATTTGACTTCCCTGCAAAGCTTATACGGCTTTGCCAAATGACGTTGAGCAATACTAACAGCTCCGTCAGAGTCGGGAAGGACCTCTCTGAGCCATTTGAAACCAAACGAGGCTTCAGACAGGGCGACTCCCTTTCGTGCGATTTCTTCAACCTGATGCTGGAGAAGATAATTCGAGCAGCAGAGCTAAACCGCAATGGTACAATCTATTACAAGAGCGTGCAATTGCTGGCGTATGCCGATGATATTGATATCATTGGCCTTAACAACCGCGCCGTAAGCGCTGCCTTCTCTGGACTGGATAAAGAAGCGAAAAAAGTGGGTCTTGCGGTCAACGAGGACAAGACGAAGTATTTGCTGTCATCAAAGAAAGAATCGGCGCACCTGCGCCTTGGCAGCCACGTCACTGTTGATAGTTACAAATTTGAAACTGTGAGGGACTTCGTCTATTTGGGAACCAGCATTACCACCGAAAATAATATCAGTCTAGAAATCCAACGGAGAATCACTCTTGCGAACAAGTGCTACTTTGGACTGAGTAGGCAATTGAGAAGTAAAGTCCTCTCTCGAAGAACAAAGATCACGCTCTATAAGTCTCTCATCATACCTGTCCTGATGTATGGCTCAGATTCATGGACAATGTCAAGAGAAGATGAGATGGCCCTTGGAGTATTTGAGAGAAAAGTTCTCCGGAAGATTTATGGTCCTTCCCGTGATGCCGACGGTGAGTATCGAAGGAGATTTAACGATGAGCTGTACGAGCTTTACGCAGATCTGACCATAGTCCAGCGAATTAAAGCCCAAAGGCTCCGCTGGCTGGGTCACGTCATGCGAATGGACAAAGAAGCTCCAGCCCAGAAGGTTTTCCAATCGTCACCCAGATGGAAACAACAGGTGGAGGATGACTTGAACTCCCTTGGGGTTTCCAATTGGCGTCAGTTATCGCTAAAAAGGAATGACTGGCGTGCTTTGATAGGCGACGGCCAAAATCGCTTAGGCGGTTAAGCGCCAATAAATGAATGATGATGAGAGTGACCCGCAAAGCAATTAAATTTTTCTACTCTCACAACACCGGGAAGAAAAGTCCATGAAGAGATGTAATTCCAGTATCATTGAAACGTATGTCGGTTCCTGCAGCGCGTGGGTAAATTTTTCTCAAAAAACACATTTTCATACAATCCCGAAAATTGCTTCACAATACCGTCGGTATTTACAGCAATAGACTACAAGTCAAAAAGCAACAAAGAGTTTACATTTTTTCCCAATTTTTTATTTTTTCATTTCGCCCAATTTCAATGTTAATCTGTTTTGCGTGCAGAATAATTTCACAGGTCCTTTTTAACATTAATCATGAGTCAAACCATGTCAACTGTGTCAAACAAATTTTTTATGATTTTTAAAAGCCATACATTTGTGTAGCCTAAGACAGAACAAAAAAAAAACACATATAACCTTTTTTGGAAATTCCGCATGGTTTTCAAGATTTTCAAAAATATAGAATTTTGCACCGTTTTAAAGAAAAATTCATAACTCACGAGTCGTTTGACATATATGGACGAAATTTTTTTTGGTATTAGGTATATTTTCAAAATAATTTTTGCAAAAAAAAAAAATAATTTTTTATAACAATTATTAAAACATTTTTAAATGCCTCCTATAGCTACTATTGCAATTACATTTTACACAATTGTCTTCGAACTCTTACATATCTGTTTCAAAAAGAAAAAAATTGTAGTTCCTTTTCAGACAGTCGGTATCGAATTTTTTGTCACGAATAGTGCAAGAAAATCTTATGTGACTCAACATTTAACAATGACATTTTAATTTTGATAAAACAATTCACATTATTTCAATTTTTCTAAAATTTTATGGTTTATAACAAAACAAATATTTTCAATCAAAAGTTTTAATAATGTCAAAATAACAATTTTGATCTTGATTTAACAATTCAATAGTCGATATGAATTTCAAACCAACACTGTCACTGTTCAATTTCGCAATGTCATTCTTGGCATTTCCAACACTACTTCATTCATCAAAAAAATTTAGAATTGTTCTTTTTTAAGTCACGTGAGGCACCCTAATGTAAAATTGCTGTGTGCATACAAGTTACATTTTTTTCTTATTACCTACACGGTTAAAAAAATTAGGCTAAATTTTAAACCCGTCAAAAGTTTAAGCGATTTTTTAAACTTTTTTTGGAATATCTAAAGCCTTCAAAAAGTTTAAGAAGAGTCGGCTGTGACCTTTGAGCGCTGTCGTTCAAATCCTGCCAAGTGCCACATTTATTCAATTTTATTTTATTCTTAAAACTTTTCGGTTTAAAATCAAACTTTTTGGTTTGAAATTTAAAAATTTTCGATTTAAAATTAAAACTTGTTGGTTTGAAAATAAAACTTTTCGGTTTGAAATTAAAACATTTTGGTTTGAAAATAAAACTTTTCGGTTTAAAATTAAAACTTTTTGGTTTGAAATTCAAAATTTTTGGATTTAAAATTAAAAACTTTTCGTGAATTTTGATACTAAGAGAAAATTGACAAAGATTTACACAGCGCTGGATACCATGACGCGTTTCGGAGTTTCCAGGCTCCACATCAGATGGTTTTTCGGACACAGAACTACTGCGTCTGCACCGAAGCGGTTAAAGCATTTGCTTTGCTTTTCGGTCTATAATTTTGGTTTTGTTTTCATCTATTCTTGAAAGCTTATTCAAGATTGAATTTTGCCCACAACATTTACAGTATCTCACAGTCAATTTGAGCCACTAAAATGTTTTTGAATTTCATTAGACTGGGTACTAAAATAGTAGTTCTAAAATTTTTTAATTAAAATATAGCCAATTATACAACAGAAATCAAACACAAAATTTCTTTAAAAATTTTCACAAAGTTTAGGGGAATTTTTCAAAATTTGAAAAACGGCCTATAAAATTTTCAACATTTTTTTTTTTATGTATGGAAGAAATTACTAAACACTCTCGACGAAAAAAAAGTCTTAAAAATCAGGGAAAATTTTGAGCTACTTCTAGCTTGCACATTTGAAATTGACTGGCCTACAAAACTGCGTATTCAGAAATCCGCTAGAAATTCTAGAAATTTTGAAAAATTTCCCTGAACTTTGCGTAAATTTTTAAGGAATTTTTTTTTTTTTTTTGTTGCTGTTGTATAATTGGCTATATTTTAAGTAGAAAATTTTAGAACTACTATTTTAGTACCCAGTCTAATGAAATTCAAAAACATTTTAGTGGCTCAAATTGACTGTGAGATACTGTTTGTGTGCGATGTAGCTCAGTGGTAGAGCAGACGGGCATGATTCGGAGAGTATTGGTTCGAGTCCCACCCAAAGGACAAAATATTATTTTTCTTTAAAAAAAATGTTAAAACATTTCTAGTTTGAAATTGAAACCCGCTTCATTTAACCAATTTTCTTGAAAACTGGTCCAGTTTAAATTTAAAACCAAATTTGGATTGGTCATAAATTTAGTCCAAAAAAGTTAAAAATTTAGGCTAAAATTTTTAACCGTGTACGGATGTAACCACAAAGTGCTTTTTTGCTTTGTAATTTCTTACTAATTTTACTTCTAGATTTTTTTCCTGCCTTCCACGGTTTACTCACCATTTTTTATTGTTTTAGTTTTTTAGTTGCTGCAGTTGTCGCGATTATTTCAGCTTTTGTCTACGCTGTGCCTTTGTTTTCAGTATTTTGATTGTTTCCCCAAAGGATATGCACAGCTTACGCCTACTTAATTTGTTTTTTTTTTGCTTTTCGCGTTGCTGCTGCAGTAGATACAAATTTCTTTCGTTTATCTTATTTTCACAGCCACTTGCATTTGCACTTTGCACACACACACACAATGTTGGTATAACGAACAAGAATAATACGTAATTGTACTTTTAGTTGTTGTTTTAATTTTTTTCTTCACACGTTAATATCGCAAAAATTCGTTTGAATTAAAAATAAATTCAATTAATTCACTTATGGAAATTGAAACATTTCTATTTTCCGTTTCTACTTTTCGTTGTTAAATTTAATTCGTTTGAACAGGCTCTATTCACACACTTGTATGTATTACGACTAGTACCGTTAGCGATGTCAAGTGAAAAAGCCTTTTTTCAATTAAGCTCTTTTCCTCCTGTATCCGTATTGTATGTATGTATGTGTGTTTTTTCTGTTTTTTTTTTTTTTTTGTGTCGTCGACACTCTTCGGGTGACACAATCTGTTTGTTCGCTGCGTGTGTTTGTGAGTAGTGGCGCTGGTGTGACGGCAGCGTAAAACGATTATTCTTCTTGTGGGTGGTTGGGTGGTGTGGTGATGGCTCTTTGGCAGTTCTTAGATACACAGCATATTATAGGCGACGTTGCGTAGTGTGAAAAATAAAAAAATATACACCAAGGAAGTGAAAAAAAATCAGGCTTTACTCGAAAAATTTTAAGAAAAGGCAAGAGCCTGACTATATTTGAGGCAGCCAAGAAGAC
This sequence comes from Campiglossa producta, assembly GCA_964058755.1. Taxonomy (NCBI): domain Eukaryota; kingdom Metazoa; phylum Arthropoda; class Insecta; order Diptera; family Tephritidae; genus Campiglossa; species Campiglossa producta. The sequence continues at coordinate 32,185,428 of CAXKVI010000001.1, read as the reverse complement.
TTTCTTCTTTTTCAATTTTACACTTGTTATAGAAGTGCATTACACAATAGCAACAACTTCACTTTGAAAGCACGTTTCAATGATTTAATAAATTCTTCAAGCGAATTTCCCCTTTTTAGGTATTTTTCTTATTTAATTGAAATTTTTTCAATTTTTCAAATATTCTACTAGCTTCAAAAATTCCAATTTAGTTTTATTAAATTTTTTCCACAATTAAGCAATTTAGCCGTTCCTTCTTGCTTGGGAAGACCATAGAATTGAACTGAAAATTTCACCACCGCATCGATTGTCACAATGTGCCCACTAACGTGCTACAGCTACTAACTAATTGTTATGCTACCGACCGATATGTCGCCACTGTGTACTTTTGTTATTGGAGCTATCGTCATTGCTCATATTCATTACTGCAGAAATTTAACAGCGCGCCTTCGTACTATCTAAATACATATGCAAATATATTTTTCTTATTCACCACGCCATTCAATGCGCTTCACAAGTTCGCAAAGTTGCAGAAAAAAAATCATATCAACAAACTTGAATGAGTAAAATACTAGCAAGCATTACTGCCTACCAACACAACAAACCCACCTTCAGCTACATATTCATTTACCGTTACGCATCAAAAGTTTTCAGAGCGCAAGTACAAAAAGCATTGAGCGAGCAGCGGCATCAACACCGCATGAGTGGCATTCGGAGCGCATGCAAAACCCCACACATTCGAAGCATCATTCTTATCTATGTAGTATTCACACATTTTCCGATTTATACCGGTTTTACAGTTTGCATGTCGAGCATTTGTTTGGCGCACAATTTTTACTTGCCTTCAGTTAACAGTGCTCAGGGAGTTACGCATACGCTGCGTACCTACAACAGAATGGCTAATTTAACAGGCTGTTAATTAGCAGTGGCTGTTGCTGTGTGAATTACAGTGGCGTTGATAACTAAATGTTTATGTAGCATAGTTGAGCAGGGTGCATTAATTTTTGGTGCATTGAAAAGTTGAAAACATATGAGTGAAAATTTTTGATGTGTAAACATCTTAACGCTGGGGAGTCATCCAGTGTAGGCATTTTAGGCGGTGTAGGCATTGTAGCAGGCGATTGTATTGTATAGGCATTGTAGGCAGTGTAGGCGGTATAGGCATTGTATTCAGGGTCGATTGTATTGTATAGGCATTTATTTTCGGGACTGTTTCGGGATCGTTTTGGGATTATTTCAGGATTATTTTGGGATCGTTTCGGGATAGTTTTGGGATCGTTTCGGGATCGTTTCGAGATCGTTTTAGGATCGTTTCGAGATCGTTTTGGGATCGTTTCGAGACTGTTTCGGGATCGCTTTGGACTTGTTTCGGGATAGTTTTGGGATCGTTTCGTGACCGTTTCGGGATCGTTTCAGGATCGTTTTGGACTCGTTTTGGGATCGATTCGGGACCGTTTTCCGGATTACTGATGTGTAAACATCTATGCACTGGAAGTCTTTCACACCAAGTCACGCTGTATGTAGTGTAGTGTGTACGGTGTAGGTGTAGTATGGTGTATGATGGCTGTAGTTTGTAGGGTGTAGGCTGTAGTGTATAGGCTGTAGGATGAAGTAGGCTATAGGCTGTAGGTTGTAGGCTGTAGGTTATAGGTTATAGGTTGTAGGTTGTAGGGTGTAGGCTTTGAGCTGCAGTGTGTTGACTTTAGTGGGTATGCGGTAGTGTGTAGTGTATATGACTCAAAGATAAGTCATAAATGACTCATAGACGGGTCATAAATGACTCATGGACGTGTTTCAAATGACTCTTGGATGAGTCATTTTTGAATCACCCAAGAACCAATTATTACCCGCCTATGAGTATGAGCTGGTAAAAAGCATGCATCAGCTCTTATGCAGAATATGGTCAGACGAGTGCATGCCTCCAGATTGGAATTTAAGTGTGCTCTGCCCAATCCACAAGAAAGGCGATCCAGCTAACCGCACCAACTACCGCGGAATCAGCCTTCTTAATATCGCGTATAAGGTTCTTTCTAGCGTATTGTGTGGAAGACTGAAGCCCATCGTAGACAAGCTGATTGGACCTTATCAGTGTGGCTTTAGACCTGGTAAGTCTACCATCGACCAGATTTTCACGATACGCCAAATCCTGGAGAAGACCCATGATAAAAGAATCGACACACACCATCTCTTTGTCGATTTCAAAGCCGCTTTTGACAGCGCAAAAAGGAGTTGCCTGTATGCCGCCATGTCTGAATTTGACTTCCCTGCAAAGCTTATACGGCTTTGCCAAATGACGTTGAGCAATACTAACAGCTCCGTCAGAGTCGGGAAGGACCTCTCTGAGCCATTTGAAACCAAACGAGGCTTCAGACAGGGCGACTCCCTTTCGTGCGATTTCTTCAACCTGATGCTGGAGAAGATAATTCGAGCAGCAGAGCTAAACCGCAATGGTACAATCTTTTACAAGAGCGTGCAATTGCTGGCGTATGCCGATGATATTGATATCATTGGCCTTAACAACCGCGCCGTAAGCGCTGCCTTCTCTGGACTGGATAAAGAAGCGAAAAAAGTGGGTCTTGCGGTCAACGAGGACAAGACGAAGTATTTGCTGTCATCAAAGAAAGAATCGGCGCACCTGCGCCTTGGCAGCCACGTCACTGTTGATAGTTACAAATTTGAAACTGTGAGGGACTTCGTCTATTTGGGAACCAGCATTAACACCGAAAATAATATCAGTCTAGAAATCCAACGGAGAATCACTCTTGCGAACAAGTGCTACTTTGGACTGAGTAGGCAATTGAGAAGTAAAGTCCTCTCTCGAAGAACAAAGATCGCGCTCTATAAGTCTCTCATCATACCTGTCCTGATGTATGGCTCAGACTCATGGACAATGTCAAGAGAAGATGAGATGGCCCTTGGAGTATTTGAGAGAAAAGTTCTCCGGAAGATTTATGGTCCTTCCCGTGATGCCGACGGCGAGTATCGAAGGAGATTTAACGATGAGCTGTACGAGCTTTACGCAGATCTGACCATAGTCCAGCGAATTAAAGCCCAAAGGCTCCGCTGGCTGGGTCACGTCATGCGAATGGACAAAGAAGCTCCAGCCCAGAAGGTTTTCCAATCGTCACCCGAATTCGGCAGCAGAGGAAGGGGGAGGCCTCGACTGAGATGGAAACAACAGGTGGAGGATGACTTGAACTCCCTTGGGGTTTCCAATTGGCGTCAGTTATCGCTAAAAAGGAATGACTGGCGTGCTTTGATAGGCGACGGCCAAAATCGCTTAGGCGGTTAAGCGCCAATAAATGATGAATGATATGAGTAATTTTTGACTCACCCATGGGTCATTTATCACTCATGCATGAGTCATTTTTGACTCATTTAAGAGTCATTTTTACTCATTTACGAGTCATTTTTGACTCATTCATTTGTGATTTTTTACTCATTTAAGAGTCTTTTTTGACTCATCCATGAGTCTTTTATGATTTATCCATTAGCCATTTACGACTCGTCTATGAGTCATTTATGACCCGTCTTTTAGTCATATGCTACCGTTCTATAAATGTATATGTATTTGGCTTATAGGAGTTTTTTATAGAAGAGTTATCAAGAGAAATAAATAAACGAAAGTTCCTGTTCTTTTGAAAAACACAAAAATATATAAAAAAAATTGTGTGCACAATACACATGTTTACTCAACAAACTTCACGAGTACTTGGTACTTAAGCCTTTTTTTTAAAACGTTCACTATCTCTAAAATTTTCATTTTGTCTATCATTCACTAACATTTTGTCGAGATATTTTCTCTGTCAAAAGAGTAAATGCAGTTTTATGGCTAGTTAAATTTTAGTATAAAAAGATACCAATCTCAAGCCTCTAACTAAATTACTTGATTTTTGGCATTTTTTTTTTCAACAAATTTCTTTGCTATTTATGGAAATGCTTTGAGTAAGCTAACTGTTGGACGGCCAAAATCGCCTAGGTGCTTAAAATCTGACATGTTTCACGCCCCAAGGGTCACACTTTTCAGAATTTTCGAAGATAAAGAAGTCGGGCTAGAACACTGCGTTTTCAGTTTTTTGATGAAATGAAAAAAAAAAATAAAAATAATAACACAGTTATTGGATAATAGTCAACAAACGGACTTTGCGATCTACCAGTTTTTATGAAAAAAAAATTCAGCCTTTGAAATTTTAGTAAAGTATGTTTTTATTAATATGACCCATAGCTTCTTTCCTGTTTAATTTTTTACGATCTTAAACTTAAAATTGATGGGACACCGTATTCGATAATATTTTATCACATCAGCTATACCGCACCAAATCATTTTAAGTGCATATGATATTACATCATACCTCGTCTTAACATGCCATCACACAATATCAAGGCATGTGTGTTTACGACATTTGAGTTGCGGATTTGTGTTGGAATGGATGTGTTCACCGAATTTAATAAAATATTATTACATCAAATAATATTATCCCACCACATCATATCAAGTTCTTATGCCATGACATCATATCGCCTCCTGACATGACATCACATAATATCAACGCATGCGATTTGATGACTTTTGAATTGCGGATTTGTGTTGGAATCGATGTGTTCTCCGAAGTTAATAAAATATTATTACATCAAATTGTATTATTCCACCACATCATATTAACTTCTTATGACATGACATCATATCGCCTCCTGACATGACATCACTTAATATCAAGGCATGCGATTTGATGCCTTTTGAATTGCGGATTTGTGTTGGAATCGATGTGTTCGCCGAATTTAATAAAATATTATTACATCAAATTGTATTATTCCACCACATCATATCAATTTCGTATGCCATGACATCATATCGCCTCCTGGCATGGCATCACATTAAAAGAATCTTCGCTCCTCATGCCTTTTGCAACATGCGATATGATGTTGGGTTTGTGGAAATATTTTGCTGTGATATCGCCATTGGGAAAATTTTATTTTCCTAAAGTTTGTAACTACATAAGTGTATGTGAAAAAAAAATTGTTTAAATTTTTAATCAGTAACCATATCCTTGACAACAGAATCAAATTCCATAGACTTTTTGTTGGTCAAAACTTGCCAGCAGTCTATTAATAGCATCTGTATCGATAGAAATACCATAATTTTTCCTAGAAAACTCAAATCTATACTCTCTGTAATAATTTGTTCGTGCTTCTTCAGCTTCATCAATTAAATTCATATTTCAAAGGGTACTCGAACAGAAATCGGAAAATGTGGCTTTTTTTTGATAAATGCAGACCAAATCGAATTTGTTAAGGCTGATTTACAGGGTCGATTTTTCTAGTCGATTTTTGCCGTTCCACCGTGTAAATAGCAATTCGATCGATTCAAACCTTGTATTTGAAGGTAGAACGCAGTGGAACGACAAAAATCGGCCAGCAAATCGACCCGTGTAAATCTTCTTTAACATTTTATTTTTCAAATTTGAAAATCAGTTGATAAAATTTGTTATATTCCGATCTCCTAACAAAATTTGTGTGTGGAAATATTCTTACCAATACTCCACAATTGATATCAAAATAACCGTGGCAATCGTGTTGACAACGCCAATCTGTCTGGCATGCAATGAAAGCGTTACATAAGTAAGTATTGTATTCAAGTGTGTTTGTACGTTTGTAAGTACGTAAGTATGCATATGTGTGCCACAATCCCAAACACATTTTAGGGACACTGCCCGTCCAGGATGCTACCACAATTATTTATAAGCGTGAATTCAATGGTAAACACAAAAGAGGTGTCAAAGCGTACACACACACGCACATATCTCACACAAATGCTCGTACAAACCGAGTGTGTGTGTGTGTGTGTAGTATGCACGTTTATGCACCTAGATGTATGCAATGCGTGTGTGTGTGTTCATGTGGTATGTTCAGGTAAATTCAATTACTTTCGATGATCGTTTTTGTCTAATCGAAACGATGCACCGTACAGATGCGCAATCCAATTCAATGTGAAGAGCAACGCTTTGTCTATGAATTTTTATCAGCGACCAGGCTTATTGTCTCATTTTGTGGAATAATAAATACTTCAGAGTGCACTTCAATTGCGAAAGAACATTGCAAACGACGCATGTGACTAGTAAGAGGGAGTTGTTGAGTGTAGCAAAGAAGAAATAAAATAATGTAAAAAGTAGAAAGAAGACAATCCTTTTGAGATCTCAATAAAAGAACTTATTGTGGACAAATTTTTAGAGGATCCTTTTTCAAAACTAAAGCGAGCGCATATTTGTTTATGTGTGTGTGTGTGTAGCTCCCTTTAACGTGATTCTCTTTTTGACTTTTAACAGGAATCAATTTATTTTATGCGAAATAATCGTGTTGATGGTTACGTACTCGCCCCTTTTTTCCCGCCGCTATTCTATTTTATTATTGTCATTTTTGTTGGTTTGGTTGTATGTACATATGTATGTGGTTTTTGACTATTTGATATTGTGGTTGATTTTTGGTGCAATCTCATTCTGCTAAATAGTTGATCACATCGTTGGAATTGTTACAAATCGTCAGCAAATGTGTCAAAGGTACTTGGGAATGTGCAGCATTTTCCACCCTGCTGTGTTAGGTTTTTGTTTTAAGTCACCGTTTACACCATGATATTCCGTATGTATGTATGTTTGGTTGTATTTCTACATATATTATATAAATATATGCATGTTAATGCCATTTTTGGTCTCTCGATACTTCACATATCCTAAAGAAGGTGAAGAAGGGTGGAAGTAATTTTAATTTATGATGTCAATTTTGCATTGTGGTTTTGTCACCATGATTTCCATTGTCTAATTTTGAGCACTGTAAGCGGCTGGATTTTTGGTTTAAAGGCGTTTAAATGGCGTTTGTAGGCAATCGAATGCAATAACTTGTACTGATTTGCGTTTGAATGTATACCTATGTATGTTGTTGTTGTATGTACATGCAAGCAGTGATATCGCTGCAAAAAATGCGTTTAGTCTAGGATGCGCCTGGGATGAGCCAAATGGAGTATGCGACCAATGCCAGTTCTGGTGACTTTGTATTAGCCGAACTGTTTACATTTGAACCCATTTAAACACGAACGTGTACGAAAGGGCTAATTCACTTTTTAGCACTTCTAAAACATTTTTATATATATATACAAAGGACTCTGCGACAAACGCCAGTATTTAAATGTAGTCATTCAAGACTAATTTGGTGAAATTAATATTTATTTTATTTGATTTTATTGAATATAATTTTATTTATTTATTTTATTTTGTTTAATTTTATTTTATTTTTTGTGTTATTTTATTTCATTTAATTTAATTTTATTTATTTATTTTATTTAAGTTTATTTTATATTTTTTGTTATATTATTTTATTAACTTTAATTTTATTTTTTATTTTACTTAATTTTTTTATTTTATTTTATTTTTTATGTTATAAGTTTTATGGCCATTGATATGTAAATCTTAGGAAATTTTTAAGAACCTTCGTCCACAATAAGATATAGTTGATCTCATTGGCGCACCATATTTTTTTTTTTTTTTTTGTAAAATTAATATTTATTTTTTGTTTTGTTTTTTTTTTTCTTTTAATTATTTAATTTATTTAAATTTATTTATGAAAATGTGTTTTTTGAGAAAATTTTACCCACGCGCTGCAGGATGATACTGGAATTACATATCTTCATGGACTTTTCCTCCCGAGTCGAACTCAAAAAACACATTTTCATACAATCCCGAAAATTGCTTCACAATACCGTCGGTATTTACAGCAATAGACTACAAGTCAAAAGCAACAAAGAGTTTAAATTTATTTATTTTATTTTGTTTAATTTTATTCAATTTTTTGTTTTATTTTTTTTTTTTTTTTTTTTTTTTTTATTATTTTCTTTCCTTTATTTTAATTACTTTTTTTTTTTAATTTTATTTTATTTTTTTTTTTCTATTTTTTTTTTTTTATTTTTTTTTTTCTTTTTAATTTTATTTTTTTTTATTTTTTTTATTTTATTTTATTTTATTTTATTTTATTTTATTTTATTTTATTTTATTTTATTTTATTTTATTTTATTTTATTTTATTTTATTTTATTTTATTTTATTTTATTTTATTTTATTTTATTTTATTTTATTTTATTTTATTTTATTTTATTTTATTTTATTTTATTTTATTTTATTTTATTTTATTTTATTTTATTTTATTTTATTTTATTTTATTTTATTTTATTTTATTCATTTTATTTTTTTGATTTTTTTTTGATTTTTTAATTTTTTTTATTTTACTTTTTTTTATTTATTTTTTTTTATGTTATAAGTTTTAGTCATTGATATGTAAATCTTTGGAAATTTTTAAGTGGACTTTTGACCGTTTTTGAATAATTTTTTCTAAATTATTCTTGTTTTTATTATCGAACAAGTTTTTTGTTCAATTGTATCTTATTTTATTTTTTTTTCTTTTTTTATTTTAATTCATTTTACATGAATCGCCTTTGGTATAAAACGGCTAACTTTTTTAGTCCCCAGATTTTTTCTGGTTTTAAGGTGGTTAAATCTGAATTTTTTAAAGAATTTCGATTTTTTTTTTATCTTTTATGAACGTTTTTTGGTATAGTTGCCAAACACTTAAGATACAGATCAGGGTAAAACCTGTTGATGAGAATTAGGATAACATATGATCCAAAGGTTAAATCGATAGAATGAGTAATATAAATTTCGAACGCATTTCTATAAAGCAATGTTTAGCAAAATGGGGCTTTTTCATATTTTCACCGATATATCAGAAACTAGATATGTATGCCACAGGAAAATAGATGTGATATTCAGAATCAGGAGAAAATTTTACATTAACACAATGTTATCTCATTTTACGTAATTTTTTTGTCGAGCAGTGTTGACCTTCTTTGATTAATTAGGTTGGGATATACTCCCTCCCCCATGAATTCGCCACTGGTTGATCTGAAGTAGTATGTTAGGGACAAAGTTGGGATAGGAGAATTTGTGTAGCATATTTTTAGGTGCAGCAAGCAAGCTTGTCCGACCATAACGGAACAATGCACCCGTTCAGGCATAAGAAGGAGCAATTACTCTCTTACCCCCGAATTCTGTAAGCTGTCTCTAGTCACTAATAGAGACAATAGTCACTAATAGAGACAATTCGTGTTCCAATTCCATGTTGTCCAATTACAAACCTCAAATGACAGATCTCAATTTTGTGACTTGAGATGAGACAAAATTACAGAATTCCAGGGTTAATGGAACATGTTGAAACAAAAAGGGCCACTTCAACTCTTTATATGGATCTAAACTAGCATTAGTCGCAATGCTGCTTGGAGGCTCATCCCGGATGAATCCAAAATTAATCGTATTTTCCGAAGGGCCACGAATTGAATTAACAATTTTAACACATTATCAAGTATTTCATATTATAAACATTTTACTGCGTCAACATCGCTGATGTGAGAGTATCCAATAATGAAAAGAGTCCATGTTTCAATAAAAAGTGACTACACACGTACATATGTACATAGTAAATTATTTCTGGTTGTCATTATTCTTAGCAAAATATTTCAATTGTGGTAAGAAACTAAATAGATTTCTTAACAAATAAAGGACACATTTGAAAAATATTGCAGAAAATCGCTTATTGACGCATTTCGCTCGAAATCAAACAGATGTATGTATGTCTGTATGTATGAATAAAGACAATAAAGTGTCGGAGTGCGTTTGATGTTTTGTTGTTTCTCTTCCGACATCGCTGTCATACAAGCACAGTACTCAGCCACATCAGGCGATTTGTAAGAAGTCACCGACACATAGAAGTGACAATTGAACGCCTGCAATGATCTCACTTGATACCTGTTGACACCTTTTGAATAGCAAAGAAGTGATCTGCTAATTAATAAAATCCGATAAAAAAGCAAGCAGATAAAGAGTAACGAATTTATAGAAGTATTTATGTATTTCTGCGAAATATAGTCCCCATTGATATTATTAATAAAGGAAAATAAATCATCTAACTTAAAGATAGCAAGTTTTTTTATCTTCTATTTGTATGATCACAGCTTTGTTCACTCATTTTCAGGGAATTGTGGATTAAGTGATATTTTTGAGGTGATTTTAGGTTATGCCTTAATCAAACTTTGATCCAAAATTGTATTACGTAGAAGAAATAAATACAACAAAAACAAAAACTAAATGGTAAGACCCAAGACCTGGAAAAACTCCTGCCGGATCAATAATAGAATAGCGGGTTCTAGAAAAACTTTTTTCTAAAGATTTGTTGTTGTTGTTTTACACAGCCCTACAGAAAAGAAGTGCGATGTTTTACGGAGGAGACAGGTCAAGCTATATGATGTCTGACTACGGATCGTGTTCAGCGACCCAAAATCCATATGGTTTGACATGTCTCCTCTTTAGAACATCCCACTTTTTTTTCTGTGAAGCTGTGTTATTGATGATCTGCACATATTAATAACCTGTCTGTCTCCTGACATCTCGTATTTAAATACACTTGCTGAAGCGGGGGTGTTGCAAAGATTCCCGCTCGTACTACACAGGTTATTTTGGATCCGCTCGTGAAAAGTGAAATGTCGAATTTCTGTGTAAATCCTAGGAGCGATGAAGTAAGTCCGTTTTAGGTAAACAAGCTAGTATTAGGAATTTTTTTCGCGACGAGCAGATATCTCAATCGATTTGAACTCAAGAACAGTGTTGCCACTTTACACATTATTTCACAGCATAAACATTTTTTTTCCTCGTACCCAAGTCTTATATCCGGGTTTTATAAAAACATGTTAGAAAAATACTTCAATAGATACTGTGGCATTAGAGTGGGAAAATTTCTGTTTTTTATAAAATCGCCATTGCGGAAAATGTTCTACGGATCATTTTAAGGTACTTTACTGAGGAAACTATGGTCTTAAAGTTTGATCCCCTCTTTACGGGACAATCGTCAGGTCAAGCACACCCAGAATTTCAACCCACCCTACTCCAATCTTCTCTATGAGCCTGAGCTCAATACTCGTTTCAGCGAATGTCATTGCAAGAAAAACTTTGTTCACCAGCCCGGGAAAATAATGATTTCAAAGGTCCAAATATGACAATATCGTCATCACCATTTATTGCCGCTTTTCTGTCTAGGCGATTTTGGCCGTTGCCTATCAAAACACGTCAGTCATTCCTTCTTGGGCGGCGATAACTTGCGCAATTTGGAAACCCCAAGGGAGGTTAAGTCATCCCCCACCTATCTTTTCCATATCAGTCAAGATCTCCCGCTTCCTCTGCTGCCAAATTCGAGTGATGATAGGAAAACCTTCTGGACTGGAGCTTCTTTGTCCATTCCATAGTAAAGCTCGTACAGCTCATCGTTAAATCTCATTCTATACTCGCCGTTGGAATGACTGGCGTGATTTGATACGAAACGGCCAAAATCGCCTAGGCGGTTAAGCGTCATTATGACGCAAGCCAAGAATAGATTAGATACTCGCCGTTGTCATCACGGGAAGGGCCATAAATCTTCAGGAGAACTTTTCTCCCAAATACTCCAAGGGCCATCTCATCTTCCCCCGACACTGTCAATGATTACGAGCCATACATTAATCCAATGAAAAAAAAAACATGAAAAGAATTTCTGGATTAAAAGTGTCTAAACATCTTTGCTATGAAAACCCCTTCTTCTTCGCACAATAATGAGACTTTACCGTGAAGAACTTAACGTTTCAGCAAGACAGCGATGTTATTTGAGAGTAGATAAAAACCTACCAAAATTCAAATCGTCCTACCATCCTACCAACACGGAAAACCCTACCAGTTTTGTTAGGAAAAGTCCATATATCACATCCCAGCTCAAGAAGTAATCAAAGAAGCATACAATTCGGAAGTCTTGATACCATCCTTAACCAATGATTTGAGAAACCTTAGACAATCCTTTGTCCTGATTTGTTTAAATATTTTCCACTACAAGTTGTGGTTCCAATTTCGATAACGCCGATGGCGGTTATTGGTTCCGGTGAAGTATCGCTACATCATCATCATCATCATCATCAATTATTTGTGTCTTAACCTAAAAAATATGGACATTTCATTAAAAGTAGGAAAATGACAAAAATCAATATTACAACTAAACTCACTTAATCAAAACGCATCCAAAATTAAAAAAATCCGATACGGCGGATAACCGAAATTCCTTTTGTCGAAGCTGTTAGAGAAATAGGACTAAGCACCAATAATCGATTGAATGGTTTCTGGTAAGGTTGGTTGAATCAGCTGTTTTATAACGTTACCGATACCTCAAAAATAGACACACACAGAATAATTTTCATGTTGAATCAACACTTTTTTAACACTTTTTCAGGTTATTATTTTTCAACGCTATCGCTCAGGTTGTTTTAACATGAAGCTGGTTTTTAACTGTTCCTACATGTTAGATCAACATGAAGGAACAGTGTGAATTTAACATGATCACAAAGGTTTGAATCAACATGATTTCCTGTTGATACAACATTATTTTTCTTGTTAAATCAACACGATCAGACATTTTAAATTAACACTATACTATGTTGAAATAACACTTTCGTCCTGTTAAATTTACACGATCTATCATGTTACTTTAACAGGTTTTTATTGTTAAATTAACCCTTAAAATAAAACACCTTGTTTTTGATTTTTTTTAATTTTTATTTAGTTAATTCATTTATCGAAAACCTTTAACATACATATTTTCAGGTATGAAAGAATATAATGCTTGTATAATTTATTAATACGATCTGTCATGTTAATTCAACATGTTTTTATTGTTAAATTAACACGATCATCATGTTAAATTAACACGATCATCATGTTGAATAATAAAAGTACACATATATATGTACATACATATACATATACTTATTTTAATCCAATCATTGGCAACTTCTGCATCGAAAACAGCAACAAAAAGCCCCAATCTGAAAATTAAATAAAAATTGGTTCATTGAAAGCTCTTTAAATAATCCAAGCGATTGTAAAACTGGTAGCACACGTCCAATTAATGTAGGGATAAGTATCAAACGACATCTTTTCTACCCGGTATCGGTGCCTGGACTCTGTGGCATAACGGGAAACGAGATGGCAGACGACCTACTCAAACTCAGAAGGGAGGGAACTCTCATTACTTATGGTACTTCTCACAGGGCATATAGGCTTAGGCAGACATGCAGAAAGGTTGGGTCTTCCCTTTAACGACTTCTGCAGAAGCTGCATAGACGAGAAGGAGCCTGAAACAGTGAGACATCTTCTATTTGAAGGTCCCGCACTGTGCGGCATTAGGTTGAAATATCTGGGGTCTGGTATTTTCTATCATCTCGGCGAGTTATCAAGAATTAAGCGAAAGGATATTCTGCGCTTCGGGGAATCCAAAAAAAGGTTTGAGTAGGGGGTCATTTAGATCCATGTGGTACCACAACGGGACCTACTTGTCACTACCGATTCCATTATTTCATGGATTTCTTCGTCCGATAACTTCGACAATTTCACACGCGACATCGTACAGAGGTTTAATAATAGTATATTTGTATTCGGAGTGTAATGGGGTGTGGTTGCTGAGTGACCGCGCTCAATCCCGACTCTTGCGTCCTCGTTCGTGCACTCTGGGCAACGTTGAGCTACCTAGGCTCGCGGCAGAAAGAGAGGGAGCCCCGGGGGGGCCACTCTGACATACTTGGTTTAAGGGCTCACCGGGGTCTTTTTCGCAGCGTCTGTACACCAAGAGGTGCGGCTGTAAGCGGGCGTCTGTCTTGAAGCAAGCGGCTCGCTATATAAATGTGCAAAACTTTTCCCTCCCAATCCAGGGTGTTATGCGATACCGTGCCCATTGGACGTTTGCAGCCGGGAGGCAAATCGTGGCTGTAGTCGAACGGAGCCTCACTGATACCGGGCCGCCTCAGGGAGTAACTATGGTCTTACCGCGGTATGGGGCTCTGCCGCGGCGGACGACACACTTCCCCTTACACTACCCTTGACCCTAAGCTGGCCTTGTCCGGCGAGGGGTCGTACGAACAAGATGAAGAACACACAAAATACAAAGCAATTAACGACTTCGTTTACTCCGCAGCAGAGAAGAACTATGCTGGAGCAAGCGAAAACACAACGCCGGAGGACAAACTCCGCATCAAAGTTAACTGGGAGGCCGACAACGATGGAAACTACGGGTCAGTCATCCCCCAAACTGCTATCAAGTAAGAGTGACTTGATGGGAGCAAGCAACAGTGCGGCTGCCTACGCAGTCAAGCAGAAAACGGCGGAAGCTAAGCTTCCATCAAGCGCTGGTACGAAACCCAATCTCTTCACATCTGGGGCAATGGTCTCACGACCTGGTTTCAGAGTTTCGAAAGAGAAGGACGACGCCGTAAAGGGAGAGACCGCGATGGCAACTACGAGTCTGAATCCCCCCAAAGAGGCATCTCCCCGACGCTTTGCGTACTGGGATAAAAGAAAGGCCGCAAGGATCCTTAAAAAATATGAGGGAGCATCGCAGGAGAAGCTGTCGCCGGAAGAAAGGAAGATGGTGGAGGAAGCGAAAGCTCTGACACCAAATTTCCAGAGGCCCTATGTGCCTAAGAGGGTGAACGGTAATCCCTTCAAACGCCAGAGATCGGACGGAGAGGTAGACCCCCATCCGAAGCGGCATCAGGTCAACCCCGTAGTGGGAAAACTCAGCTTTGCTGAAGTAACCAAGGACAGAATCCTTATAGGTTTCATTGACCGAGGTAACGACCGTTGGTCCATCCCCAAAGACCAGTGGCTGTATGTCCGGAATGAAATGGGCAGGGCCCTCCTCCACTTAATGCGTGAGTCTCCGGGTAGTCCGCCGCGAGGTACTGACGCGGGCTGGCACCAAGGTCAGATCAAAATATTCGCGTGCGAGGATGCAAGAACTGTCGCACTGTATAAGGCAGCAGTTGCAAGACTGGGTGAAGTCTATCCAGGGGCAAGACTAGATGTCGTCGACTGGAAGGACATTCCTGCTCGGCCAAGGGCAAGGGCATGGATTCCTGCCGTCCCTGCAGAACCCGAGAATATTCTTGAGATGCTGCAGGTCTGGAATCCGTCTCTCCCGACGCAGGATTGGGGCGTCAATCTGGTCGATGGTGTGGTTGGGCCCAATAGACAGGTGGTTATCACTCTGAATAAGGAGGCGCTCGAGCCCCTTAAACGGTGCAACGGACGAGTGCATTACGGCTTGGGTCAGATCGTGATCCACGTATACCGTGGCGATGCACAGCGCGCTGCTATTCCGGACGCTCCGGAGGACTCGGAGATCGAGGCATCGGAAGGGGAAGCAGAGGAGTCCGACGCGGAAAGTATGTTATCCGCCACGTCAAATTGCGATGGTGCTGCGAACAACTCGGCGATAGAAGAAAGCCTGCTTGACGAAGAAGGCCTCGACGTCACGATCGTGGCTAAACCTGAGCACACTAACGTTGATGCTGCTTCAGACAGCAGGGTTCCCGCCACGCCAAATCGTGCAGGTGCTCTGAACAACTCCTCGTTGAGAGACAGCCCCCGGAACAGGCCAGACCTCGACGACACGCTGGCGGCAGGGATGTCTGAGCTCTCTCATGTTGGTGGTGCTTCAGATAAATCTGCACAAATCTAAAGCAGCCTCGGCTGTTTTAAGCAGTCGTCTTTCTAAAGGCGACGTAGACGTGGTCCTTATCCAAGAGCCCTGGGTCAATAGCTCTAGGATCTGTGGATTGGGGACTAAGGGGTACAAGCTCATCCAAGCCAATGATGAGGGCAAGGTCAGAACCTGTATTTTGGTAAAGTCTGAGCTAAACACCTTTCTATTACCCAACTACTCAAATGGTGACGTTACAGCTGCCAGCTTAACAGTCGGCAGCACCAGCCTAACGATGGCGTCGGTCTATATGCCCTATGACGCCGAAGAACCTCCTCCACAAAAGGAGGTGAAAGATCTGGTGGATAATTTCTGTACGGGCCATCTTATTATTGGAGCTGACGCTAATGCTCATCACGTCCAGTGGGGAAGCTCCGATATTAACGCTAGGGGCGAGTCTCTGTTTGACTACCTACTAACAACTAACCTGGTGGTTTGTAACGTGGGTAACGAGCCTACTTTTATAACTAAAGCTCGTAGGGAGGTTATAGACATCACTGTTTGTAGCGAAGGCGCTTATGAGTGGGTCAGAAAATGGCGTGTTCTTGATGAGCATTCATTTTCTGACCATCGGTACATAGAAATTGTGTTAGACTTTATTGTTGAGCAGCCAGTTATGAAACGAAATCCACGCAACACTAACTGGCAGCTACATAACCAAATATTAGCTAGGGACCTACCAGTATTACCTCCACAAGCCCCCTCATCAGTGGGAGAACTGGATGATCTGGTAACGACCTTTACAACGGCGCTCTCAAATGCCCTAGAGCAGGCTTGTCCAGTACCAAAACCACGCGGCAAACATAGACCCCACTGGTGGTCTTACGACCTGGATTCGTTCCGTATATCATGCAGGAAGCAATTTAACAAGGCCAAGAGCATCGGTACGGAGCCTGAATGGCTCGAATATAAAGCTAAACTGAGGGCCTATAAAAAGGCTCTAAGGCAAGCGAAGAGAACTTCGTGGAGAAATTTCTGCACCGGGGTCGAAAAAGTCGATGATACAGCGAGACTTAGACTTATCAAAAACTCAAACAGCCATTAGCTATTTACGGAAGCCTGACGGATCTTGGACCAGCACGGAAGGGGAAACCCTGGAGCTGCTCCTGAACACACACTTTCCGGGGAACTTGTATGATGCACCTGTAGCATCTGCAACAAACCTGGCGGTAAACATACCCATTACGGAGGAAAGGGTAAGGTGGGCAATCAAAAGCTTTGAGCCGTTCAAGGCAGCCGGGCCAGACGGGATTTTCCCCGCACAACTTATAAACACGCTGGAAATATCAGCTAAATGGCTGGTAGTTCTCTATTCAGCCTGCCTGGCTCTTAATTACATTCCGTGCTCCTGGAGAAGCGCCACGGTAGTCTTTATTCCAAAGGCTGGGAAGGCCTCACACTATGATCCTAAAGACTACAGACCGATCAGTCTCTCGTCTTTTGCACTTAAAACCTTCGAGAGGATAATTAGCGATTATCTCTCCTCTACTATTGATAGCAACCTTATTTCTAGCTATCAACATGCATACACCAAAGGTAAATCAACGGAAACTGCGCTCCACAGCCTAGTCTCTATTGTTGAAAAATCATTGCACGAAAAGGAGTACTGTCTCGTGGCCTTTCTGGACATCGAAGGGGCTTTCAACAATATAAGGCCGGAGGCTATTAACACTGCTTTAACAAACCTGGGCATAAATAGGTCTCTTATTGGACTAATTGATCAACTACTAAAGGGAAGGAAAATAGTTTCTTCACTGGGAACAGTTGATCTTTCACGCTATGTCACAAGAGGAACGCCTCAGGGTGGTGTTCTCTCCCCGCTCCTATGGAACCTCACCGTAAACTCGCTGCTACGAGACACAAGGTGGGGGGGCGGGAAGATAGTGGCATATGCAGACGATTTAGCTATTGCATATAGGGGCAAATTCCCACAAACCCTGTGTGACTTGATGCAAGTAGCACTGCGAGAAGTTTCTTCATGGTCCTCTCGCTGCGGACTTAGCATCAACCCGGGAAAGGTGGAGCTTGTCCTTTATACCAGGCGGTACAAGATACCACCGCTGAACCTACCAGAACTAGATGGCGTGCGCCTGAACTTAGCTGATAAAGCCAAATTCCTAGGCACAGTTCTAGATAGAAAGCTTAACTGGAAGGAGAATGTCATCCAGCGCCAGAGGAAAGCGTGCATTGCACTTTACACGTGTAAAAGAGCCATTGGCAAAAAATGGGGGCTCAGCCCCAAAATTTGCAGATGGATCTACACTGCGATAATCCAGCCAATTATGCTGTATGGAGTCGTGGTATGGTGGCCTGCGCTAGGAAAGGCAACAAACCTAAATCTGTTAGGAAAAGTCCACAGATCGAGCATGATCTGTATAAGCGGGGCGTTAAGAACAACGCCCAATGAAGCTCTCCAGGCCATTCTTGGCTTTTTGCCACTCGATCTGGAAGGGTACCGGGCAGCAGCGGCATCGGCTCTGCGTCTAAGGGAAACGTCCGTCTGGGGCGCAAGCACTATTGGACACTCCTGTATTCTAAGATCTTACAGCTTTCTCCCTCTGAGCACAGATCGGTGTGCGACCACAACAGTCGGAGATTGTTGTTTTAGAATAAACATTCCCAGCAGGGAAGACTGGGAGAACATAGATCGGTGTCCCGCTACTAATGGCGGCACTTTTATATACACCGACGGCTCGAAGTTAGACGGCAGAGTCGGAGGAGGGGTTTACTCAAGGGATTTGGGCCTAGAACTCTCCTTTAGACTACCTGATCACTGCAGCGTCTTCCAGGCTGAAGTTTCTGCAATCATGGACGCCGTGACTTGGATAGGTAAACGCACCATCGGACAGGATATCTGTATTTTCAGCGACAGCCAAGCGGCCATCAAATCCCTTGGCTCTTACTCGTTCAACTCTGAACTGACGCTCAGCTGTCGTCGATCTCTTCAAGAGATGGCCCAACAGAACCGCGTGAACCTCACATGGGTCCCGGGACACAGGGACATTGAGGGAAACTGTAGGGCAGACGAACTTGCCAGGCAGGGCACGACCAAGCAGATTCTTCAAGATAAAGAGCGCATAGGTATGCCGTTTGCCACGTGCAAGCTAATGCTGAAGGAGCATACACTCCGCGAAGCCAACGAAAGATGGCTACAAGCCCCAGGGTGCCGGATATCCAAGCAAACCTGGCCAAAATGCGATCTTAAAAGATCTAGACACATATACGCCCTAAAAAGGAAGGAAATCTCCATATTAATAGGTGTTTTAACCGGGCACTGCCTTATTGGTAGGCACGCAGCAAGGCTAGGCGTTCCCTACCGACGATGCTGCAGGAGTTGCAAAGATGATGAGGAAGAGGAAACGGTGGAGCACCTCATCTGCAACTGCCCGGCCTTAAGCGGAGCGAGAAGGCGCTCTCTGGGAGTTCCCTTCCTGGTTAGCTTAAGCCAGGTCGCGGAGCTAGACATAAAGGACTTGATGGCCTTCATCAAGTTATCAAAATGGTTCGAGGAGGGGTAGCGGTGTCGGTTAGGAGTGTCAGTCCCGGGTTTCGGCTATATGGAGAGTCCCAACAGCACTGGGATTTTCCATATGGCCGGGCCCCGGGACTGACTTTCCTAGTGTTTGGTGGTATCACAACGGGCCTTTTATTACTGGCCTAGGTGTGCCTTTGCGGCAGCCACTTCTACCTACCTACCATATTTGTATTCACTTAATGAAAACAAGTTATGAAATAAAAGTAAAACCGACTATAGAAAGCACTTTTAAAAAAAATCAATGTGTATAAAAGTTCGCGCGGACCGACAACACTGCCCTGAGGCACTCATTAGTTTTTGCACTGCCGGGCGGAAAATTCCACTTTTTTTAAAACTTTTGATATAAAATCAGCAAGTTAATGAGCACAGCTTTACGAAAAAAAATTATAGAGCTCAGCGGACTTCTCAAAAATAAAAAGTTTTGATATTGAAAATAATAAATTTCTTTATAAAAAAAACGACCTTTTTCTCGACCTGTTCGCACAAAACTGAGTATAGAAGACAAACGGTCCACCGGATTTTATTTTAACTTGAGAAAGAAATTTCCCTAGAAATATGGGAGAGAGAGTTACATTCATTTTTTAAGGAAAAAATAATTTTTTCATACGGAAATCTTGATTTTTGTGATGCCTGCCCTGGGGCCGTCTTACCGGTTAGAGGGTTAAAATGTTGGGGAACAGATGGCAGTCGAAAACGACACTTGTTCATGTTAAAACAAACCGAATTTAGTGTAAGGGATACACACTAATGTAATTCTAATGCAGAAGTACTTCATGTTATTTTAACCATACGCTTCATGTTAAAATGTTCGTGTTGATTTTCCGAAATTGTTTTTGTTTTGCGTACAAGAGGTGTTCATGTTGATTTAACATGAATCATGTTAACTAAAAATGTAAGAAATTTTTCTGTGTGCAGGCTTTAGGCACAATTATACCGCGTTCAAATCGTCTGGACGAATTTATGTTAACCAAAATGAATCGTACTTGTTGCGATTGACAAAGTCGTTTTTTTTTAGATTTTATTGTACTTTTTTAACAAAATCCTCCCTCATTAAAAGTTAGGAGAAATAATGCTTTTTCCCTCAAATCTTGAATGAATAAAAACCCATCCATCATATTTGCACTAATTTAGTTTGGCTTTTTACATCAAAAAAGGCACAAACTACAAAGAAATCGAATGAATTTTTGGCGTTTTTGATATTTGTTTTTTGTGTTTTGGCAGCAGGCACGAGCGTTTTAGTTTTACCAACAACACTGACATATGCACTTCAAATTAAATAGATGAGCCCATAAGCAGATCAATCAAATGCGTTGCTGACAATACAATCAAATGCACTTTGTGCTCCTAGATCCTGGATATGTAATAATTTTTATATTTTCTTTTATTTCTTTTTTTCTTTGTTTATGCAGACATTTTTTTTTTTGCAATTCGGCTTTCAAAGTATTGAGCATTCAGAAGTGATCACCTTAAAATCAGGAGGAAAATTCGCACTCATTCGGAAAACATTTAGATTTATGAAAATCATTGCAGCATCACGAAAGTCATCAGCATTTCCTATTGTGAAATAATCTTGGAATTTATCGCTTATTTTATGCTTCCTTATTTAAAACAACGTCACAGTGGGTGTTAGTCACCACGTGATATGTACATACCTAGGTAATCAAACACATGCATATTCGGTTCACACATACATATCTACAGTCAGTCAGATACTAAATGGAACAACCTACTGTTAAATTTTCCTTTCGTTTTTCACAGTCCACAGTGGTGCTGAACGTGATATGCAAAATGCTCTCGATTGATCTTTTTTACCAGAGAGTTCCTAGCCTGGATGTTTGTAGGCTCATATGGGTAAGTAAGGAAAAGGCGGACCTGCCTACAAGGGCCTATTCTGCTCTTTGATAATGGTTCCTAAAGACAAAAAAACAAGCGTACTACATAAGTCCGAAGACAGTCTTCACTATACCCTATAGGAACCTATATTTTTGTTAGAATTGATGTTTTCTTCGCCGTCATCGTTCCAAAATCGTTCCAAAACAGTTCTACACAACCCTCTTTGTCACTAGAACGGGTTGGAAAGGCGGTTGCAATACCCACAGCCGTGGCTGTGTTAGTTATCGGGAAAACATTCAAGATATTCCCAGATAGCCAAGCGGGTTGTCGGGTTCGAAAACAAGTCATTGCACAAATTGAGCCACAAACCTGGCGTACCGACATAGTGTTTCTTTTTGTCTGACTCATGAACTAGCTCTGGTTGGATATGATTTTGCTAATTCAACAAGCCAATATGAATATAAAAGGAAAGGTGTCTTAAGTCGTATCTCGACAAAGCTATTGCCTGGAAGCGTTAATGCCTAGGATTTCCATCTTATCCTTAATCTACATATGATGTTTTCACAAAGGTGCCTCTATGTAATTATATGTGTTTTTTTTTTAGTTAACAATATGGGTATCAAGAATTTTACGGCGTATTTCAACAAAAATATTCATAAACAGGGTGGCCACCTAATCCTATCATAGTATTTTTTGCGTATACGTCACTATGTATCTCGAAAATTACTTTGGATGGAATTTTTTATGATAAGCAACATTATTTCCACCATATGCTAGATTTCAAGCTCTACTTTACAAGTATTGCCACCCAGAATGTTTTTACAGTAATGCTCAAAGTTTGTTTAAGTCATTTTTCAACCAAAATATTTCCAATTAAGTGTAACATTTAGAGTAGCCACCTAATCTTATCATATACACTCTTTTGAGTATCCTCTTTTAACTCGAAAACGACTTGTCAAATTTTTTATAAAAATTCGTATATAAATATGTAGGTCCTCCGCTATAATTTTGTACCTGCAACTCTACTGTTGCCACTTAGAGCATTGGCGTGGTTGCCACCTATTTGAAGTTATAAATAGTAGATATTCTAATATGATTTAGTTTTAGACTCCACAACAATCGAAATTATATGCCAACTCCGAAAAGTTAACAGCAAATCTTTGGCACCCAGGTACATAAAACTTAACAAAGTAATAGTACATTTACACCGCACCAAATTTTTGCGAATTCAAATGAGCCAGTTCGAGACCGTTTACACTGGCAAATTTGCATTTGACTCCACCTTCCCTACAAGAATCTTCGACCAGAACAAAAAGCCACCGAAAGAAAATGCATTACCGTGTTGATTTAAAAACCTGTAGAGTCTTTCCCTGGTAAAATTCGCCAATTTTCTAAATAAACGTACATAGTTGAAATTGTTATTTACCGCTGTACATAGTGCAAAATTTATCACACGTCAGTTGCCCATTAAGGTTCTTGCTGGCCAATTTTAAATGTGGATCAGCCACAGGGTTGCTATTTTCCGGCAAATGAGGTCAAATACAACAAATTACGCAATTCACAAGGTAGAATATTTCGTGCTATTCGTCTGTTGTGCTATATTTTTGAAAAAAAAATTACATTGGAAACCATGGAACCACACAACGATAGATGAATACGAAACTTATGTAAATTGCCCAAATGTATGTTCAGTTTTTGAAAATATTATATTGTCCCATTTACGCAATAACCGACTGTACATTCAAAATATGAAGATTTTCAGCTTAATGAAATATATTTTCAAGTCATTCACCGGGACTCGATTGTTTGTTGGTTCACTCCATATTAGTGCGATGCAGAGCACAGATGGCCGAATGCATCCATCACTAAAAATTTCTTGCATTCTCTGCAACAGCACAACAGATTTACTTCAGCCTAGTAAATAATACCGAAATAGCCCCCTTTGGTCTTGTATTGTCTGCAAATCGTTTATTGTTTTCGCTGAGTAAGTGTGAAAAGGCTTTTGCAACAACTAAATATTCCAAATGTTGGTGTGAATGAGGTTTGCCAAAAAACAATTACTGCACTCACTCACACTTCGACAAACCGTTTAACGGCAACTCTGGCATGCCGCTTGACCATTCTTTTATGTTCGTTCTTTGCAGATTTTTTTCTTTTTCAATTTGCATTTGACTTTTCGTCATTGTCAATGACGATCAATGGAAAATTGTCAATGGTTTGGGAAGCGAGAAAACCACTTATGATTTAGCCCAACTTCATTCAGGCCGATTAAGGCATTACGGTAGCCCTGTAACATAAACAGACAAAGGCAAAAAGGTGTGCAAAAATACTCGTCGCATTCATTGAGATGCCGACCTGGTGTCCATTCACACAAATCCCGCTATGAATGTCTGTAACCACGTGAATACATCAAAAAGTAGTCATTGTAAAATTTTAAAATATTTAGTTGAGAAAAAAATATTGGAATGTTGAAAGAGTTTTTTTTTTTTGGCGCACATCAATTGATAGAAGATCGAACACGCGGGAGCTGACAAATCTGTCATAATCCGTAAAGCGTGTTATCTGCCAAATTGAATGCAATTTAAGATGTTATATTGAGGTTAGGAAAATAAATACATATTTACATAGGCTTCCAATATATGTATATATACATATGAAAGTACAGTGGATGAAAGGTCGTAGAATTGATATGGTTTTTTTGAGTTTTATGTACTTTTATCTGCAACAATATATCCCTGCTAACCATCTTCGGATAATATCTTGGGAAACTACCGAGTCGCGTTTCCCAAAAATCAGGATAAAAAGTCGGGTAATTTTGTACAGCGGGGAGCCTTTTCTATTAATATTGAAGTTCTTATTAGTGCTGGAAATTGTCCAATTATCGACTTACCTATATCGAATTATATATAATCTTGGCTTGCGTCATTTATTGACGCTTACCGCCTAGCCGATTTTTGCCGTTTCGTATCAAAGCACGCCAGTGATTCCTTTTTAGTGACAACTGACGCCAATTGGAAACCCCAAGGGAGTTCAAGTCATCCTCCACTTGTTGTTTCCATCTCAGTCGAGGCCTCCCCTTCCCCTTTGCCGAATTCGGGTGTCGATAGGAAAACCTTCTGTGCTGGAGCCTCCTTGCCCATTCACTGCACTATGGTCAGGTCTGCGTAAAGCTCGTACAGCTCTAAGTTAAATTTCCTTAGCCGCATATCTAAATTTTTTATTTCATGAAATATGATGTACCAATAAAGCTATCAAACGTAAAATATTTTACGTCGCATTTCAACAAAAACTTTCTAGGCAGAATAATCACCTAGGGCTGCCACCTTATCCTATTTGCACAATCCCATGGGTAATATATGCTACATGTCCAGTGATCCTACTCATGTTTTGCCACATTGGATATTTTACGGGATTGCCATCTATCTGAAATTAAACATATTGATGGATGATTACGGGGTTGCCCTATATCTTAATTTTTTATTTAATGAAATAAGATGTGCCCATATAAATGCGCCAATTTATACATCTAGCCATCCTTCTCAATTTTTCTGCCATGAGAAGCTTCTCAGCAAAAATTCATTTGCTTTGCAAGTGCCGTTCAGAGTCGGGAAAAAAGTGTAGGTTCCGCCAACATGTAGGAAAAAAACTCAAAACCAGCACACCACAGGTTGAAAGAGAAGCTCGGCAAAAATCGCGTTAGGGGTTGCCTGTTGGTATATCGCCGCGATTAGTTTTTTTTTTTTTATTAGAAGATATCTCTGATACCCGTTGAGATATTAGAACTTATCATGCTGCTTTTGCACCCATCATTAGTACCTTCCGTTTCATTCTCATATTCTACAAACACTTAAATGTTTTTGGAGCACTGTGCCGGCAAGTTCATCAAATGAATACCTTAAAAAGCAGCTAATCTACATTCTCTGCTGTTGCAGACATCAATCGCTTAAATATTAAAACGTTTTTTTTTTTTTTTTAAATACTTGACCCTACTGTTAAAGTTATTGTGACATTAATTCCGGGCTAACGCTTCCGTCGCGTCGCCCAGATGTGTGAAGTACTCGTACAACTCAAAATTGTTCAAATGAAAAACAAAAGAGTCGTATGCCAAAACCGATTTCTAGCTTTTGAATGCAAAAAAAAAGTATTTAAAATCAATAGAGGTGGCTACTTGCTGTTGTTTTGTTTAGCAAAATGAAGTGGATTACATGGACATAATCGGTTTTAAGGTATTTGAAATGTGCGAAAGGAAATAAATACGTCAACGACATCATCAAGAAGAAGCTAAGAAATCGGTAATCGTTTCATGGAAAAAAAATCATTTTTTTTCGCACAAGAAATTGACACAGAAAATTGGTACAATTGACGTAAGAACCGGAACGAGATTAAAATAACCGCTGCATGCATTCATACAAATACCTACGCGTGGAAAGGCAAGTAGCAACATATGTATGTATGTAAATATCGTAAAGAAGGGATTATATTCATACATTTTCCAGAAAAATAATCAAGCAAAAATATTGGGCAAAGAAAAATTGTTGCGGGATTTAGTTGTAATCTGCCTTAAGTTAATTTTTTTCCTAGCCCAAAAACAACCGCAGATGCGATATAGCTCACTGTTATATAAAAAATTTAATACAACTGCAATATTTCTAGAATCTGGAATCAATTTTTTTTTTTTTTTTTTTTTTATTAGTTTAAATTTCTAATCCCAAGTTTCGAATAGTTGAGAAGATATAACGTTCCTATTTATATTATAGAAAATAAAATAATTTCCATTATAAGGTAAATGAAAAAGCATCAAAAAAATCTCAAAATCAACTAATAGTGCTAAGCGGACCTTTAGGACGGATATGATATCTTGACCAAACCTATAAACTTTGGTACATACTTGAAAGCAAACAATACGCGGAAACCACACTTTTGTGTGATTCATAAATCATATTATTTGTTAAGGCAGTTGGTTACATTTGATTCCACTTTTTTTTTTATCGAATGAATGGTTACTTTGAACTGATTCATTGTAAATCTAAAACAAAATTCTATAGCTCATCGAAATTAAGTACAATGGCTATGACATGGGCGGCACTTAGGGTTGTCAATGTTACAAACGCGTTTGGTGCAACATACAAATACAACAAGGCATGTTGCCCACATAAAAAAATGCATCTTATAATCGACTTATTTCATTTGATCAAAGGGCTTATAACATGAGTTAACTGCTCTAAGGAATTGATTGAAACCTTCACTTTTGCATTACTAGTCATTGTCTAAAATATGTAAAATCCAATAAAATCAACTGTATGATTCAAAAAGAAAAAATGGAGGGACAAATATTTCTTCCAACGGCGAAGTAAACCGACTGATGTCGCTTGCTCCTAAAATCATCTCCGGAATAAACCCACCTGCCCTACAGGAAATGCGATGGTCGAGGCAAGGCAAGACTACAATCGGACCTTGTGATGTCTGCCACAGTAGCCAGGCACGCGAAAAAGCGCGTGGTGTAGGATTCGTGGTGGAAAAGAGACTGCGCTGCCAACGAGCGTCTCGTTGCGATCCGCATCAAAGCGAGGTTTTTCAACTTAACATTTATCTGTGCCTATGCGCTACTGAGGAGTACGACGCAGACAAGGACAACTTCTGCGATCAACTTGAACACACTTATGATCGCTGCCCTTAACATGATATCAAAATCGTGCTCGGCGATTTTAATGCCAAGGTGGGGAAGGAAGGAGTCTTTGGTCCTACACTTGGAAAATTTAGTCTCCACGATATAACATCCCCCAACGGCACTAAGTTGATTGACTTTGCCGCTGCTCGCAATATGGTCATCAGTAGTACCAGGCTCCAGCATAAATGAATACACCAAGCCAGGCTGTCCCCTGATCAAAGAACAAGAAACCAGATTGATCATGTCATGTTCGACGGTAGACACAGATCCGCCGTTCTGGACGTGCATACCCTATGTAGTCCCAACATCGACTCGGACCATTATCGCACCAAGATAGCCGATTTGAGATTTATCGCACATTATCAAATTTGTTACCATCTCATACATTTTTTGGTGGGTATATCAAAATGTGGATTACATACATAGTTACATATTTTAAGTATACTAAGAATTTGATCGGAAGAACAGCAGCCAAAAGGTAGGCCATAAGCACACAAGACAATAAGGGCACAGGGCATACCAACTCTACGAGGATGCAAGATGGAGCATTAAAGCCGCGTGCGGTTATGACAATAACCAAGACAATACTAAGGCTAACGCGGGAATGAGTATGATATCGATAGAAACGCGCGCGAGTTCTTCGAAGATAATAAGTGGCTATCAACTACAAACATACAAACTCAACCTACATACGCTTACATCTAGAGTATGTTACTACTGAATGAACTCGAACTATTCCTAGAACTACCAGAACTGGTCCATTTGAGAGTTTCAAGCGTTTGTACACAGGTGGGGTAAGTGTCGTCCTGCGATTTAAGGGTATTCACTGCAGAGTGTTCTATCTGATGTCATCATCATTATCAACTATCTTAATTCCCATTGGAGCATAGGGCCTCTTATGTAGTGGTCTACAATTTTCTCTACTGTTTTCAGATCAAATTTTCTTAATTTGATTTCCCACACCCTCGTAATATAGACCAGTGGTAGGCAACGCCTCATGACCTGTTAAAGATTTTCAATAGGTCCTTCATAGTTCTCTACTAAATATTTGACATCTTGATTTTGTGTGTATGGTTATATCCAGGTTTCTTACCTGTACTGGTGTTATAGGAAAGATTCCAAATTGGTACCAAAACTGCAACCTGCATTATACATATAACAATTTTAACAAGTAACGAAAGCTGTCTTCGGCTGTACCGAAGGCTAAATACCTTCATCAATAAGCGTCACAATTTTCACTGTTTGATACCAGTACAGCCTGTGTGAATTTAACTTAAGCTCATACCGAAATTATCGAAACTATCGATTTAATGGGGGCGATGTGTTATGTTGGTCCAATCTCATTGATTTTTAACATCGACATTCCACATTCTAAAATAGCAATAGTTACGAAATTTCACGTTCCTACCTATATAATTACAGGAGTTATCTACCAAAATCCGTTTATCGGAGCAATCGAATGTATGGGGGCTATGTGAAATATTTATCCCATCTCGATGATTTTCAACATCGATATTTCACATATAAAAAGAGCAATACTTACAAAATTTCACGTTCCTACCTCTTTAATTACAGGAGTTATAGGCCAAAATACGTTTATCGGAACAATCGATTGTATGGGAGCTATATGTAATACCGGTCCGATCTTGCTGGTTCCGACAAATGATTCCTATATTGGAAAATGGTGGCCGCATACAAAATTTCAACCAAATATCTCAAAAACTGAGGGACTAGTTTGCGTTCAAACAGACAGACAGACAGACGGACATGGCTAAATCATCTCGTCATCCTGATCATTTCGGTATACATATTGATGGGTCTATCTCTTCTTCTTCTCATACTTACAAACATCGGACCAAAGTTATAATACCATTTCATGTTCATGAAAGGTATAAAAACACCACTTTCATTTTTGTAAAAAGACAGTTGTCGGCATATTTCGGATTCATACTAGTTTTCAGTTAGTTCACAACTAGCTGGTTTGACTACCGGGTAAATATTAATTTATGAAAGTTTGGACGTTCAAAAGGTATCGATTAATTTATTTTGTTGCAGTCAACTCGTGGCAAAAAAAATGTAATAGAAATGGTGGCGTTTCTTTTGAGTGCTCTGGGTTGAGTAGCGGAGGGGATGGAATTGAATAGGAATGGCTGACATGTTTGTCCGTAAAAATTTGTTTGTGCGTTTGTAAGTAGTGGTGTTGCCGCGCATCACTTTGCGGTGACTAGGATTGTTTATAAGTTCGGTTTTTACTAACAAAGCAAAACGAAATTCATAGTAAAATATTAGAAAAAAAATATTTAAAGCAACCCCCTCGCTTTTATATATTTTTTTTCATATTTTTCATCTTTGACTTGTGCTCAAAAAGACTATCAGAAAATTGTTATAAGGCCGTTGTATCTATGCTATGTATGTATGTATGGAGTTATATGGACTGTTTTTAAATTTTCTCAAGAATTAATTGTTTTTTGTTTCACGGACTCAAGGCGCTGTAAAAACTACATACTCAAAATTTCCAATAAATCGTCAAAATCTGGAGTTTGGGGCAAAAAACCCCTCTTTCGTAGGTATCGGCCCCTTTTCGCGGAATTATTGTAACAGTATTTTTTCAAAATTTAATTTCTTGTATTGCCGGTTCTACGAGAACGGTACCGGTACTTGTGATGTACTCATCGTGCCGAACGGGCCGGGCCGTTTTCTTATATCGACCCGGCCATGAGCAATACACTCGGGGTGGCCCTGTCTGACATTTAGGCAAGGCTACACCTCGTTACAACAACATCAACAACAACCTCTTTCCGCAGAATTATCGTAATGGTAAATTTTTCAAAATTAACTTTTTGATTCAAATTTGATTAACTTTCCTCAGTGCATTATAATATATTATGGCAAAATATTATAGCCATGCCAAAAATTGCTTTTCTTTTTTGTCATATGGAACAATTCCTACAGAAATAAAAAATATTTTTATTTTTTCCCTAACGATAATTTCGCGAAAAGTTGTCGATAGTGTCCCTATTCTTGGCAGATGTCCGGGTTTCAAGCAAAATCTCCAGGCTATGAGGTTTCGTCTTACTTTTTACGGTTTGCAAATAGAAACTCCGGAAGCATAAGGGCTACTGTAAATTTGTCTAATTTTAGTATTACTAATTTTGATAGGCCAATAATTTTATTCATGATAGAACCCGTTTATAGGAACAATCGATTGTATAACTGCTATATGTTATATTAATGATAAATATACCTATTACAAACCAAATTTCAGCCAAATATCTCTAAAACTGAGGGACTGTTCGTTAATTTTAATTCTGTGTCTCAATTTTTGAACTCCGCGTATACCGAAAAATAAGGGATTGGGCTGGATTACAGAAATCACATGGTGGAAGTTGACATGAGAATTGAAAATCGCTGTTTTCCCGTCGGCACTGCCTTGACTCAAATATTCGGTACACAAATAGTTCAAAATCCATTAGTTGGCTTTTCGGATATTCCCTGAGATAAAAATTTTCCCATTTTCGGCCTACTACACCAATATTCGAGGATCGCGTAAAATCACCATTAAAAATTCTTCAGAAACAAGTTTACCAAACGCCCCTCGGCTATAGTTTAGCTAACTCTTCGAGTATATTTCTAAAAATCTTCTCAGGAAAATATCATCTGCCTTGCAGGTGCCGTTCCGAGTCGTCGAAAAACTGTAGGTCCCGAAAAAAATTCAAAGCAACTATAGATATTGCCGCTTTACAATATTTTAGATATTTTCAAAGTTTAAAGTTTACTATCGATAGTATCGATTGGGGTGTAAAAGTAGGTCGCCTCCCAGTTGATGCACCCTGGGTAACGCTAAATGACCTACATAGACTTTACGGCTAGTTTCTTCTATTGCCAGTTCTACGAGAACGGTACCAGTACTTGTGCTGTACCCATCGTGCCGAAACGACCCGGGCCGTTTTCTTATATCGAGCAATACACTCGGGGTGACCCTGTCTGACATTTAGGCAGGGCTACACCTCACTACAACAACAACAACATACTATAGACAAATTTAAGTAAATATCGAAGAATTTTATAATTTTCAAAATATTAGTTCAACATAAAATTTTTAACTCCACAAAACTTACTCATAGGCAGTTAGCGGTAGCTCTTAGACACAATTTTCGACGGTCGGTCTGTCTGATTACGCCCATTGATTCCAATAAGGTGTTGGATCAGCTGATAAATATGTACATTAGGGTGATTCAAAAAAAATGCCGACTAGGTCTTACCCCCTAAAAAGTTAGGTATTGATGAGAAAATAAGCCTTGCAAAAAATTTGCGCTCTAACTTAACCCTTATGGGTCAGTTACATAAAGCTTTATTTTGACTTTACCTCAAACTTTGACTTTGACAGAAAAGTTCAGTATACGTATTTAAACGAAGCATGGCAAATTGGAGACCTCAAAGTTGAAGCAAGGTTAAAATTTGCAAACTCTCAAATTTTGCTTGCTTTGTTTGCTTTGACAATCAGATGTTGATGAATTTGCTTAAATTAAAGAATAAAAAGTTGGAGGAAATAATAATTAATTCATTTTTTCTCTATTAAATTAATAAATTAACCAAAACACTCTGAATGCAAAGAAATAAATAACGAAAACAAATGTATAAAAGAGAAGCGTCAAGGCGTTCATTGTTGGACGCAAAGTTTTGAGGTAGCAAATGTCAGGCGAGGTTAACAAAGCTTTATGTATTCGACCCTTTAGGGTGGCTATTTTTTTTCGCCCTTTCCCATATATTTTGTATGGGGAAAATGGTATTTTTTCAAAGTGAATTTTCTTTCAATTTTTGAAACTTTTTTAAAAATATTTTTACATATTCTTAAAGTTAAAGCTTTGAAGCTTCCAAAATGGTAAGCCATGTGCGATTATCGTAACTATTAAGATAATTACAGCAATTTGAAAATGGCTGAGTTTTGTACTATAGCACACACATACACAGTAACACGTATAAAATTTAGTAAATTTTAAGAGGTTGTAATTATTAATAGTTAAGATATTCGCACATGGCTTACCATTTTGGAAGCTTCAACTTTAAGAGTATGTAAAAATATTTTCAAAAAAGTTTCAAAAATTGAAAGAAAATTCACTTTGAAAAAAATACCATAAATTTTCTTCTTAAGAAAGGTGAAAATAAATTACAACTGGCCCTAGGTTCGGCCCTAACCTTGCAAAAAAAGTCAAATAATATTTTGTGATGGTTTTGTTAGGTTAGATAAGAACTGCGACCTGTTAGGCTAATTCTGATCACGGATTTGGATTTATCTCACTTAATACATGTAAATTAACCAACTCCAGACTCAGATCCATTAACTTTTTATTTTTTTGAAGACTGTAAAACTACACCCTCGCAGAGAAAGCATATATTAAGTAAAAATATGTTTGAACGCTTATGAGAAATGTTTATTTTTGGTTATAATATTGATCATATAGTGATAATTAATCACGTAGAATATCAATGCTAGAATAATAGAAAAGGGCTAGTCTGAGAAAATTTTGGTCAATGCAAATTTTGTAGGGAATTCGATTTCCTTCAAAAATATGTTCAGGTAAATGATATTTTACAACAATGGTTTGTCGTTTTCATACCAAATATGGTAACTAGCGATGATAGACCTCTAGACTTTAATTAAAAAATCTGAAAAAATTACAGTAATTTTTTTCACCTTTCTTAAAGAGAAAATCAAAATAATTTTTGAAAAAAAAAACGAAATTTTGAATTTTTGGCCCAGTCTAATGCACATATATCATATACGCAGCAGAAAAGCATAGTTAAGTTTAGAAAGCCTGCAACGCGCAAGGGGATAGTCTCTTCCTGTTAAATTGAACGCCTACTTTTGTAACGAGACTGTACATGACCTTGGTTATCATTAGCTCGCGCGATACATAATATTTGTAAATTGAATCAGTAGTTTTCGCAAAACAGCAGTTCAAAGTTGTAAAAATTTGCATTTCGGGTTTGTTGGATTTTTTGCCCGACAAAAAAAATTTTAATAATTATATATACTATATCTGTTTAAAGGCAATTAATGCACCTTTATTTTGAGCCTAAAATAGTTTAAATCAAGTAAATATTGTAAAAGTTATAACGGATTATGGAAATGAAGACAATTTCAGTGTCTGATATAAACCATTTATTTTTGTATATATCACTGGAAAGGTTTTAAACCGGGCTATTTGAAAGAAAATCTTTAAGCATAAAAGCTTTAGTTTATTTGTATTTCTTTTATTTATATGCAAGGTTTAATAAATGCAAAAATATTATTTTTTTTTTGCAATTCGATGCAAAATTTTTGCGACATTTAAAAGCGACAGGAATACAGGGTTATTGTTTTGTACATTGATTGTATTAAAAAGTAAGCAAACTTGTAAAGTTTAAGTGTTTCCATACTCCTGACCCCTACTCTTAATAGCCGTTTTAATCAGGGCACGAAAATAAACTGTACAAAATACTTTTCATTTCCTCATC
Organism: Campiglossa producta; assembly: GCA_964058755.1. Classification (NCBI taxonomy): domain Eukaryota; kingdom Metazoa; phylum Arthropoda; class Insecta; order Diptera; family Tephritidae; genus Campiglossa; species Campiglossa producta. The sequence goes on along the minus strand of CAXKVI010000001.1, from coordinate 32,152,274 downwards.
GAGTAGCATGTCATTTAAGTTTTGTACAGTTTATTACTTTTTGGAAACGTTTGCTTTTTGTTTGTGACAATACCAACAAAAAAAAATTTATAAACACAAAGGTTTCAATTGATTGAAGAAAAATATAAGTGTTTGAATGTATGTTCATAGAGAACAAAATATTTTTTTTATTTTGTGTTTTATTTTGGATGTAAATTTCAAAAAATGTATTTTACAGTTTTCAAAGTGAACTCAGCTTTTGGATTTTGTTTTGTACTGAACTATGAAAGTAATAAACAAAACGAAATAGTACCGTACAATAAAGTTTATTTTCGTACACTGGTTTTAATTGTTACGAAAATCATATTTGCTTTGAAATTTTCGTAATTAATTTTTGCACACGAAAATATAAAAATATTTAGTTGTCATTGCGAATGTGATAATAAAAGTTTATGTACCTATTTATACCAAAATGTGTAAAATCTCACTGGATAAGTTTTGCTTTATTTGTGGTTTGTATATATTTACGGAAAGTGCCCGAAAAAAGTTTACCCCACACATATTAGCAGCTTACGAGCAAGTGTATAAAGAAATATCATCAGTGACACAGACTGCACCACATTCATTCCAATATCCCAAACTTGAACCACCAACATTAGATGCAGAGAACATTTATTCAGAAACTGCAACTTCGATTTCAAATTTCAGCAGTTCCTCAAGAATAGTGAGTCAAAAATTGGAATTAATGAATCAACTCGCGCTGAACGATTTGTGTCGTGACCTCAGCTTGTCAAAGAAAATTCAGAGCTTCTCGCTTCACGTCTACCAGAACGCAGTTATTTGGAATCAGGTACTAATATAACGTATTACCGAACTCGCAATAAAAATTTCAAAAAATACTTTTCAAAAACAAACTACTTTGGTTATTGTAATAAAGTAAATGGGTTGTTTGCTGCACTTGGAGAGATCCATGATCCCAATGATTGGCGTCTATTCATTGATGGTAGCAAGTACAGTGGAAAAGCTGTCTTGCTCCACAAAGGCAACAAGAAACTGTCTATACCGACTGTTCACTCCACAAATGCCAAGGAAACTTACGAGACGATGAGATGGCTTCTTCAGTTGATGAACTACAATTCGTATAACTGCAAATTATGCTGTGACTTAAAAGTTGTCGCTATACTGACAGGTCTGCAAGGTGGCTATACGACATACAGTTGCTTTTTGTGTCTTTGGGACAGCAGAGCAGATGAGAAGCATTTCACTAAACGTGATTGGCCGAAGCGTGTGGGTCATATTCTGGGAACATTTAACGTTATCAAAAAAGCACTCGTTGTAAAAAAAAACAATGTTATATTCCCTCCTTTGCATATAAAACTTGGTATAATGAAAAATTTTGTAAAAGCTTTAGCAAAAAACTCGGACAGCCCAGCTCTTGAGTATTTGAAAACTAAGTTTCCAAAACTATCAACTGAGAAAATAAAAGAGGTATATTCGTTGGCCCACAAATCAGGAAATTATTTAGAGACAAACAATTTCAACGATGTCTTAACACTTCTGAAGCCAAGGCTTGGAGCGCTTTCCAAGGCGTTGTCCATGGATTTTTAGGAAACAAAAGGTGCAGAGACTACCGTCGATTAATATATACCATGATGACAAACTTCAAACCTATAGCTATAGCATAGCTCTATCTTATAAATTTTCTGAAAAATCATGAAGAAATTAACATTATGCTTTTCTTTATATTTCTAGATGCTCGCATGTCTTTGAAAATGCACCTACTTCAGTCATTTGGACTTTTTTCATCCGAATTTAGGTGGTGAAAGCGATGAACAAGGTGAGAGGTTCCACTAGGATATTGCTACAATAGAAAAGCGCTATGAGGCCTTTTGGTATCAAGGCATGTTGAGCGACTATTTCTGGATGCAAATTCGCGAAGATTTCACGCAACAGAAAAGAAAATCTTTGAGAGAAAAACCATATTTTCGGCTTCAAAAAACTTCGTCTACTTGCTTACTTTTTAATACAATCAATGTACAAAACAATTACCCTGTATTCCTGTCGCATTGAAATGTCACAAAAAATTTTGCACCGAAAAAAAAAATATTTTTGCATTTATTAAACCTTGCATATAAATAAAAGAAATACAAATAAACTAAACCTTTTATGCTTAAAGATTTTCTTTCAAATAGCCCGGTTTCAAACCTTTCCAGTGATATATGCAAAAATAAATGGTTTATATCAGACACTGAAATTGTCTTCATTTACATAATCCGTTATAACTTTTACAATCTTTACTTGATTTAAACTAGTTTTGGCTCAAAATAAAGGTGACATAATTGCCTTCAAACTGATATAGTATATATAATTATTAAAACTTTTTTTGTCAGGCAAAAAAACCAACAAACCCGAAATGCAAATATTTACAACTTTGACCTGCCGTTTTGCGAAAACTACTGATTCAATTTACAAATATTATATATCGCCGGAAAGGCTACATATCGACGTGCCATACGAAAACTAACACTTTTAAAATTTTTTACGAAAACTAACACTTTTCAAATTCTGTAAGAAGACTAACACTTTTATTTTGTGTCTGACGAAAAATAACACTTTTAATTTGTGTCTGACGAAAACTAACACTTTTATTTTCTGTCTGACGAAAACTAACACTTTTGGCTAGTACATTTTCTTCAGAGAAAACCTGAAAGTGTTACTTTTCGTCAGACACAAAATAAAAGTGTTAGTTTTCGTCAGACACAAATTGAAAGTGTTAGTTTTCGTCAGACACAAAATAAAAGTGTTAGTTTTCTTCAGACACAAAATTTTTGGTGTTAGTTTTCGTATGGCACGGCGATATGTATGTGCCTTTCAGAAATCACATACTTCAAACCAAACTGGCTCACCATTTTCTGGGTTTCAGGCCATAACTGCAATATTGCACAAACAAAACGGTTTTTTGCGAATATCTCGAAAACCGTTCTTTTCGGCCAAAATCGCTTAAGCGGTTAAGCGCCAATAAATGATGATGATGAATGTTCTTTGAAAAAAAAATTACATTTTCGGCTGTAGCGACCTCAAATTAGGCTACAAAGCATATTTTTGTCGAGGTACATTTAAAAAGGACAAATTTTGTAAACTAGTGTACCTAATCTCTTAGTTTTCGTACAAAAATGTGTTTTGAAATGGCGCAATATGCCACGGCCTACCTACCTGCACTAAAGATGTCTGCGCTCTGTACACTATGCTAAACTGTTAACAGTTTAAGAAAGGAGATTTAGTACGCCTTGATGAATGCTCTAACACAAAGAAATGCGCTAATTTATTTAGCCAGTGTCCTTTTATTTTCTTTGCAGCGCTCGTTGAGACGCGTCGTGGGAAATTCCACATATTAAGAGCTTAAGTGGCTGTTATTTACATAGTTTCGCGTTTATCTTTTGGAAAATGTGTGTATTAGAGTGTTCGTTATATCGACGTGCCATACGAAAACTAACACTTTTAAAATTTTTTACGAAAACTAACACTTTTCAAATTCTGTAAGAAGACTAACACTTTTATTTTGTGTCTGACGAAAAATAACACTTTTAATTTGTGTCTGACGAAAACTAACACTTTTATTTTCTGTCTGACGAAAACTAACACTTTTGGCTAGTACATTTTCTTCAGAGAAAACCTGAAAGTGTTACTTTTCGTCAGACACAAAATAAAAGTGTTATTTTTCGTCAGACACAAATTGAAAGTGTTAGTTTTCGTCAGACACAAAATAAAAGTGTTAGTTTTCTTCAGACACAAAATTTTTGGTGTTAGTTTTCGTATGGCACGGCGATATAGAAAATTGTTTTGATTACACTACTCGACAAAAAAAAATTACCAAAAATTAGTTGACTGATACTTTCACGGTTACATTACTAGACGTCTTAGACTTAAAACTTAGAGATATAAAACTTAAAGATATCCTTTAATTCGATAGAATATCGATCGCCGGGGATAAATGTGCTTTAGTGAATTAACGAGAGGATTGCGCTATCCTGCAAACATCAATACAGCGCTTGTGCAGTTAACTGAACAACGAATTTAATAGTACATTTACACAGCACCAAATTTGGTAAATTTGGCGAAAAATTGCAAATTTGGCTCTTTTTTCCATACAAATCTCATTTTCCAAATTTGGAATTCCATCGCATTTGGCCTCATTCGCTGAACAATACAATCCACAATTCCTCAAAATAGCAACCCTGCCTGTGTTCCACATTTAGAATTGCCCAGCAAGAACCTTAATGGGTAATTAACGTGTGAAAACTTTTGCATTATGCACAGTTGTAAATAACAATTTCAACTATTTTTTTTATGATATTGGACCAGTTCCACTAAGAAAAGAGAGAAGCCTTCTTGATTCTTCATTTATTATTACTCTACATGTGTTTAAAACATCAAGGTGGTGCATTTTCTTTCGGTGGCTTTGTATTCTGGTAGAAGATTCTTGCGGGGAAGGTGAAGCCAAATGCAAATTTCCCAGTGTAAAAAGGTTCGAAATGACACATTCAAATTCGCCAAATTTGGTGCAGTATAAATGTACTATAAGAGACTATCGACGGAAAAGGATTTAAGCAATGGAGAGGCCAGTGAGGTTACTCTGTACCACGAAATCGGCATGGATCTGTATTCATATACTTCGTGTACTTCTTCCGAGTAGTGAATATAGTGATCCTGGCTCTGTATCTATGGTATACTCCTTAGGATGGGAGGGAGCCTAGTACTATTCGAATCTAGTATCGCATGGACTACGTTCTCAAAGGACTTGCACCTTAGATAATTATGAATCTAGCTTTTCATGAGTCTTCAGTCTTTCTTTGGATATCTCTTCTTATGCATTCTGCATAGAAATAGGTGCAAGCACTTTGCCGACTCCTCGTTAACGTACTTGAATAGCTCCACAACTAAACTCTCAGCGGTCGCGGCTGTATTGTTGTTTAATTGAGCTGTTCTCATCTCTTCATGCTGGCAAGGAGGAAGTCCTCTATGGTCTGTGGACGGCTCCTTGCTTCTCCATTGACATTGTCCTACAGAGTCACCATTTCGTGCTTCTAGGAGTTATTTACTTACTAAAAATCTTCCATCATGCGCCGAGTGTTTTATAAAAGTTGTAACGCATTTTCTGCTGTCAATAACTCACTAGAATTTTTCTTTCTTTTGGAGTAATATTAAAATCGTAAGCCAAACAAATATGAGATTTAAAGTCACCCAAATCTCATGCGCCCCAAATTATTCCAATTTACACGCATAAATACATAGCTACACAATCAAAACGACGTACCTCAGTCTAGGCTAATGGCCCAACTGCTGATGATTATGATGGTAGATAATGAGATTCATTGAACCGAGCCCCAAAGCATTTTAACGCAACTCCATAACTTGCGACAAGCCCGCAAAATCAGAGGGCGCGCTGCTTATGCGCAACCCCCCACCAACCTCCAAAGTATGTATCTGTGGGCAACATTAGTACTAACATAATAAAAACAGGAAGTATCTAAACATATTTATCTGCGTACAAATTTAATAAATGGCTGAAATGTACTTAGAATGTGAAATCAAGATTGAAAAGAACAAACGAGCACAACAACAACAATTTCAGCCGAAAACTTTGGTACACACTCAAAACCGTACCGTTACAAAGGGGGAAGAGCTCATAAGGCGCGCAACGATATGCTGTGGCGTGGCTGTGGGTTGATCTGAAATACAACTTTAGAGTGGGGGTAGTTTGAAACGGAGGCTGATAACTTTTTTTTTTTTTGGTAAACTTGTGCATCCCATCCAGTCGAGGGTTTGTCGGTGGGAAAGCGTAAAATTCATAAACTGAAAATGGTAAAAGAAAAATGCCCAACTATCATTTTTAGTAGCTGAAACGAGGCTTCGACTATTTTCGTGACTTGAAAGTGATTCGTTAGTAGTCGTGGGCACGTAATAAATACATATTCCCACTTCTTTAATAAAAGAGAGAAACTTCTTAATTTTCGAAGATTTTTCTTTGAAAACATTAATAAGATTTCCTCTACAATAATGTGAAGCACATCATCTTAAAAAATACTTATCATTTTTGTTCTATTTTATTAGGTACTTTTGGCTCTGTGAACTTTGAAGTCGCAAATCAGTAACCTGAAGCAGTCAACCTTAACGCGACTCATAGCCTTAAAGTCATACTTTTTTTTTTTAATTCAACGAGGTAACAACGACTTCTTCGCTACAGATGCTACAACTTTGAAGTAACAAATCAGTAACATGACTCAGTCAACGTTAGCCTAATTCGTAACTTTAAAGTCATACAATTTTAAAGTATTCAAAAAGGTAACAACGACTTCTTCAATACATGTGCCACAACTTTGAAGTGGCAAATCAGTAACTTGAGCCAGTCAACGTTAGCCTGATTCGTAACTGTAAAGTCATACAATTTTTAAGGTATTCAAAAAGGTAACAACGACTTCTTCAATACATGTGCCACAACTTTGAAGTGGCAAATCAGTAACTTGAGCCAGTCAACGTTATTGTTATTATAACCCTATAGTCATAAAATTGTTTGAAGAATTCAAAGAGGTAACGATGACTTCTTCAAACAGTAAACGCTAAAACTTCGAAGTGACAATTCAGTACCTTGACTCAGTAACCGCTATGGAGCTTCATGACTTTGAAGTCATGCTACTTTTGAAGTAAGCTTGAGGGTAATAACGACTTTAAGGTAACATAACTTTAAAGTGGCAACTAGTGGTAGTAGTTACGGAACGGCTACAACATATTACTAAAACGAATTTATTTATAGCTGAAAGTCGCAGTTTAATTACGGCTTAAGACATTCATCTCCGTCGTTGTTACTTTGGTGCTAGTTGGGTTAGGATAAATTCACTTTTTCGAAGTTATTATGATCTTCCAGCTCAATAGATAGGGATATATGGATAAGTGTATACACAAAAACAACAACGAAGATACAAATATGCATTGATATAATGTAATATAATAAATTTAATTTTGCCAAGCATGAAAGAGGCGAAAGGAAGCAGAGGACGTATGCAAAAGCAAGATATTCAAGCAGCAGCCATTGCTGAAAAAATCATCCCTAAAAAAGTAACACATTTATAAATGGCATTTGATATGTACCTATGTATGTGTGAACTCATGTCTGCGAATTGACGAAGGGCATGCAGCGAACCCAAGCAACCAACCAGTCAGACAGACAGACATCCAGGCAAGCAGCGCGGCATGCGGATCTGCCACTCACGAAGGCTGGAAACAGGCAAGTTATAGGGAGGCGACAAAACCGCAGGGATTATGCTTGTTGTTCATGAATGAAACGAGGGAAAAAGTAATTTAAGGGTGGAGTGAAAAATTGTTAACACACACACACACGACGCTATACAATCCTTGTCTAAGTATTGGTGCGTATCTGAGTGCATAAAGATACCAAAAAAAGATGGCAGATAAAATTGTGCACAGCAGAAAGGTAGCGCTGAAGTGTTTGCGCAGCGTATCCTTGCGACAGGACTTAACACTTAAATGCTGCTGGTGAGTTTGTAGCAGACTCAGTTCACGTTGAGATTTCATAGTGTTGAGACGAGACGCGCACGTCATAACGCCACAAACGGCAAAGTCCGCAAGCATTTCGCATTATTTTTGTTACAAAATTTAATTTTATATTATTTTTGCATTAACAATTTTTTTCGCTGTGTGAAAAAAAACATTTAGTTAAAGTGAAAAATATTCTTTGTGCCTATATTGCCAAAACAAAAATATGTCTTCAATTAAGATTCAGGGTCCACCACAAACTTATTCACGCCTTTTCCGCCCTTGGGATATGGCGCAACGTAACGCCGCAGCAGCAGCTAACAACAGCCAGAGCTTGAACACCCACAAAGCTCATGCTGCAGAAGAGCGCGCATCCATGCTGAACAAACCCGCAGTTCCGGAGAATTTAATAATAAAAGCTGATACAGGCAGTCGACGCGCCGCCACCACCCCCACAACGACGACGAGCAGCATTAAAGTGGAGTTTGTAAAAGTTGAGCGCCATAATAATGGCATGGATGATGAAAACGAAGATGAGGAGGTGGAGGTCGATGATGTTGACAATGACTATGATGATGCTGATTGTGATTACTTGCATACAAGTCGTACTTCGGATTGTGCCTCCAGTCAAAGTAATTTTAGTCAACTAAGCGATGAAACGGAGCGACAACAATTTGACGCGAGAGAACGTGCTTCGAGCGAAAGCGGGTCAAATAATTACACAATGCATCCAGCAGCACACTCCAGCAGCTATGTTACAGCGCACCAACCATCATTGACTGGACATCACCATTTTCCCACACGCGCAGCATTTGAAGCCTATCAACAACATCAATTGCATTTGTTGTCGCATAACCTGATGTCTACTTCACCAACACCACCACAAACCACAACAACATCATCAGTGCCTGCACTTCCAGCGCATCTAGCAAGCGAGTTCATTTATGGTAACGCCGCTCTTGGTAGATCCAGCGAGGTTGTGCAGCCGCCTCCGCCACATCCTGCATCTTTGATGGGCATGTCACCTACCGCCGCCAGTTTTGTTGGAATGGATGCGTATACTTTTGGTTTGATGGAACAAGAATATGCGCGCATTATGGCCGAGGAGGCGCATCTCAAAGCTGTGAATGCACGTAAACAACGTCCAAAGAAATTCAAATGCCCACATTGTGATGTCGCCTTCTCGAACAATGGACAACTTAAGGGTCATATACGTATACATACCGGTAAGTTGAGAAAGACAACAATAAATAGGAATAGCAGCTCCTTAACAAATATTGGAATAGGTCACCTTTTAGGTCTTAGATGGACTATAGATCTTTTCTTACCTCTAAATGGGTAAATTGAAGGGTTTCAGGTCGATCGCTTGGCACTATCAACAAAAGCACTATGCTAATAGTTCGTAGGTTCCAACTTTTCAAGTAAAATAATTCACGAAAATCCATAAAATATCTCCAATCTATCTATTTCAAAACTTTGCTTATACACTAAGCTTAAAAATCTGTTCGTGCCGCCTTGAATTTCATAAGGATTCGCTAGAAAGACTTACGGCATCTCGCAGTATTTGCATTTCATTTTCTTTGCATCACCACTTTCTTTTAAGTTACTCCATGTTGAATTCCTTGTCAGCATCTCGAATAAATAATTTTTGATTAAACACACATGGTCACTTTCGATAGTGCACTTCAAAAGATAGCCCAACAAAACCGCGTGAACCTCACGTGGGTCGCGGGACACAGGGACATTGAGGGCAACTGTAAGGCAAACAAACTTGTCAGGCAGGGTACGACCAAGCAGGTGAATAGGTGTCTTAACTGGGCACTGCCTTATTGGCAGGCACGCAGAAAGGCTAGGTGTGCCCTACCGACGATGCTGTAGGAGCTGCAAAGATGACGACTGCAACTGCCCTGCTTTAAGCGGTGCGAGAACTCGATTTTTCGAAAGTTTCCTTTCTCGATAGCCCAAGCCAGATCGCGGAGCTGGACATAAAGGAATTGATGACCTTCATAAAGTCATCTAAGTGGTTCGAGGAGGAGTAACGGTATCGGTTTAGGAGTATGAGTCCCGGGGTTCTGCTACGTGGAGAATCCCAATAACACAGGGATCAGGCCGGGTCCCGGGACTGACTTTCCTAGTGTTGGTGGTATCACAACGGGCCTTTCAAAACTGTCCTCAGTGTGCCTCTGCGGCAGCCACTTGAACCTAACCTAACCAACGAGCTTATTGGAGTTGCTGAAAATTAGTTTTTAATAGCCACATGTCTGCGGCGGCCGCCGTGGTGTATCGGTTAAGTGTTCGGCCTTCTACACCAAGTCGTGGCGGTTCGATGCCCGGCAAAAGTAACATCAAAAATTATTTAGAAAAATAATTTTTCTAAAACAGGGTCGCCCCTCGGCAGTAGTTTGACAAACTCTCCGGGTGTATTTCTGCCATGAGAAGCTTCTCAGCAAAAAATTCATTTGCTTTGCAAGTGCCGTTCGGAGTCGGCAAAAAACTGTAGGTCCCGCCAACTTGTAGGAAAACTCAAAAGCAACACACCACAAGTTGGAAAGAGAAGCTCGGCTAAAAATCTCGTTAGAGGTTATGTTAACCTGTTGGTATATCGCCGCCATTAGTTAGTCTGCACATTATACTCAAGAAAAATACTTACGGGGCCCTTGTATTAGAATTATTGTCTTTGTTCGTGTATCACTCAGAAACCGTTGTGAAGAGTTGAATACACTTTTAACCCATGTACTTTAAAATGGCAATCTTAAAGCTTAGGACCCAGGAAATATTTTTTTCCCGACGTAAACAGTAGTGGCACTAAAAGTTGGCTCGAAATATTTTTTAAGTACAATAAAATAGGTACATACAATTTCCAAAGCCTCAAATTACCCATTCTAACCTACAATCTCGCATTATTAGAGACAAGATCACAACGTCCCCAAATTCTGCAATTTTTAAAATATGTACTTATGTTTTTTTCTACCTATTTCCCATAGGTGAACGCCCCTTCAAATGTGATGTCGAAACATGTGGTAAAACTTTTACGCGCAACGAAGAGCTCACACGTCACAAACGTATACATACCGGTCTGCGACCATATCCATGTCCTGCTTGTGGTAAAAAATTCGGACGACGAGATCATTTGAAGAAACATATGAAAACGCATATGCCACAAGAACGCCAATTGGGACCTGCTATATTTGTGCCTATGTACCCCTATTTGTATGGATACTAAGTAAAAAAAAAAATGATACCTCAAAAATTACGACGAAAAAATACTCAGGAAACCTGTCACAAAAACAAAAAAATACAAAAATATTACAACAAAAACTACTACGTAATCAGCTACTCTCAATATTGTACCTGTGCTGGGCACAATCATTTTGTAGATAGACGAAAGCAAAAAAAAAACAAATAGTATCGATTTGAAAAAAAGGAAGAAACCCCAAAAACGTATTTACACACATGCAAACTTGTCAACGAAAGCAACAAAAACAAAAAGAATTTATTTATGCAATCCTATGTAAACATAGTTCGAAATATGTATGTATTTGGCGATGTTTACAGATAAAGGGATTTTCTTTACGATATCCTCTACAAATGCACTGCGCGCTATTTAAATACATTTATCATACAAAAAATACGAAAACGATCCTCTCAAAAGGCTTAACTAATCTTTGAACATTCATTACACATAAACAAATCGAAATTAATTTTACATTTTCTTGAAGTAATCTCAACAAAGGCTACATTGGTTTTAGCAATTCGAAAACTCACGAAGGAATGTTGATTAGTATTATCGCAAATACAAAACAAATTTAATTCGAGATTGACATGTAGGTAACTACCGTTCGGTAAAGCAGGCTTATCATCCGTAAGATTCGAAAAAAAAAATAATTGATCAGCGAGGAGCATTTCAAACCTGTATTCAAAACAATTTATTCAAAAAAAAAGTTTACTTGCAAAAATTGTCAGCTTCGTTGGTTTTTCAATGTCGGTATTTATTTAACGGCTCTCGTATGTAAATACATTCAAAAATGTTCATTTTAAAATAAGTAACATAACAAACATAAATGTATATATAAATAATAAGATCAGTATTTATAAGATAATGTGAGCTTAAGTATTTTTAAGTTGCAAAAAAGAGTTGTATATACACAAATAAAACAAAATTTATATCAAACAAAAATAATATTTCCATTAAATCTTCTTTTATTGCTCAGGATGGCCCAACTCAAAGTTATTCAGATATGTTGCTACATGACTAGAAATAATGACCCGCAGTCATAGTCAAAGTTAAACATGATTTTAAGTTAGTCAAGTTAGATATGCCGAGTGTACTATATTATTAATTTAATACGGGACGCAAAATGTCCTGTATTTTTCTCAATGTTCTGTATTTGTTCTGTACATATTTGGTACTTCTTAATCCAATTATTAAAAAATATTTAGGCACAAAGCATGAAAATCACTAAAATACTGACGAGATAAATATTGACCGTGTAGCATGTCTTTGGGATCCATCAATTCAATAGTGAAAAATATTGAATGATGAGTTTAAATAAGTTAACAAATTTTTACATGAACCAAAAATTACAAATTGGTTACAGAATCGAAATACAGTGAGCGAGAACAGGTCCGAAATCTTTGAACAATTTTCTAAAAAGGACATCCCTGAAAAAATTTAATAAAAATAGTGGAATTCTGCTTATAATTGTGTTCTGGCTGTCGTTTTGATGTTGGCCGGCATCGAACAACTTAGGACAAAGACTAAGAACCAACACTATCTCGGAGGAGCCGTTTACCGAAAATGGGGTCTACAAGCTTACCTGCGAGTGCCAACATAGCTACCATTGGCCAACAGGATGAAAAATAAGTACACTATTCCGAGAGCAAATCAGGGACTACAACAAGAAAGCACGGAAACCCACCATTACACCAGAATCGAACTATGCGAATCACATGTTCGCACCCGGCCTACATCAAAAACACAGCCAGAACACTTCACATACAAAGAAAATGTAGTCGCGTAAAGGGTCGAATACATAAAGCTTTGTTAACCTCGCCTGACACTTGCTACCTCAAAACTTTGCATCGAACTTCAGAGGTATGCTACAATGAACACCTTGACGCTTCTCTTTTATACTTGTTTTCGTTATTTTTTTCTTTGCATTCAGAGTGTTTTGGTTATATTATTAATTTAATATAGAAATGAATTAATTATGTTTTCCTCCAACTTTATATTCTTTAATTAAAGCAAAGTCATCAACATCTGATTGTCAAAGCAAGCAAAATTTGAGAGTTTGCCAAATTTTAACCATGCTTCAACTTTGAGATCCCCAATTTGCCATGCTTCGTTTAAATGCGTACACTGAACTTTTCTGTCAAAGTCAAAGTTTGAGGTAAAGTCAAAATAAAGCTTTATGTAACTGACACTTAAATGTGCTGGAAGACATGGAATTATACAAACTAAAGACATTTGACGGGACAATAATAAACGAACACCAACAAAAACCGTTTCTGACGCAATATTTGAACCGTTTATTCGGCTAGTTTAGCTTTAGGCATATCTGGGTTAAATGTGCTATCTGTCAAAAACGCTTTAACTCTGTCCTTACTGTCCAAGCTCAAAAAGTTATGTGTCAGCAGCTAATGAGAAATTAGGCAAGTTTACATCTACGATCCCAAATATATTTTTTTTTCTTTTTCCATATAAAATTTACAAGTAGAAAAGTAAAAAAACGCATCTACCTGAACTGCTTGCCTCTTAAGAACTGCGCATGATTGATTAGGTTGCAGTGGCTACTAGTCACCGAACTAGCATACATAGGCGCCGGAGGTCCCGTTATGCTACCACATGCCTGAAAGACACTACAGTGGTCAAGCAGTCGAGTGTCAAAATTACCACCCCTTTATCAAGTTTCGAGCCATCTGTGTACAGATGGATGGAATCGTTGTCTTGGGAAAGTCCGGTGTTCTAGTAATCTCTTTCCAGAATTGAAGCATCATCGCGAATAACGTTCTAAGTTACAAAATCAGAATTTGTCAGGAGAGCAAAAAAACGCTAAAGTTATATTTTTTTAATTTATTTCTCTCGTCTGTCTCCTTAACTTTTTCTTTTACGTCTTTCATATTATCAGTTTTACACCTTCCTTATGATCTTCCAGTGCCGTTACGAATCACTTTAGACGCTTCCATGCAAAATAATGTATGTCTCTTTCCATTAACCTACTATTTCTAAATGCATTTTTACAGTTATGGCGTGCAAAATTTTAAAAAATTTGTTATCTGGACAATGCAAGAGAGTAATACAAAATGGTTTATGCAATAAAACCGGTTTTGAAAAAAAATGACACTTAGAACGTTATTCGCGATGATGCTTCAATTGTGATATCAAATTTATTCTCGAAACAGTACTTTGGCTTACAGTAGTCCTAACGCAATACAGTGGTAGATTTTTAAGGATGGTGGAGTGACGTTGATCAAGTGCCTTTTTTAAAGCGCTCCTGTTTATTTTCTTTCTAAGTGAGCTTTTTATCATTTAGCGTAATTGAGGCTGGTTTTGCCTATTGCCATTGTTGTAACGCAATTTTGTATTTCTTTGTGAACAGGGCCAGAACTGTTTTGGCAAAGGTTAACACCTAGACCTTTATTTCCAGTCCACCTTTCGACTAATCTTGGCACGCCGCCAAGTTTTCCACCATTCCTGTGTTGACAGCCTTGACAGCCCGGCTAGGGCCGCGTGCAGCCTCCTTCTGGTCAGAATTTGATACACAAGGCACATAAGCCAAGATTTGATGCCCAAGGTCGTAAAAATCTTCTTATATATAGCCTCGAACCAAGGGATACTCTGTTCCATAGAATGCTGAAGTTATATGGGCCATGCAGACATCCAACCATCCTCTTCTCTTGTTAGTGAGGTACCGTCGTGGGTCGTGTTTACCCTTTTCAAACACTGCGGTGCGGTGATTTGGCTAAAATCTTCCTCGGCCTAGAACCCTCTGATATCGATTCCATGCTGATGTAGAAATCTCTCCAGGAGTTTTTTTTTTGGAATCTTCTGAGTTCACTATTGTACGCCCTAGGTTGATCTTTATAAGCTTCCCCTGAAAATGCTAATTCTTCTATATAAAATCAATCCTAAACAATCGACGACAAAACACATAAATCCTTTCAACCCTGAAATGACAACATGGTTCCTTGCGAGCATATGTGCTTGCATTGTACAAATTTATATGTGTATGTATGTCAACAAATTTGTTTAAATTTTGCAATGTAATGATCAACAATGGCCGACAACAACTGATGATTGCCGACAAAGGGTTAAACATTTCTACATATGTATACGGTTTGCAAGTGTTCACAACTTCAAAGGCAGCGCTGTTTATTAATTCGAATGTAGGGTGTTTCTAAAGTAAAATCGGCAGTTAAAAAGGATAATACGAACCATCTTTGTCGAATTATGACATGCAACTGATAGACCTATGAGTATTTCCAATAAATTTCATATGCAATAATAGAACTTGAAAGGTGCAAAGGAGTTGCAAAATTAAATTTAAAAAAGACATCTCGCACTTGAGAAAATACTGCAGAAACAATTGCAGAACAGTTTTTCCCGATCCACCCACACATAACTACATCAGTTTAGTTTGGCAACATTTTCCCACACTCAAATTTTAGTGTATACAGTTGCGTGCATTGCAATAAGGACAGTAAAATTAGACCGTTGCTATGGCCAGGTATCCCAAGTTGCGGGGAATTCCCCGTTTTGTAGGGAATTTGGCTCAGTGACTTCTCATTCTATCGATTTAACCTTTGGATTATATGCTAACCTTATTCCCATCAACAAGTTTTACCTTGATCTCTATAAGCATCTTAAGCAGTTTGTCCACTATGCCAAAAAACGTTCAAAAAGAATTGAAAAAAAAATTTAGCTTTTCACAAAATTTCAAATTTAACCACAAAAAAATCCAGGGACTAAAAAAAAGTTTCTACACCAATGTCGATTAAATTACGAAAATTTTAAGTACACCAATACAACATTATGATATGACCTTGACTTTATAAGCCCCGTTATAATGAAAGTCCTCAATCAAAAATTTTCTTTTTTCTCCCAACAAATTTTTTAAAATTTCAATATCCTCGAAGTTTGATACATCGCTCGTTCCATAGTAAACCGATGTAATCAAGGCGAATTCATACAGGTGTGTTCGAGCGAATTCAGATCTACACGCACGCACCCACTCCTAAAAATGTCAGACAAAGCAACAACAGCTTTGTTTCTTGAAATCTCCAGCAAAGAACTGTCAGCAGAAGAGAGTCTTGTAAAAAGCTGTCAAAATCTCATTTCTGCTAATTTTTCGTCGAACAGGGTTCAGCAGAAACTTGCAGACAAAGCAGCGGTTACGTTTCTGATTGGCTAACAATTTGAATTTACATTTTTTGTTGTTGTTTTTCTATGTCGCCGATCAGCTGTTGTTGTTGTTGTTGTTAACCCCCTGCGGGTTAGGGGTTTAGAATATGCCCGAGGTAGGCATACCGGTCGTAAGAGGCGACTAATATGCACAAAGGTAATTGACGTGCTACTCGATGGTTGATCTACGGATATGATGCCTCTCACCTCTCATTACCCATCTTCTCCTTCCTCACGGATGGAGGGATGACATGGCCTAGCAGGTTCCACTGGTCATACCAAATCGCTACCACGACAGTCGGGCAGTACCGCAAGGGAGTACCGCAGCGTACCGGGGTCATATCCGGCCAAGGACTGTCAACTTCGGCATCACTCCCCAAAACCTTCGGGGAGTGTTTTGCTGTTAACAACAACAACAACTTCAGCTGTTCCTGCTTGCTGGTTTCTGCTGGACGAAAAATCTCCAGCAATAACTTGCAGCGAATTGGCGCTCTCTCTCTCAATTAAATGTCAAAAAGCTGCTGAATTCGCTGCTAATTTTTTCAAAGAACACTTTTTTTCATAATTATTCATAATTAGCAGGAAATAAACAAAGCTAACATAGCAACTTGACAGCTACGATTCGATTTTCAAGGAAGAAGAAGAAACCATATGGTGGGAGGATGCCACCTGTAATGAATTCGCCTTGGATGTAATTCAAAATTTAATTTAATAATTTTTTAGTGAAAAATAAAAATAAAGTTTTGTCTCTTTAGATAGTTGTATTTTAGCCTGACCATCCAGTAAACTTAGAAGGTATGACAAAAAACAAAAAAAGTAAAAATATTCATAAAATAAAGCAAATTAAATTAGATGTATATTGGAGAGATTTTTCGTCATCCCTTGTCAATTTTGGTTTTGTAACAAACCGGTTTCGGCGATCCGTCATCTTCAGTGTTTGATTTTCGTTCTCACGTTCTAATTAAATTATATTAAATGATATATAAATAACACAAAAAAAAATAAAATAAAATAAAACAAATAAATTAAATTGAATAAAAAATATAAAAAACAATTAAAAACATTTAAACAAAATAAAACAAGTTAAATTAAATTGAATAAAAAAACATAAAAAAATATAAAAAAATAAGAAATAAAACAAAAAAATAAAAACAAATAAATTAAATAAATAAGATAAAATAATACAAATTAAATTAAATGAAATAAAATAATAATAAAAATAAATAAAATAAAATAAAACAAATTAACTTAAATTTAATAAAAAAATAAAATAAAAATAAAATAAAAATAAAATAAAACAAATTAAATTAAATTAAATAATATAAAAAATAAATAAAATGAACCAATATAAATAAAATTGAATAAAAAAATATAAAAACTTAATACAAAAAAAACAAGCAAAATTAAATGAAATGATATAAAAAAAAATTAAAAAAAATAAAACAAATTAAATGAAATGAAATAAAAATAATATAAAAAATAAATAAAATAAAATGAAACAAATTCACTTGAATTGAATAAAAAATAAACCAAAAAAATAAATAAATAAAATAAAGTAAACTAAATTAAATAATATAAAAAATAAATAAAATAAAATAAAATAAAGTAAATTAAATTGAATAAAATAATATAAAAAAATAAAACAAAATAAAATAAAACAAAACAAATTAAATAAAATTAAAAATTAAATTAAACAAAATAAATTTTAATTTCCACCCGAAAAAAATTCTGTAATCGTATCATAAATACTGCAACCCTATTTGAAAATAGGAGCCCTATTTGTAATCCTATTATTTAACCTTCTCTATTTCTAGGATCGCAACTGTTCAAAGTCCTATTCATACATATAGACGTGTGTAACACAGCATGCTTCTTTTATTGAATTGATTAGTGATTTTTCTGTGTCATTCATGCAATCGCCCCTTCTTCACCTAAAACAATTGATGGCGATGCGATGCCTTTCTACGATTGACTTCTTCACAACTATTTATTTGTGCACCTTGCATGCCACACAATTTCCAATACGCGCACAAACGGTAGACACAGTGTCTAGGCCAGAGAAAAGGCACATCGATATGATTTGGTAAAACAATAAGGTAGCGAGAACAATCAATGGTTAAAAGTGAAACTGACACTGCAAACTGGACTAACTGCTGTGCGATGCACACACACTTTCCTCACACAACCAAATTTTTTATTAAATGCCTCTTGTTTTTTTCTTTTGTTTTTGTTATAAAAAAATAAGAAAAGAAAAGGACATTCCTCGGTTTATGGGGGCGTGCATGGAACACCTACCTGTTCGATCAGCAGTTTGGTCACATTCGGACGATTGCGCATTGCACGTGGGAAGATTTTTACAGACTGTATGTCGTCTGCGTCGTAGTCACAAAAATTTCGATATCGAAGTGTTAACGTCGCTGAGCTACAATGTCGTTAAGATCAATTAATTTTAATTGTTCAGGTGATTTTTCACACCAAAACGGTGCAGAAGTTTAAGGCATTGGGTATCGATCTTATATAACTCTTCGGCGTTGCACAAAGGACATTCAAAAAGGGGAAAACGAACGTTGCTGCACTCCTCAGTGTTCTCATTGTTTGTCACATTGATCGCAATCAAGATCATTTTTGACATGATAGCCGAGATGTCTTTTCAGCGAATACAATTTTTTTTTTGTTTAAGAATTATTGGCTTTAATTTGTCACTTTTATAAGAGTGTAAATCGTGTTAAAATCGACAGCTCGGCTGTCAAAAGGACTTGATTGAATAGCCGATATAAATCATACGATTGCTCTTTTATAGGAATTTCAATCAATGCACTTGCCTTGCTGCGCTTGCAAATATTGTAAATGTAGTGGTATTTTGAAAAGGAATACTTTGTTGTAGTCCTCTCTTATCATTCTCAGTGCCGAACTACTAAACTGTAAAACCAATAAGATCAGATCAGTCTGTACCAAGGAATTCGTGATCTCTATCTACAACGTAGATAGCGGGCTAAAAGCTGGTAAGAACTGACCATTCAAGGCTTCCTAGATAACAGACCTCTTGTCTAGTACGTCTAGTGTAATTTTAACATTTGTGTCTTCCAACGATAACCCAACTCATGTATGTATGTAGATATGGTTGAGATCAAGGATGTACTGTCAGATTGGAATGTTTAACAACTCCCCCATTCTTTAATCTCTAACGTTAGGCGACAACTCGATAAAAGAGAATGGAGATTCTAATGTGTTTTGTGTTTTTGTCTAGTTCTCTAACCTATCTCTAATCGAATTCTCTGTCATGTTGTCCTCTCACTCAGTCCAAAGTAGCATTTGTTGGCAAGAGTGATTCTCCGTTAGATCTAACAAATCCTAGGGTAGATGATTTAGCTAAAAAATGCCCTGGACTCTTCCTGAGACAGTTTTATGGAAACGTTATAACGTGCCCTTGCAGCTCTACCCGATCCGACTGGCGTTTTCTTGAACAACACGACGTCTGCGTTACGCCTATCTGTTGATATGATTCTCAGGTGTTGTTAAACCCGCAGTTGTTGCCTATTCGGTATGTTTCCTACGAAGCATTGAAATCAATGGCTTCTGAAGGAAGTCCTAAGAAAGTAATAATTTCAAAAGTGTTGGTCCAAAGTGACTTTGTGTTAGAATAGTCAGATCCATCGTGCAGTTAAAAAGGTAGTCAATGTCATTTGGGAAATACGCCACATGCCGCTTCCGCAACAGTCGGTGAAATACCGCAGGGTTCTTGTACCCAGCTCTGACATGGTCAGACGAGAATCTCTACTGATTCGCAGACATACAAACTGCAGTTAATAGGGATTTATCGGCTGCAACCCTGTTTAATCGGCAGCTATGAGTGAACTTATCACTGTTGCTACAAGAACAATCAGTGTCGCGCTTCTTTATCGGAGGAGAAGAGAGGGTTTCAAGTCTGGGTAAAATACTTGAATTAAAAGGGTTAGTTACCTGGCAACCTATGATTGCCAAATACCGAATAAAAAGATAAACTCAACACGCCAATTCAAATTCAGTTTTGGCAAAGGAGTGGTGATTGGTGGATAAGAGACAATGACAAACGGAAAAGCATATACGTAAAAGAGGAGTGAAGATGAAAGGGGTGCGCAAGATCAATAAGAAATACGGAAAGAGGAAGTAGAGGAAGAGGAGCAAAGAATTGGCAAGTGAGGGATAACTTTCGAAAAGACCATGCGATGAGATCGCGTCATTCAGCCCAGTAGGCAAAATCCTTTAAGTATTTTTAACATTGCTTTCCTTGTGTTAGCTATTGGTGAAACTTAAGCACTCCAGCTCTTTTTCCCAACTTCCGCTACAACGATTTCCAGGTTTTCACTTTACACTTTTTTGGCTAGGTCAAAGGTCTTATCTGAGAACCTATTTTAGTAAATTTAAATCAAGCACATCTTTTGGAATGCTATAATTTGAATATAATGTAGTGTTCATGCTGATTTTTAAAAGCAGCATTTTCCATTTTCGGTCGTACATTTTGAAGATGCGCATTTAGGTAGTTTTCGAATGCTTAAGGTGCGTTCCTACATCTCAAGTGGAAGTATGCTTGCTATTTCAGATAAACTCCATTTCTTTTATAAAAGTGAGTTCGTGGGTAAAGAAACCGGCTTTCTAAACAAACTTGGAAATTCTTCACCTCGAAAATTGCAAGTTTTAACAGGAAAAATCATTGCATAAGTTCGACGACTTGCTTAGTGAGAAGATATCCGGTTCGCCCAAAAGTATGCAACATTTTTTTCACTTCTTCTGCATACGAGGATATTTTTGTTCGTACTGTATCTTCGAAGATGCTAAAGCTAATGCAGAAATAAAGTAGCATTTAGTTGAGTTTAAACATTTAAAAATTGTATGGAAAAAATGCTGCATTTTGGGCTAAATGCAAAAATGCAGGCTCAGCATGAAGAGCACATAAGTTACCTATAGACGAATTGCTACCTGAGCGACAGGCATTAAGGAGCTCATCCACACATGCTATTATCTTACGGCATTAATGCTTCTAATGAGGTGATTATCTGCCTAAGAGGCGTAGGTGCGGTTTCACATATGCGTCCTAAGATAAATGCATGGGTATTTGCTTTGGTATGTCTGTAAGCGTAGGTCTGAGTTTGCATAGGAAACCCAAAGTCTTGCTCTGTCTGTCTGGCATATGAAAATCACACTTGCGCATAATCGCTGCTGACATACAGACGACCTCAACGGCGTCAGATGGGTTTTCTCCAGTCTGTTCGCTCTTACGAGCACAATCCGCATCCACCATATTGTTGATTTAGCCAACTCATTACGCAGCAAATATCGTACGTGCCAAATGGGTAAACAAAAGAGGTCCTTAAACGCTATCTACGAGAGAAAGGTAGTATTTGTCCTTTACTCACATACCTAAATACATATATGTGTGTGTGTTTAGTTGCTCGGCGCGATTACGAAAGCGAAAGTGCAGGAAAATGTTTCACTCTTTTCCTAAATATGTAAATAAATATCTGCACCAAAATATACCTACTTATCTTCACTTATATATGTATGTATGTACATAAGGACATGCTTTGCCAAAAATAGTAACAAAGACTGCATACTATTCGAAGGACAGCAATGTAAACAATAAAAACCACAAAGATTATGCTCAGACAATCAACTTGCAAGGTATTAACAACGTTTAGAGTAGATAAGCTCACCATTTAGCGATTATTGGGACATACCCACTTTAGCAGATAAATGCATAGGTACATAGGTAGGTACTTACAGATATTCAGGAAATCAGAGATTATACGTAAGAAAAGTAAAAACATGCCTAAACTCCAAAATTCCCATAGTCTCTTAAACACAAAGATATGATTGCATAAATATTGCTTATTTTTGTTATGGATGTACCTCAGGTATGGGTACGGTGACCATCCGTTATGCCATTTATTGCGTAAATTTGTTGATATATGCAGGCCTGAATTTTCGGAGTTTTTAAAAAACAATATGAAAAAATCCTCCCGTTATTTTGTAGATTTCGGAAGTATGAACCGTTATAAAGTTATGGCGAAGATTTAAACGTAAGCTACAACTAACTTTGGTGCTTACAGTTCTGTAAAATTCGTTTTTTCTCGCTTACCTTAATTACTTGGGGGAATGGGTCAATATGATGAAGCCTCTCAGCAAAAACTCATTTACTTTGCAAGTGCCGTTCGGAGTCTGCAAAAAACTGTATGTCCCGCCAACTTGTAGGAAAAAAATCAAAGCAGCACGCTACAACTTGGAAGAGAAGCTCGGCAAAAATCTCGTTAGAGGTTATGATAGCCTGTTGATATATCGCCGCCATTCGTTTTTTATATTTTAAATTGAATTTTTATACCTTTCATGAACATGAAATGGTATTATAACTTTGGTCCGATGTTTGTAAATATGAGAAGAAGAAGAGATAGACCCATCAATAAGTATACCGAAATGATCAGGATGACGAGATGAGTTGATTTAGCCATGTCCGTCTGTCCGTCTGTCTGTTTGAACGCAAACTAGTCCCTCAATTTTTGAGATATCTGGCTGAAATTTTGTATGTGGCCACCATTTTGTAATATAGGAATCATTTGTCGGAACTGACAAGATCGGACCAGTATAACATATAGCCCCCATACAACCGATTGTTCAGATATAAGGTTTTTTGGCCAAAACTTCCGCAATTAAAAAGTTAGGAACGTAAAATTTTGCAACTCGAGTAATTTCTATTTATGTAGTGTATATAGTGAAAATCAACGAGATCGGGCTGATGTAACATATAGCCCCCATACAACCGATTGTTCAGATATAAGAATTTTTGGCCAAAACTTCTGCAATTAAAAAGTTAGGAACGTAAAATTTTGCAACTCGAGTACTTTCTATTTATGTAGTGTATATAGTGAAAATCAACAAGATCGGGCAAATGTAACATATAGCCCCCATACAACCGATTGTTCAGATATAAGGTTTTTTGGCCAAAACTTCTGCAATTAAAAAGTTAGGACCGTAAAATTTTGCAACTCGAGTACTTTCTATTTATGTAGTGTATATAGTGAAAATCAACAAGATCGGGCAAATGTAACATATAGCCCCCATACAACCGATTGTTCAGATATAAGGTTTTTTGGCCAAAACTTCTGCAATTAAAAAGTTAGGACCGTAAAATTTTGCAACTCGAGTACTTTCTATTTATGTAGTGTATATAGTGAAAATCAACAAGATCGGGCAAATGTAACATATAGCCCCCATACAACCGATTGTTCAGATATAAGGTTTTTTGACCAAAACTTCTGCAATTAAAAAGTTAGGAACGTAAAATTTTGCAACTCGAGTACTTTCTATTTATGTAGTGTATATAGTGAAAATCAACAAGATCGGGCAAATGTAACATATAGCCCCCATACAACCGATTGTTCAGATATAAGGTTTTTTGACCAAAACTTCTGCAATTAAAAAGTTAGGAACGTAAAATTTTGCAACTCGAGTACTTTCTATTTATGTAGTGTATATAGTGAAAATCAGCAAGATCGGGCAAATGTAACATATAGCCCCCATACAACCGATTGTTCAGATATAAGGTTTTTTGGCCAAAACTTCTGCAATTAAAAAGTTAGGAACATAAAATTTTGCAACTTGAGTATTTTCAATTTATGTAGTGTGTAGAGGAAAATCAAGAAGATCGGGTAAATATAACATATAGCCCCATACAACCGGTTGTTCCGATATAAGGCTTTTTGGCCAATACTTCCGCATTTAAAAAGTTAGGAACGTAAAATATTGCACCTTTAGTACTTTCTACATATGTAATGTGTATAGTGTAAGTCAGTACAATTGAACACGTATAATATATAGCCTCCATACAATCGATTGTTCCGATAACTCGGATCCTATTATTTTGTAAGTTTTTTTTAAATTATAACAAAGATGTGTAATGTGTATAGTAAATATAGTTAAATTGAAACAGGCTGTACTGGGGATCGAACAGTGAAAATCGTGACGCTTATTCATGAAAGGTATATAGCCTTCGGCACAGCCGAAGACAGCTTTCCTTACTTGTTTTCTTCTAAGTTATATGTAACTTCGGAACCAAATTTCAGTCGTTTTTCATGAATACTTCTAGACATATTTTCTAAGAAAAATTCCATTTCTATGAGAGGTGTCACGCCCCTTTCGCAGCTTCATCACGTTGGAACCCGCTTTGAAAAAATTCAAATTTTTTTTGCACTTTCGTCAACTACAAACGACGAGATTGATTGTAGTGAAACTCATTTTTTTGTAGTTCTTACAGTTACTCCGAAAATATAATACATTGAGCGGAAACCAAGCAAACTAAGTAAATTTGAGTTTTTTTTTGTTGAAATAAGTTTTAAATCGTTTGTAGTTTTTTATGCGAAAAACATTTTTTTTTGCTCCGAAGGTTTCGGAGTAATCGATAACGCATGTCAAAAAAAGCCAGAATTCAGCAATTTGAAAGCACTAAAAGTACTTTTCTTACAACTACAAACGACAAAATTGATTGTAGTGAAATTTTTTTTTTTGTAGCTTTTATAGAACATGCGTTACCGATGCATTAAATCTTAAACTGATGACCCAATGTACTCTTGCTTTGCTTGCCTAGGCTTACCTTGCTTTCCTCTGAAAGCTTCTATGGCCAAATAGAAGCTACAAAAGTTGTCAAAAACACAGGATGCGACAAAGAAGACAACAACAAGACAAACAGTGAAGCGTCTAAAGCGCTGTCAAATAGAGATTTGGGCAATTCGACGCTTTGAAGCGTTTCAAGCAAGCAAAGTAAGGCTGCCACTGTGCCAACTTTCATACATTTCAGTAGAGTTCAAAAGAGTTTTCACATTTGATGCTTCCCAACAAACACTGAAGTTAGATGCCGACTAGAGATAGGTTAGATATTTAACTTGCTTCATTCTCCAACCTCTAACGTTAGAGGACAACTCGAGAAACGCTTGAGAACTATGGTGTTTTTCAAAAAAAATGGGACTTGGAATTTGATAATTATAATCGAGAAAATCATAGTTCTGCAATCGAGTTCTAATGTCATTCTCTAACGGGATTCTAATGTGAACTGAATTAGCATTATTTTTCTAATCATTCTCGAGTCGCTGCCTAGTGTAGTTATCTACTTGAGTTATATAAATAGATCGACTCGACAATTACACTAGGTATCTAATGTGTCAATGAAAATTTCTCTAATATTGGGTTATTGGCGGAAGTAACGAAAAGAGAAATGCAGTTAAGGTTCAGACATTTCTGTCTGTACAGGTGATGATACCCTGTCAGAACGAAATTTTGACTGCTGGTGCAATGCTTACCTAAAAGCGTTTAGATCAAGCATAACTTCTTGGAAGATTTTCTGTTCCGGTGAGGTAAATGCATTTGAGACAGATGACAGTTGGAAGTATGGAACAACAGTAATAAAATCGCTGTTTTAGCTACAAGCACGCTGATTTTGAGCAAAAGGGCCACAGCACAGTCCGTCAAACTTTGGACTGGAAAATTTCTTGTAAAGTGGCGTAGTCTTAATTTTGTTTTTACTTTTTTTTTTTACTTATAGTTTCGTTTGGAAAAACTCTCTTTCTCCTTGTTTTGAATCCAAGAAATGCTTATTGATTTCTGATTTCGACGTTGTCTTGCCATTTCTTGCGAATTACGGTTAAAAAAGGGACAGTCATAAACGCTACCAGACATAATGGCAACAATGCGTATGAATAAATAGACTTCTGACCAATAAATTTCCCAATTAAAAGAAATTGACATTTCAAGCTGAGCAGCCTAAAGGACATGCGAGTACCTACTACAGCCGAATTCAATTTTTTTGTTTCTTGGCCATGAGTTATCGCGAACAATTTGTGTTGTGGTGTTGCATTACGAAAAGCGCCCTAGTTTTTGGGTTACAGTACCTGCATACAACCATACATTTATACATAAGAAAATCTACCTTTGCACTTAGGGGTTGCTCATCATGATTATGAATGTAATCATGATATACGCAACCATATAAATATGTATCTAGGCATACACACTTTCATACAATACCTATTGGACTTTTAACTAAATTTGATATGGCGTTCTTTTTTGTGTTGCTTTTTGGACACTGTGTACGCGTAAGGTAGCACAAATGAATTGGACTCGTCAGGATTCGCTTTGTTGACATTGTCTACGCTTTATTATCATCTAAATTGGTTGCCACCAAAGGTGTTGGTGATTTAAAAAGCATCTTGAAGAAAAATAGGAAATAAATGGGCACACTGCATTATAAATTTAGTGAATTGTAGATGGATGTAGGTAGTTATTGATATTTTGTTCACCCCAGTTAGTAATTCAATATTTTAATTGCATTTCATTTTCTTTGCATCACCTCTTTCTTCAAAGTTTTCCCGTATTGCACTTCGCTTCAGCATCTTAAGAAATAAGAAAAATATACATATATATTTCATTAAATACAAATGATCAGTTAGATATGTAGTTTAATTTATAAAAAGCATCAATTAAGAACTTACATACCTACTATTGCATGTAAATCACTAATCTTGAAGAATGTGACTGATTTAAAAATTACTCCAAAATTTGATCAGCTGTTTCGCTGTATGACAAGGAAGTGAGTTGCCATAGGTTTTAAAATAACTTGTTGGCACAGAAAAGTTTAGTTCACTTTATAGAATGAACCAGTTCAATTTAAATTACGAGTTCATTAATCCCAGAAACTACCCAAGCCTAGTTTAATGCAGTAATATCGAAAGTCACTAGTGCCTAACTGAGAGATTTATATATACATATATTATAGAAACCTACATATATATAGGTATACACTTTCTTCTTTCTTTTCCTGTGCTTCACTCAAATCCCATTGTCAACTCCTACCATTCACTCTTTTCACAAAGGTCTTATTTTCTCTCAAAGACATTCTTGCCAAAGTCAAAAAAGTGAATGATATAAATATATCCTTTATCAGAGCAAACAATTAAATACTCCTTCGTGACAACTTGTGTGGTAGTTAAATTATTGGTTACCTCACAGTTTGGTTGCGAAATTTGTTGTATTTATTGCAATATTTGGGCCACCCGAGTTGAATTTCTAATTTTTTTTTTTTTTTTTTTTTTTATTGTTTTGGTTACTTGTGGTTCATTGTTTTTGTTCATGTTGGGAGAGAAGGCCCATGAATGTCGCTGTGGGTTGTCCAGGGAAGGTAAAGAAACAAATAGACAACATCTCAATTCGTAGCTCATATACCTAGACGTAATGTAATAATCACAAGTCAAAGTAAAATGTTTGCAATGTTTCTTTAAATAGTATTCTTTTGAATTTCTTGATATCACTCTATATTCTATTATGTTTCTAGAAAAACGGTAAACGTATTGTCTGTGTTGATTGTAAACAAAATAAGATGCACATCGCAAAAATAGACACAAAGGATCTCTTTATATGGGAAGGAAAGGCGACATACTGTCTGAAAATTCGCAGCACTTGTGAGTTATGGGAGGATATATATTAGGGTGATTCAAATAAAAAAAATTTGGTTCTTTTTTCGGTCTTACCCCCTGAAACTATAGGTATTGATGAGAAAATAAGCCTTGCAAAAAATTAGCGCTCTAACTTAACCCTTAGGGGTGGCTATTTTTTTTCGCCATTTCCCATACATTTTGTAAGGGGAAAAATGGTATTTTTTTTTTCAAAGTGAATTTTCTTTCAATATTAGAAACTTTTTTCAAAATATTTTTACATACTCTTAAAGTAGAAGCTTTGAAGCTTCCAAAATGGTATGCCATGTGTGATTATCTTAACTATTAAAATAATTACAGACATTTAAAATTTACTAGATTTTATACGTGTTACTGTGTATGTGAGTGCAATAGTACAAAACTCAGTCATTTTCAAATGTTTGTAATTATTTTAATAGTTAAGATAATCGCACATGGCATACCATTTTGGAAGCTTCGAAGCTTCAACTTCAAGAGTATGTAAAAATATTTTGCAAAAAGTTTCAAAAATTTAAAGAAAATTCACTTAAAAAATGCTATTTTTCCCCATACAAAATGTATGGGAAAGGGCGAAAAAAATAGCACCCTTAATGGGTCAGTTACATAAAACTTTATTTTGGCTTTACCTCAAACTTTGACTTTGACAGAAATGTTCAGTATACGTATTTAAACCAAGCATGGCAAATTGGAGACCTCAAAGTTGAAGCGAGGTTGAAATTTGGCAAACTCTCAAAATTTGCTTGCTTTGCTTGCTTAGACAATCAGATGTTGATGACTTTGCTTCAATTAAGGAATAAAATGTTGGAGAAAATAATAATTAATTCATTTTGTCTCTATTAAATTAATAAATTAACTAAAACACTACGAATGCAAAGAAAAAAATTACGAAAAAAAAATGTATAAAAGAGCGTCAAGGCGTTCATTGTAGCATACCTCTGAAGTTGGACGCAAAGTTTTGAGGTAGCAAATGTCAGGCGAGGTTAACAAAGCTTAAAGGGTCGAATACATAAAGCTTTGTTAACCTCGCCTGACATTTGTTACCTCAAAACTTTGCGTCCAACTTCAGAGGTATGTTACAATGAACGCCTTGACGCTTCTCTTTTATACATTTGTTTTCGATATTTTTTCTTTGTATTCGTAGTGTTTAAGTTAATTTATTAATTTAATATAGAAAAAATTAATTAATTATTATTTCCTCCAACTTTGTATTCTTTAATTAAAGCAAAGTCATCAAGATCTGATTGTCAAAGCAAGCAAAGCAAGCAAAATTTGAGAGTTTGCCAAATTTTGACCTTGTTTCAACTTTGAGGTCTCCAATTTGCCATGCTTCGTTTAAATACGTATACTGAACTTTTCTGTCAAAGTCAAAGTTTGAGGTAAAGCCAAAATAAAGCTTTATGTAACTCACCCATTATGTATTCGACCCTTAAGGGTTACGTTAGAACGCTAATTTTTTGCAAGGCTTATTTTCTCATCAATACCTATCTTTTTAGGGGGTTAGACAAAGTCGACATTTATTTTGAATCACCCTAATATACATACATATTTATTCAGCGGAGGGTTTTGTTGTTTTTTCAGCTTTAACTAACTGCCTAAGCACCGCTGGACAGCCTAATAGTCTCCACGAGATCTTTGAGTTTACTTTATTTTCTCATCAATACCTATCTTTTTAGGGGGTAAGACAAAGTCGACATTTATTTTGAATCACCCTAATTTACATACATATTTATTCAGCGGAGGGTTTTGTTGTTTTTTCAGCTTTAACTAACTGCCTAAGCACCGCTGGACAGCCTAATAGTCTCCACGAGATCTTTGAGTTTACTTTGTGGACCCTTTTATATGAAAACCTCCTAGAATATATAAAACAACCGTTTGGCCAGAAGTAGGACGCAATCTTCCCTGTGACACCCGCGCTACTCTCATATACATAGCTAGCGTCATAGTACTGTAGAAAGTTGCACTCTTAGCTTTCTAAACTCCATTCCGATATGTCGAATGATTTGAATGAAGTGGATGCGAACAAATCCTTTCATTGAACTAAAAACCCAATTTTAGTCTAAAGTAAATCCCACACCTGAGCAGTCCCCTCACGATGTGAATCAGCTCTTCGACGCTCTAACTTATCTAACTCCAAGTAGTTCGACGGCTGGGTGGAAGATCACACTATTTCAATTTTTTTCATACCTGCTCTACCTCAGAATTTGATTCAAAAAAGCTTTATCTCGGACTTTCGGATGTCAAGAACAACCTATCTAAAGAACAATTCAAAACATTTTTAGATGAGATAGGGCGTTTTGGAATCGAATTCAATTTTTCTTCGGAACCGGTCGAGTTATCGAAATAAGGGATGTCCTAAATTTTAAGTTGAACGTCTAATAATGCAATGATGAAAGTTTCATTTAATTCAATTCAGGAGTTTTCGAGTGATACGACCACAAACATACAGAGATAAAGACAGACAGACTAACAAAAAGATAGACAGAGAGCCAGACAAAAGTTCTAAAAACGGTTGATTTGGACTCTATTGGCTTAGTAATGCTTAACACTAAAGAGTATTTTTTTAAATATCTGCAATATACAGACATCGATCTTGGTAGTATTATGCTAAGGGCCGCTTGCATAAAAGCTGATAACGACTAACCGGAGTTTAATTGACGTATTTTGTATGGTTAGCTGTCAAGTTAATCACCGATTAGGCTTAATCGGCTTTTATGCAAGTGGCCCTTAAAGTGTTTGTAATTATACAAACTAATTTTAGAAGAAATAAAAGTTCCGGATTTTTACAACTTCGCATAAAAAAATATTTTCAAAAATCAAAATTTTTCCAAAAATCGTAAAAATTCGACAAAATTTCGACTTTGACCAGCTATTTTTCAGCGAAGGTTTGGTCCATCCCTACATATTATACGTCGTTGAAAGCGTATTATAATTTCCTTTCGAACGAGGTATCGCTTGCGTACATCGCTTTTGTAACATTGTCGAAAAGAATTTTTGAATGAAGTGATACCTGAAAAAAAAACAAAATTACCGATATCTCGAAAACCTACCCATACAAAAATTTTTAAAAATATGTTCAGAGCTCGGCATATCAGTGCCAATTCACCCATATGCATAAATTTCTTGGTATTTTTTGGCTGTAAACTAGTGTACACTTTCTGTACCCAGACTTAGTCGACATTTTGGTTGATATTTGGGAACTGGTTCGTACACATTGGACTTAGAACCCCTCCCTGTTAAGAACTAAGAACCACACCCTGTTAAAGCCCTCATCAACACCTTTCATTCGGTACCCATATTGTCCAAACAAGAATAAATCGCTTTGAGCTAAATATTTTGAATTTGATTTTGCTTCAACATTTACATTTTTTTGTTTCAAGAATATATCAATGAAAATGTGCATCTGCAATTTTGCTACAACTTTCAAAAGTATGCAATTCTTTATTCCTTTCTAATTTTTTTGCAGGATATTTAAAAAACGACAAACCTATGTTCAGTCGTTTGCCGTTTTTTGATGGATGGACTCTTGTGGTGTATAATAATTGACACCATTATTGTAATTTAAGTGTCAAAACATTCAGCAAAACTGCATTGTCTTTGGATTTCTTTTACTTGCCAACTAACGGCAGCCACACACGACTAATTGAGTGACACTGCCAACTGAACCTCCCGAGCCACATAGGGCGAATCGCCACACATGCTGAGCCCATAGCAATCGCTCAAATGTCTTCAAAAATGTTAAGAAGAAACAGATTTAGGAGAAGCAAAAAAATTAAATAAAAGAATTTGAAGAAACAAATAAGGAATTAAATGGTGTCATTATGTCACAACTGTGACATTTCGCAAACAAATCAATTAATTGGCATTATTTCCGAATTGTATTGACTTTTGACGATTACTGGTCTCTCATTGTTGGTGTAGGATAAAGGTACTCTCTTAGGAGTATTCTTTATTCTTTAAAATTGAATTTCAATTTCAGACAAAAACTCAGCAGCGGCACTTCCTACGCTTGTTGATCGTCAGCGTTTGCACTGTCTTTCGCTTTTTTTATGGGTCTTCTTGATCGCAAGTAGTCCTGCCATCATTTGTTGTTGCAGTCAATATAGAATGGAAGGCCTATGCATTTAACTATCTACCTTCCGGCTGCACTTCCTTTCCGGTAATTGACTTTTCAATATTGCACAAATTGATTTACTGTGCACCCATACATATGTACATGCATTCATCGACCTACTCACACACTAGTACACATATCTACATTGCAAATACAAGAGTGTGTTGGGTAAACTATGTCTTAATTTGAGGGCGACTCCTTTGTGGTTTGTGTGGAAACTGCTGATGAGAAAATCGACAGGATACATTTAATGCTCAACAGGATACTAAATCTAGGCATCGTTCTTATTACCAACCAATATATGTATGTATTGACATTAATTGGTTTAGGTGATTCCATAAGTTTTCGTAAGTTTCGCTGTATCTTATGGACACAATGGACACACATTTTCGATTGTATAATTTTTCTAAAACGAGAGATTGCTGAGGAACTTAGTAAATCCCTGCTATCCAAAAAATCTTTCAAGGAACTCATCGGAAAATTTTAAGCCTGGGCCGAATTCTTGTTCTATAGTGAGAAAGCTTGGACGTTTACAACATATGATAGACCAAAATTCCAGACATCATTTATGTTATAATGGTTGAAACCATTACTCCTGGATAGTCCTTCCCAAATCTAGAACGCATGTGGATATTTCAAAGCCAACCCCGCTGCAATAAGTGAAAGTGAAATAAGAATGAAAGAAAACTACTCGAGCTTTGGGATGTCTGGCTCAAGTTATTGTCATGGGACCAAGTCTGAAAATGCTAGATACTACTAAAGGGTGGTGTTCTACGACACACGTGTAAAGATCCGCATTTAAAAACAAATCCCTTAAATTGTTAATACCGAATTGGTTTCTGAAGGAGAATCCCCGAGCTTGGGGTGTCTGGCCGGAGTCCTTTTATTGGTTCGGCTCTAACAACCCTAGGGTGGTTTTCTACGACATATATGTAAAAATCATCCATTATAACATAAGGGAAGTTAGGGTCGAATTTTACCCCTGGCAACTAGGCTCCTGTTCTAGATTCGGGGAGGACTATCCAGGAGTAATGGTTTCATCCATTATTAAGTAAGTGATGTCTGGCGGCTCTGGGATCCCGCTCTATGATGAGGCGGCTCCTCGTCGTCGTTCGCTTTAAAAACCTTCGAAAGGCTGGGTAAAGTAAAGTAAACAGCTATCTACGAGGCAGTGCACAAGCTGAAAGCATAACTTGAGAGCAACCAATTCACCCTGACTGCATTCTGGCTGTCCTTGGCTGCCCTATAGTAAATTGTATACGCACGACACTGTGGTTGAGACTGATTGGCGCAAATATGGGAGCCAGTGAGTTGAGAGCACACCCGTGGAGAGTGACTCTTCGGGATGGTGATAGCAGACTTATGTATGTAATCAACTCAACAACGTGGGGTTCAACGTGAAAGCCTCAAAGACAGAGCTAGTCTATTCACTACTAGGACCAAAATACTAAACTTGCACTGAGCTTCTCTTAATGATCAACAGTTGGGGTTTCTCATGGTGCGAAACACCTAAGTGCGAAACACCTAAGCGCCTATAGAGCACAGAGTCAAGCGGCCATAAGGAGCTATGTCCGCCTGTAAAAGTTTGTTGAACAGGTAGTGGATTCTTGTTGTAGCATTTCTGTATACACTGACGGCTCGAAGCTAGACGGCAGAGTTGGAGGAGGGGTTTATTCAAGGGATCCGGAACTTGAGCTCTCCTTCAGACTATCTGATCACTGCAGCGTTTTCAGCGACAGCCAGGCGGCCATCAAAGCTCTTGGCTCTTTTTCGTTCAACTCTGAACTGACGCTCAGCTGTCGTCGATCTCTTCAAGAGATAGCCCAACAGGACCGCGTGAACTTCACATTGGTCCCGGGACACAGGGACATTGAGGGAAACTATAAGGCAGACGAACTTGCCAGGCAAGGTACGACTAAGCAGGTTCTTCGTGATAAAGAGAACTTAGGTATGCCGTTTGCCACATGCAAGCTAATGTTGAAGGAGTACATGCTCCATCAAGCCAACGAAAGGTGGCAACAATCCCCAGGGTGCCCGACATCTAAACAAACCTGGCCAAAATGGGATCATAAAAGATCTAGAGACATTCACGCCCTAAGAAGGAGAGTCGCTTCTTACGACAGACATACCTACTTCTAAATCCCTAACGTGCAGGTTATGGGTTCTGAGGCCAGAACATACAACCAATTTATCTTAGAAACAGCCTGAAAAAGTGCAATTAGACTTCGGGAGTTCGAACTCGAAAAAGAGCGCGGCAACTATATGAAGCTAAAACAGAGAATTTTCTACACAAACTTTAAGAAGCTATTCCCTATAGAAAGAACTCGAAAGGAGAGGAATTCACTCAGAAATTCGAAACTTCACTTTTCACAGATAGATCCAAAATTACCTGTTGAGTAGGTGGGGGAGGTTTTGCGCCTCGGAGGCTCATCGAATGCGTTTGAGTCCGAAATATACATATGCTATCACCGGTTTAGGGAAATCAACTTTCTATGACAGCCAGGCGGAACTTCAGACTCTCGAGTTAGCAAGGACTACATCGAGCCTGGTTGGTCAGTGCAGGGAGTGGACCATGAACCAGGCAGTCGACATATCGTTTTTCTAATATTAGTGCGGGGGTCAGAGGAGCTGACACGTTGTTAATCGGCTTTAATGTGGTTTATCCACATTTTGATTTCTCAGCACTGGCTAATGATAGGTGGAAGCGTTTGCAGTCCTGCAGAGTGCCTTCTTCCAACAAAACAAGATTTTCGATCCTTGTGAGGGATAAGGCTGCGATTAGTTGTGGTGCTTCCTGGACATTGACTATTGGGTACTCCTTTTGGATGGCTGTAGTTGCAACGTTCGTCTGCGGAAGACAAATTTGAGCAACGGCTATGCGATTATACAGCGCACTGCCGTCCGTCACGTCCCATATTGCGACCAATAGGACCCTGTAAAATCAACATTAAAAATTTCTTTAGAAAAAAAGTTTTTCTAAACGGGGTCGCCCCTCGGAAGTGATTTGGCAAACTCTTCGAGTGTATTTCTGCCAGGAAAGGCTTAACGGTGAAAAATAACGCTTCCCCTTATACCTACCTCCTCTGCTTTTGTAATAGCGTGGCCAGGAGACTGTCTGTGAAAGAGTTAACCAAACTGTAAACCATCTCTATCCGGAACTATACGATTGAGGCGCATGCACGCTAAATAATGGAGCCTACTAAACCGATTCGAACTGGTTTGTCAATATTTGTATATTTGTATATCCGGATTATCTCGGGAACCGCTTGACCGATTTGGATGAAATTTTGAAAATAGATAGTATGATTGATTCGAAGACTATCCACTTGGAGTTGCCACTTAGGACAGTTGACAGGGTTGCCACCTATCTCAATTTTTTTTAATTATGCAGCAAGATATGCCAATATGGGTATCAAATGAAAGGCATTTTCGACGGCATGCCAACTAAAATATTTTCAAGTGGGGCTGCCACCTAGGGTTGCCTCCTTATCGCAGTATATCCGGTAATATCTCGAGAACCTCTTAACCGATTTGGATAAAATTTGGCATGGAGATAGTATGTTTGATTCCAAGACTATCCCCTTGGCGGTTTACAGGGCTGCCACATATTTAAACTTTTTTAAATAATGTAGAAAGACATGCCAATATGGGTATCACATGAAAGGTATTTTCGGTGGCATACCAACTAATACCTATTTTCAAATAGGGTTACCGAACAGGGTTACCCTTTTACCGCATTGTATTTGTATATTTTGGGATAATATTTTGATTATTTTGGAATCATTAAGGGGTAATTATGGGGCTATTTTGGGATCGTTTTTGGTCATTTTGGGATGAAATTTGGCATAGAGATAGTATGCTTGATTTAAAGACCTGAAATATTGAGCAAGGTATGCCAATATGGGTATCAAATCAAAGATACCTTCAGCTGCATACCAACCATGATTTCTTAAAAATGTGTTGGATAGTAGATATAATTCTTTCTAAGATTTTCTACTTGGATTTGCCACTTTGGTCGGTTTATAAAGTAACCACCTATTTGATATTTTTTCGGAAATTCATTTTGAAAAGTTTATGTTGGTAAGTAAGAATATTGGAAAAAATTTAAAAATCGAGAACACCAAGCAAGCTCGGTCTCCCAGGTACAATACATTAAAATAAAAAGCTTCTCTATTTATGTGTACATCTTAAAAGTAATTTATTTTAATAAAAGATACATATTGTACATGGACTCATAAATAAAATACATGCATAAGTACATTGTACAATAAACTATTAAAAAATATTCGAGAATTAAAAATGCAAATTCGAACACACATAAGTAGTAGACAATATAAGAGTAAAAGTTCTTTAATAAGTAAAATGCACAACACATAAAGTGCACTCTTGAATACTTAGACCTAAATCATATCATGAACTAGGAAGCATACATATATATTTTGTTTTGAGGAATAAGTTTTTTGAATATAAATACACGCCCATCGAGATTCATAATAAGTAGCAATGGTTAGTAAAAATTAATTTTAATTCAGGTTGATTTTCTCTTTGCAATTGGCTTTAAACTTGAATCGAGCATTAATATTTAGTAAAGCATTATGGCGCCCTGATTCTTTTCTTCGCTTAACGGCTCTAGTCTTTCGCGATCACGTCGCTCCGAACGTTTGGCATGCAACAATATAAAAATATTCAATATAACTACCAGCGTCGATGCAATTACCAAATAAAAGCTATAACCCAAAAAGGCTAAACCCTGACTATACCAATGACGACGATCTTCTACTGCGAGTACATTATGTTGCAAGTACTGATAGAATTGTACGAGCCAGCAAATGAACGCCACCACCTGTGATGCGGCTGATGAAATATTTGACGCAAAAAGTAGTACCATGGTGCTAGGACGTTTTGCTGCCGATGCTGCTTTTAGTACGGCTCCGATCGCGGAAATTGCACAACCTAAAAGACCAAAGCCCGTGCCTAAAGCTGTTATTAGCCAAAGCCAAAAGCTCATAGTTTCTGGACCAGTTTCATCGAATGTATATACTAAGAGAAGTGAAAGAGAGAGTGGAAGAGAGTTACACATGTGATTAATAATAGAAACCATGTAGATTATAGACATCTTTGACTTACCAATAATTGGCGATGACCGCACACCAAATCCGTAATTAAGATCTTTGGTGCCATAAAACAAGCCAAAGTTGATGTCCCCTTTGGTATCCTGTGAAAGTAGTTATGGAAAATTAGTAACATTGACAGTATAAGAGTGTAGACGTCGCGGCTATTTTAGGTATAGTAGATCTAACGGCTGGGTGACGGATCTCATGATAGTACTTAGGTGTAGGGCGGTTGAGGAGAAGCTTCCTACTCAACACTTCCCAGTCATATACCCAAGGTAGGTATGCCAGTCGTGAGAGGAGATTATGATATGCATACGGCAATGATGTGCAACTCGATGACGCGATATGACACTTCTCACCTTCCATTACCAATCATCATTCCTAGGTCATGGAAAGAACTCGACATCTGCCATCGACATGGATGTCTAACTCCATGATATTAATAGATCCGCTATCGATTAAGTCGGTTATAGTATCAGTCGATCTGTGCAGAGCCCATTTATAGATGGCCCTTCCTCATTTCCATGCAGTCATCAGAGTAGAAAACTCCCTTGCCATTGCAGAATCGCCCTCAATTAATGATGTACAAGGACAACTATGGATCCTGCCTCAGGGTTTCCTTGTGAGTTAGGGGTTTATAGTTTTCTACCTGGAAGCAGAGATCGCTGTGCGACCACAACAGTCGGAGATAGCTACTTCACGATTAAGGCGTGTCGCACGAGAGTCAAAGTTCAGATTGCCCTATGGAGAGTTAATAAATTCAAACGATTTTTCTTATTAGCTAACACTCAAAATAGATAGCACACCCAGTAAGAGTAGATCGCCTCTCCGTTGGTGCACCCTGGGTAACGCTGAATGACCTACATGGTCTACACGGCTTGTTTCTTGTATTGCCGGAGATGTTTCCAGTTTGAAGCAAGTTTTGTTTGTGATATATAGTAGGAAAAACAATTGTTTTTAATTTTTTTAAAAAACATTTTGGAACTTTGACCCCGATGCGACACGCCTAAACCATCTCCAATCGGGATAAAGGGTTATGTGCGATATAGTTGACCGTGGTGCAATCTATCTAGGGGGTGAAACTGGCAAAAATTGTACACTTGGTTATAAGGACTCCCCTAATGTGCATATTAGTCGCCTCTTACGACCGGTATGCCTACCTCGGGCATATTGTAAACCCCTCAAAGTAGGAGACAACAGACGTTTTATGGATGTGCTTCAGGGCCTGTACATGATCCTCTGGACCAAACCGCGATGTTGCAATGTGCCGGATTGAATCGCAATGTTTTCGTAAATGTGTCCTTACGGTCCTAGGAGGCGGTACTAGCTCAGGATGCTGCGGGCGTGAGTCCCTCCCTCCACCCTATTTACTCACTCTGGTCCAACCCTGTTTAAACTGCTCGCTTCCTAGGACTTCCTTTAGATGATATTGATGATAATCTAAGTTAAGGAAAAGTTTGACAGTGCTACCCATCGTTACTACAACAACAACGGGCCTTCTAAGACTGACCTATCTGTGCCTCTGCGGCAGCCACTTGAACCTAATCTAGGGGTTTGGCAATGTCGTAAGAGGCCACTAGAATATATCCCCCAAAGGACGGTAAGTGTCAGTATTACACTGTTCGGTCCGTGCACAGACTAAGTAGCGCGAAGTACTGTTTCAAAACAAACAATGTTGTTGTTGTTGTTGCTAACAGCAAAACACTCCCCGAAGGTTTTGGGGAGTGATGCCGAAGTTGACAGTCCTTGGCCGGATATGACCCCGGTACGCTGCGGTACTGCCCGACTGTTGTGGTTGTTGTTGTTGTTGTTGTTTTTGTTAACAGCAAAACACTCCCCTAAGGTTTTGGGGAGCGATGCCGAAGTTGGCAGTCCTTGGCCGGATATGAACCCGGTACGCTGCGGTACTCCCTTGCGGCACTGCCCGACTGTCGTGGTAGCGATTTGGTATGACCAGTGGAACCTTCTAGGTCATGTCATCCCTCCATCCGTGAGGAAGAAGAAGATGGGTAATGAGAGGTGAGAGGCATCATATCCGTAGATCAACCATCGAGTTAGCACGTCATTACCTATGTGCATATTAGTCGCCTCTTACGACCGGTATGCCTACCTCGGGCATATTCTAAACCCCTAACCCGCAGGGGTTTGTTTTTTTCCAAAACAAACAATCGATACTAGTACACTCTAAATTCCATTCTACCTTAATTATTTACTTACTCTTACTGTGGAATTCAGTCGTTTCGGATATGCGCGTACCCAATGATTTGTTGTTAAACTGACCAAAAGTATTCGTTTCACGTATTGCCGGTTCTGCGAGAACGGTATTTGTACTTGTACAATACCCTTCGTACCGAAACGACCCGGGTTGTTTTTTTTTTATAATGACTCGGCCAAGAGCAATACATTTCGAAGTGACCCTGTCTAACGCGTCACGATTCCCTCACCTATTGTCATCCCCGGAACAGCCCCTTGCAGCACGGCTGCTCCTTATTCTCTTGATCCGGGCTGGCATTGAGCCAAATCCTGGCCCAAGAGAATGGTTCTGCTGCGTTTGTCGGAAGAAAATATATACAAGACGATCACACTCAGTACAGTGTGCATCATGCAAAGGTTGGTTGCACAAATCAAGTTGCTCCGGACTAGATCCGAAAGCACATCGGCCCACAAGTTTCTATAAAAATTTTGTGGCGCCCTGCTGCTCACGTCGAAGGACGTCCCGAGGCAAGCGACGCTCATATGTTGCTTTATCGCCCTCTAATAATAATCAAGTCTCCACGACCTGCAATAATTATATTGCCCAGCAGAATATATGTGTTCCCGGCTGTAGCTTACTTCCTAGTGCATCAACAGCACAAGCACCCACTCATGGCTACTTTCTTCGTAGCACATCGGTTGATGCTCGTAGCACTACTGAGCTTCAGCCCCCGTCTCTAAACCCTTTAATAACTTCTTCCGGCAATAGCACGAATGAAAGTCAAGTCCATCAACTTCTGGTCCCTCACTCTTCGTGCACTGTATGTCGGCACAGGATATATGCGTCTGTGGCATCGGTCAAGTGCAACTCCTGCCTAGGCCTGTGTCACCTACGCATATGTTCTGGGCTCGCAAACAGAAATCTTTGGACTGATGTGTTTGTCGCGCCTTGCTGTCGAGTTGTGCAGCCCTCAACGCCGACGGAAGTACACTCATCTAATAGTGAACGAATTCCGCCGGCTTCAGGACTGCAACGGAGATCAATATCGCGACATAACCTACCACCATCTAGGCGAACACATCAGTCTTTAACTCCCAGAGTGGCCATTGCCTCTCCTTCGCAATTTAAATTGTTGCAATTTAACTGCAACGGCTTGACCGGCAAGATAGCGGAGATAACCACATTTATGCAGCTACATAAAATCAAAATTGCTGCAATCCAGGAGACAAAACTTGGCCCCCACTCGAATCTCCGAGCGAGTGGAGGCTACCACGTACTCCGGCATGATCGTACAGACGGCGGAGGTGGTCTCGCGTTCCTTGTACACCATACGGTGCAGTATAGGGAATTTAATATCAACACTGACCAAAGTGACTTACCTTTAGAGTGTCAAGGTATAGTTATACAAGCTGGTGGCGTTGATCTCGAGCTAATCAATATATACATTCCTCCCGTCACCTGCTGCCCCAGAAGTTATCGTCCTGACCTTAGGGCGTTTCTTTGTGGCGATAACCGTATCATCATGGGCGATTTTAATGCCCATCATGATATGTGGCATTCACACCTTTCGGTGGACGGCAGAGGACGGGAATTAGCCGAGCAAATTGATAACTCCTCTTTCTGTACTGTGAACGGAGACTCCTCAACTAGGATGGCTGTTAACTGCAGTAGCTCCCCGGACCTAACTATTGTTAGCCCGGGGTTAATTAACAGCATCAACTGGCAACCTATGGTGGCCCTGTCATCCGACCACCTGCCTATCATCCTGTCTGTCGATCGTGCCACGGATTTTATCACGTCGGAGAATCGTACTTACGTGAATTTCAAAAAGGCCAATTGGGTCGGCTTTTTGGAATTCACGGAGAGCTCCTTTGGTGATCTTCCCATTCCCACTGACGTACACGTTGGCGAGCGCAACATACGTGAGGTCATTAAAAAGGCTACAGCCCGTTTCATACCAGCTGGTAGGATAAAAGATATCAGGCCTAACTTCCCAGCTGAGGCCGCAGCCTTGGCCAACGAACGTGACCTCATACGCAACATCGATCCATCTGACCCACAGATCGGTGATCTCAACGTGGAAATCAGAAGGCTGGTTAACGAACACAAACAAACCAAATGGGAGGAGCACCTCAGGTCTTGTAACCTCTCTACCGGTGTTGGGAAATTATGGTCCACCGTCAAGTCCTTGTCGAATCCTTCGGGTCCACCAAAAAATGTCGACATTACCTTTGGTGACAAGACAATAAATGACCCCAGGAAATGTGCACAGGCTTTTTGTCGACAATATGTCCCACACCCTGCGCAAGACAGGGCTAGACGTGGAATCTTCAGGCGTGCGCATAAACACAAAAACTATGCCCCCGTTCCCATCACCGCTACAGAGGTTCAAGAGGCCATCCGGAAGGCCAAAAACTCCAAAGCCATCGGCCCTGATGGCATAGCCATGGTGCATCTAAAACACATCGGCCTAGCGGGAGTCAAATATTTAACGGCCGTCTTCAATTTGTCTCTGATCACAGCTGTCATACCCGACAAATGGAAGCAGGCAACTGTGATCCCACTACTAAAGCCTGGCAAGCCAGCTAACGTTGGGGAGTCATATCGCCCGATATCACTCCTCTCGCCAGTAGTAAAGACACTTGAGGCGGTCCTACTCCCGCTCTACACATCACACTTGATGTTAGCCGAGCACCAACATGGCTTCAGGAAGGGTAGGAGCACAACATCTGCTCTAAATGTCATAAACACTCAGATAACTGACGGTCTTAATCAAAATAGGCCTAATGACAGGACGGTTCTAGTTGCACTTGATTTGAGTCAAGCTTTTGACACAGTAAATCATGGGCAACTTGTAGCTGATTTGGAAGACTCGTCACTCCCCCCCTGTCTAAAGCGTTGGACCGCCAATTATCTCAGTGGTCGTCGGTCGTCTGTTGTATTTAGAAACAAAAAATCTAAAGCCAGGAAGATAAAACAAGGGGTACCACAGGGTGGTGTCCTCTCCCCGTTATTGTTTAACTTCTATATTTCGAAGCTTCCTCCTCCACCAGAAGAAGTTACGATTGTTTCTTACGCAGACGATTGCACGATATTGGCAACTGGTACTTCCGTTGATGAGCTGTGCTCGAAAATAAATGGTTATCTCCCCTCTCTAGTCGAGTTCTTTACTGCCCGAACCTTGACATTGTCGCCAACAAAGTCTTCGGCGACCTTATTCACGACGTGGACGGCGCAGGTTGGCATGGAATTAGAAATCTATGTAGGTGATCATAAAATACCTACTGTCGCTCACCCAAAAATTTTAGGAGTGACTTTTGACACCATGCACACTTTCGCTGCCCATTCAGCCGCAATTGTCTCAAAATTACAGAGCCGCAACAAAATCCTCAAGTCACTAGCCGGCAGTACTTGGGGTAAAGACAAAGAAACGTTGTTGGTA
This sequence comes from Campiglossa producta, assembly GCA_964058755.1. Classification (NCBI taxonomy): domain Eukaryota; kingdom Metazoa; phylum Arthropoda; class Insecta; order Diptera; family Tephritidae; genus Campiglossa; species Campiglossa producta. Next base: position 32,109,993 of record CAXKVI010000001.1, on the reverse strand, counting down.
ACGTACAAGGCAATTGGTCGGCCGATCCTGAACTATGCGTCGCCGATATGGTCGCCGGGGCTTGCAGACGTTCACTGGAATCAGCTTCAGGCCTGTCAAAACACCGCGCTCAGAACCGCTACGGGGTGCGTCCTTATGTCACCTATATCTCATATACATAATGAGGTGGAAATGCTTCCAGTTAGGGAGCATAATGAAATGCTAAACAAGCAGTACCTACTGAACTGCTGTAAACCACAGCATCCCGGTAGACAACTGCTTGAACTCATTCCGCCTCCTAGGACCATAAGGTCGCATCTACGTAAACATTTTGATGAGATCCGTCACTATATAACAACGCCGTTTGATCTACAGGTGCACAAACAGGCTTTGGGGCATATCCATACAACGTCTGTTGGCCATTACTCTGCGCTCTGTCCGCTAAACAATGTCTTACATGCCGCAACACCTGGCATTTCAGAAGAGGAGCGCCATCTTCCTCGAGAGACAAGGGTCACTCTGGCTCAATTACGCTCTGGATATTGTAGTAGGTTAAACTCCTACATATCTAGACTGAACCCTGATGTGCCGAATGTATGTCCGGCATGCGGCTCATCCCCCCACAATACCAATCACTTATTTTCTTGCTCATTTGAGCCCACTCTTCTAACACCCATCTCTCTTTGGTCCAATCCTATTGAAACTGCTAGTTTCCTTGGACTCCCGTTAGAAGATATTGATGACAATTAGGTTAAGGAAAAATACGCGTTGGGCAGGACTACACATCGTTACAACAACAACAAAAGTAGACCAATGGCGATGCAACTTCCAAAGAATGTTGAAAAGACTAGTGCTCGTGTGCGCATGCTCATCGTGTCAGTTGGATGGTACGATTGTGGTGATTGATGCATTCAAATAAAAGCTGCTCACAGTGTTACCAGGAATACTGTCAACGAGTGCGTGTGAACGGAATGACCTGAGACAATAATGTCAGTGACCTGATCACTTAGGCCCAACTTATACTGTTTGTTCAATGTGCTACAAAGGACTGAGAAAATGAAATAAATGAAGAAAATATTCCATTTAAATATGTAGCAAAACTTTTCTGCAAGGTTGCAAAAAAAATCGAAAAACTTAAGCTACAAACTTGATTTTCCCCAAATTTTTTTCTTTCGTTTGTTGAAATATTAAATATTTCTGCATACATATGTATGTACATACGTATGTAGGTAAATACATGTGTATGTACACCGTGTGCTGCTTTAATTTATGGTCACGAATAAAAGGTAATCCAGTTCATGTCAACATAGCTGTTTAATATACCTGCACTTGAACTCATCCCATGACAATACAAAAACAAAGGCATTAACAATAAACGGTTTTTCTTAAAACCGCAAATAAGCATGTATTTGATAAAAATGATTCATTTTACTTACGGCAAGTACGTATGTTGATATGTAAGTCGCCTGGATTCGAAATCCGAATTTTCTTTATCTACAGCATATAATTTTATTATTATTTCAACCACGGTGAGCTACTTTTCAACCAAATAACTTTTTTTAATAATTAGTTTTCTTTATGTTCTTTCTTGTTGCTTAGCGAATTGTTAGCAATATTTATTTTGTTTACACATAAAATTAATGTACATACATATATTTATACTTCCGAACCTCGGTCACTTTCTTTGTTTCTTTATATTTCTTTTTAAGTTTATTTTATCCGTTTTTCTTCTATTATATTTCGCGCAAGCGATCGTACCAAAGTCCGTAAAATGCAACACTGCGGTTGTGATAAAACTTAGGGTGCACTCACACTCGCCAAGTTTCACCTATTTAAAAAAATATGAATGCGGCGATATACCAACAGGTTATCATTATAACCGCTAAGTCCGTTTTACATTTGTCAAGTATTGCTTTCAACTCTGCTGGCGTTCTCTTTTGTGTTTTCTATTCATGTCTACACTTGTCAATTTTTCTTGAAAGCAATTATGAAACAAAATGTGGGCGTACAAGGAGGAGTGAAAGAGAAAGAGATGTCGCAACAGAATTGAATTCAAGACATGAATAGTGTAAAAGATTTTTGTACCTAACTTCCATTTTGTGTGATGTGCTGCATTTTTTCGCCGACTCCGAACCAATGATGACCTCCGAACATCATCTGCAAAGCAAATGAATTTTTGTTGAGAAGCTTTCATGGCAGAGTCCATACTTAGTGTAGGAGCCCGAGCACACTTTGGCACACCACGGCGGCCGCCATTATTCAGATACATATTTTTTTACGCCCATTTTTTCAGTAACTGCTACAAATATAGTTAAATCTGCCACTTTGGCTTTATAATAAGATCATCCACTCCATGAGTTGACTCTGCTGAGATATATTTTAGGCTACGCTCACACTGCAACCAACTTTTGCCGTCCGACAGAAAATACACATCCGCACACATGTGTTTTAAATGACCTACCCGATTTCATCCGATTTCACCCGAATGTAAACAAACTTTGGCCGCCCGATAAAATAGAACGCGCTCGAATTTCTCTGATGGGGTCAGATGGAAAAGTCGGTTGCAGTGTGAGTGTAGACTTTTACTGGGCCAATCACGGTTGTTGTTACAGTAGGTACTTCGCTCTGTTTCGTCTGCGCATCCATTCATGGAATGTGACGTAACGAACCAAACAGGGTTGTACTGATGTTGAGTATAAGCTCTCATAGTGGGAGCGTAGGTCGCAGTCCTTTTCCAGAGAATAGCACATTAAGGCTCTAGCCCGACTGCTGCTGATACGATTTTATTGACCACGTGACCGGGTTCAAAGTGAAATTTTTGTCGCATTTTACGACACGCAAACGAAAAAAAACCTATCCAGAAGTTTAGGATGTCGTATACTGCTTCGCCCCATTCCCAACATCTGCAGTGTAGCTAATTTGGGTTTGCCAGAGCCGGCTAATGATTTGTCCATATACATTCATATTTGTAACTGTACCCACTCCGCCTATATTACTTAGATCGGCTGTGTATTGCCCTAATCTTCACCCAGGAAAAATTAAAAAACGGCTAATGAAGGGAAAACAACCAGTGTCTATCAATATTTCCAAAGTGCCTTCTGAGATAATGGAACCTACGCCAAACATGGCCATGATGTCTGCGATCCCGATTTTGCCCATTCTTAAATAAGTTTACATGTGTAAAATGCGCAGTTTTTACCCTGAGACGACTTGACAGGCTAGATCACTCCCCTTTAAGTCAAATATATCTGATTTTTTTTATTTGCCCATTCTTCAGCCCAAATTACATAAAACTTTTACAAATGCGAGCCTCGGCTTTGAGCATTTACCAAAATCTCGCTTCGCTTTACGTTCCAAAAACTTTGTATGAAAGTGGAACCTGCAAAGATGTATGTAATTGGGGCTTTATTCAGCGAAACTTGGCTTTGGCATATAAGGAAGAGGTTGAATTGTTTATTTAACTGTTAGTCGATGAAATATCTATCGACTTTAATAAAGTCGGATTCCCATTTCTGGCATCGAGTCGCGCCTTTTGGTACCTTTCTCAACATTTTACGACGTGTTTCTTCTACACCTTTTTCAGTATATACTCAGAAAGTTACAATTGATATTCAGAATTTACAATTGATATTCAGAAAATTAAAATTAATATTCAGAAAATTACATTTCATATTCAGAAAGTTATAATTCATAATCAGAAAATCTCTTTGTACTCCGAATTAGAAATTTTTTCATATAAATTTGGATTTCTGAATATAAATTTTAATTTTCTGAATATCAATTGTAATTTTCTGAATATTTATTTTAGTTTTCTGAATTTCAAATGGAAATTCTGAATATGAATTGTAATTTTCTGAATATGAAATGGAAATTCTGAATATTAATTGGAATTTTCTGAATATGAATTGTAACTTTCTGAATATAAACTGAAAAAGGTGTAGTTGGCGTGTGAAGTATACAATTACCCAAAAAATAAATAAAAATTTAAATTTCCGCTCCTGAAAACAAGTAATGTTCACGAGCTCCCTCTAAAAAAATTATTCACTTATTACATTGCTTTCCGAACGCACTACGCTGGTGGTAGCTGCTAGCTGTGAACGCATCGCATTCATAACTGTCACAATATTGACGTAATAAATTGTGGTCCAATTTCATTTTCCCCAATCGAGTTCAGCAATTTTTTTATTTGTTGCAATTTTGCAAAAATTCCAAAAAAAAATTTGAAAAAAGGAACTAAAATATCATGAAATAATCAAATTCGAAGTTGATAAATAAAATTGCGGCACGTCGATTACAAGTGCGAGTGCGTGTTTAGCTGCAATTATTCGTTGTCGTATTATCTAGCAAAGGGGCGGGAGGTGATTATTTTTGGTTTTTCTTTTTTTGTGTTGAATACTTTTCATGTAATTTTTTCACAATATTGGTGGTGGTGATGGTGCAGTGAAAGTTTTATACTAGCTGTTCATTGTAATTTGTGCCGTTTTTCTTTGTTTGCTACAAAAATTATTAAATATCGCAATTAGAAATTGTCAAAGACGTGTGAGTACCTATGTGGAATGTATGTATGCATGTATGCAGATTAGTGAAGTTAATTAATTTTTGATTTTTTGCATATTGTAAGTATGTATTTAGGAATTGTGTGCTTTGGTTTAAATTTTTGTTCAGCATATTTAGCGTAATTGACAGCACATATATATATATATATATATGTATATATATACATGCTTCTGTACATATGTATGCAGATAGTAGCATTAATCTTATTTAGGTAGCAAGTGTCAAGGACATATCCGTTTGACATTGTCAATGTTTAATTATTGCTCTTTCTTTAACTTGTTTTTGTATTTCATATCTGTTGCTGCTGCTGCTCGCTGCCCTTGGCCGACAAAAATATGTCTACGTCTATTATGTCCTTCAGCTACCCAACAACGGTGTCCAGTCCAATAAGAATATACATACACATATAAACTGAGGCAACAAGGTATATGTACAACCTTCAGCAAGCAGATATCCTTTCTACTGTGCATTGGATAGAGCTTCAATCGCGCTTGTATTGGGTATTACATTTCATCCTGAAACTAAACTTATAACTGGCATAACAAATCAGAGCATTTTGTGCTGTTTTGTCACCGTAACTCACCTTTGTATTTAAGCTTGAGTACGAATTGTTGCCGCAATCAGTTGGTGCCGGCCAAAGCAATGGGCGATTCCGATGCTAGCACAGACGAAAAGTGGACATGTGACTATTGCACTTATGAGAATTTTCCCTCCTCGTTAAGATGCACCATGTGCAAAAGCTCAAAACCGAACGTAAATGAGGATATATTTCGGTATGTTTTTTTTTTTTTTTTTTACTTAAAAACAAATTACTAACATTTAACATAATTACTCTTCCAGCTTAAGTCCACCGCAAACCGCATTTGATGGTGGTGATGACGAACAGCGTGGTGCCACAGCCGATGTTCTTGCAGCAACTAGCCTTAATGCTTACTACGCACAAACACAAGCACGCCAACAACAACAAGATGTGCCGCAGCCTTCCAATACCAGCCTACCACCAGCAATGTCGGCCTCCTCCTCTACATCAGATAGCCCCAAATGGGCATGTAAAATGTGCACCTATTTAAATTGGCCACGTAGTTTACGTTGCGTACAATGTTGTACTAAACGTGGCGCTACTGCTATTGATATAAATATGATCGAGCAACAGGTATGTGGTAATAGTGATGAAGATGCTGCAACAGCATCAGCTATGGATACAATTGACAGTTCGCAAGCATATAGAGATAGGCGTTCCAAAAAGATGGATGTTGGCAGTGATTCAGCAACTGTTATAACTAATCTTACAAATACTACGAGTACAATTTCGCAATCCAACAATATAAAAGATCATCTAAAAGCTTTACGTATCGCAAATGATATGGGTTTAAATGCTAGTAATTTAGCAGCATCAAATCGGAATGAAGCAAGTAGTCATGCTGCGCAGATTTGTAAAAAAGCTAACGTTGGTGGCTATAATCAATCGATAGGCGCCGGCGGTGGTGGTGCTGTAGCTTCAAATAGACTTAGCCCATTTGAACAAACGTCCTCTATTACTAATATGATAAATGCTGCTACGACTACGGCAACAACGGTTAATACAACTAATTTAAATAATATTGCTAATACGTCACAGCAACCACAACAAAATCAATCATCCACATCTTTGCAGAATTGTTATGTAGCCAAGTGGGCTTGTCATGTAAGTTGGATTTTTCCTTTTTTACACAAGTTTTAGCTATAATTTTTTTTATTGTCTCTCGTCACAGACATGTACTTATGAAAATTGGCCAAAAAGTCTTAAATGTTCGATGTGCGGCGAACCGCGTGATGGAAATGCAACTAGCATAACCTCGCTGGGTGATATTAACACGATCAACACCGCATCAGTTTCGGTTAGCAACAAATCGCCTACCGCAAAGGATGAGAATCATGATATGACCGTATCAACGAATAATTCATTCAACAAGAAACATATATACCAACTAGGTAAGTGTATACTACGATTTGAAAAGCTTCTAAAATATTTTTTAAGAACGTCCAATCTCTGAAATCGGCCTGTTTAGCGGTTTTTGCTCGATATATAGACCAAACTTATTGTTTTAAATTTAATTAGATAATGCTTTCCATATTGAATTGTTATAAAAAATCAGATTGGTGGCAAACCTGAATACTGCCAATACTTAAGTAGGACGCCAAATTTGATCCAAATCGCGTCAGCCGTTTCCCAGCTAGTAGTGGATATACAAAAGATATATTTGGAAGCAAGATACACCAAACGTTATAACTCCTCCCCTCCCCCTTTTTTTTATTTCCTATTCAAATTTGACTCTTTATATTACCTTAAAAACTAGCTTAAAAAAGATATCTTTAGAAAATTGTATTTGGGCCATTCCATATTAAATCGTCAAATGATTGAATTCTGCGGATAAACGTATGGAAGAATAAGGGTTTTTGGCCTTCCTGAACAATTTGGATTTTGTCACTTACAATGTTATTCCCGATGATGCTTCAATTGACGACTTGACAGGGAATGGACCAAACGCCATGGTACCACTTCATGCAAAATTAGTATCTTTTAACAATGAACTATTCGATTAGTTTATTTGTCTAGGACAAACTAATAAAAATATTCATAATAAAAATACAAACATTCACAGGTTCTTCTGAGACTATAAACAACTGTGATACAGTGCAAGAGCGTCAAGAGCGCCGCCAGCGACAAATAAGGCGACAAGTTGATTGGCAATGGTTAAACGCTTGTCTGGGTAAAACTAACTATATTTTTGATAGTCATTTCAAAAACATTTCAATTAATACATTCTATGTTGCTTTCATACTTCAAAGGTGTTGTGGACAATAACTACAGCGCTGTCGAGGCATATTTATCTTGTGGCGGCAATCCTGCACGTGCTTTAACTGCGACTGAAATTGCTATACTAAATCGTAACTCGGCCTTCGATGTGGGACACACCCTCATTCACTTGGCGATACGTTTTCATCGCGAAGAAATGTTACCTATGCTGTTAGCACAGATATCGGGTTCTGGTCCGGGTATTAAACGTGTCCCATCCTATGTGGCACCAGATTTAGCTGCTGATATACGTAGACACTTTGCTAATACATTGCGCATGCGTAAAACTGCTTTCAATTGTTTATATGTACAAGAGCATGCCACATTCGCCTTGCCCGCAGAGATCGAAGAGTTGCCTATACAAATTCAAGAACAACTATATGATGAACTTTTGGATCGTGATGCACAGAAACAACTTGAAAATCCACCACCCGCCCTTAACTGGTCATTGGAGATTACAGCACGTTTGGGCTCACGCCTCTTAGTTCTATGGAATCGTAGCGCGGGCGATTGTCTATTGGATTCAGCAATGCAAGCAACTTGGGGTGTATTCGATCGGGATAATACACTACGACGCGCATTGGCTGATACGTTGCATCAGTGTGGTCCAATGTAAGCAATTTGTGACTTGATAGCACAAGCAAGCTAATTCTCTGCAATTTCTTTGCAGCTTTTATCCACGTTGGAAGGAATATGAAATGTGGCAAGCATCAATCTTACAATTTACATTAGAAGATGCTCAGTGGGCAGATGATTGGAGTAACTTGCTTTCCTTAGCTAGCCAACCGGGTTCGTCATTGGAGCAGCTGCACATCTTTGCTTTGGCTCATATACTGCGTAGGCCAATTATTGTTTATGGTGTAAAATATGTAAAAAGTTTTCGTGGTGAAGATATTGGCTATGCGAGATTTGAAGGTAAGTGATGAAACGTGGCTAATTGCTATGTTTCCTAGAAAGTTAACAACACTTTGTTGTCATTGTTGTTTTATATTGAAATGTTACTGTTTCCTGCATACTGAAAAATAAAAATATAATTACAAACAAATTTTTCATGCAAAACCAAACATTTAGGACTCTACTTGCCTTTATTTTGGGATCAAAATTTTTGCATAAAATCACCGATTGCTCTCGGTTATACGCGTGGACATTTTAGTGCTTTAGTACCCATGGAACCGTTTGCACGCATCGATCTACGTAGGGATGAGCCGGAGGATGTGCGTTATCTGCCGTTAATGGATTGCGAATCAAAACTATTGCCAATACACTTTTTAACTCAGGCAGAGGTAAAAGACGTCTATTTTTTTTAAACTAGTTTGTTTACTGAGTCGTATCATTCCACAGATGGGACGCGAAGAGGCTATAATGAGACAATGGTTGGATGTTTGCGTTACTGACGGTGGCCTATTGGTGGCGCAGCAGAAGTTGCGCAAAAGACCGCTGTTGGTAGCACAAATGCTGGAGGAATGGTTAAATCACTATCGCAGAATAGCGTAAGTAAAATTTGTTTTTAGTTGTTGGCGGGTGGAGTAACTACAATTTAAGATGAAAAGTTTGTTATCTATTAGTGTTGTTGTTTTAACGGCAAAAACGCCACCCTAAAGAGCGCGGTGCCGGAAGTCAATTGCTATACGAATATTTGTTTATTAGGCTGTGTGTCAATTTGTATTTCTTTTCGCCAGAGTAAAATGAGGTGAACAAATTTCCTATGGTGTACAAATATTTTCCATTTTGCTGTGCCAAACGAAACGGTAAATTTTGACAGTAGTAAATTTGTAAATTTGCCTTAATTCCAAAATCTATATTTAAAAAAAAAATCACAAAAATCCTTTTATACTGTAAAAAATATTTTTTGTATAGAAAATTCTATTTATCACTTGAAAAAAAACGAACCTTTTATATAAAAAAAATTTAATGCCTGTAATTTTTTAGTTTTGAAAAACTAACCATTTGTGATAACTGAAAATTGGTAAATAATTTTTGTTTTATTCTTTGAAAGAATACTTTTAAAAATACGGAAAAAATCCTTTGGAAAAATATTTTTTGTATGCATTTTCTATAAGTTTGTGTTTATCGAGCATATAAATTTTAAAGTTAACTTGAGAAAACGGCCCTTATAATTAAAAAAAAAATTGTTTCAACATTTTCTTACATTAGAAATTCAAAAAACAATTGTATACTTTTAAGTACCCCTTTGGAAGGTCCAGACATTTTTTAAATAAAATAATTAAATAAATTTAAAAAAAAAGGAAAAAAATTTTTTGGCCAAAATTCGAAAAAGTTCACGTGAGAAAACGGTAATCTAAAATTGAATGGCGAACTTTAAATCTCTACATATAATAAAATTGTAACAGGTAGATGTCTGTACATGGCAGAAATCAACAAAAAATTGTTTGGGGGAAGCATTATTAAGCGAGTAGAATCCAAATAAACCATTTTAAAAATTTGTGTGTGCCTGTCTGTCTGTCTGTCCGTATGTTTGTGGTCGTATCACTCTGAAAGTAATGAATGGAATTGAATGAAACTTTTTTCGTTGGATTGCTCAACGCTCAACTTAAAATTTAAGATATTACTTTTTTCGATATCTCAACCGGTTTTGGAGTTATCGCCCAATATGTGGACCATGTCTGTCTGTATGTTTGTGGTCGTAACACTCTAAAAGTACTGAATGGAATTGAATCGTTTATGATATTATTTTTTGCGATATCTCAACGGGTTTGGGGTTATCGCCCAATATGTGGATCAGGGGTGACCAAAAATGTCTTAGTACAATATGAGTGTCAAACGAAAGCTGTCAATGAGTGCCATAATATGCGATGTGATTCATTGAAATATCTGAAATGGTTTGGGAGATATCTTGAAATTTCGATAGGTCGACCGGTTTCGGAGGTATCGACGAATATTTCCACAAAAATATGTTAGTACATTATGGGTATCAAACAAAAGGTGTTTATGAATGCTGTCATAAACCATTTGAATAATTTCAATACCTATGCTACGCATACAAAGTTGCAGGCACCAGCTAGTATTCAAATATTTTTTTATTCTTTGACGTACCATCTTTGAAATTGCCAGTCCTTTTTTAAATAGAAAAGTTCTTGAAGTACATATTGAAAAAAAAATTAACTTAAAAAAAAACAGGGAAAAAACTTCTTTTTAAGAAAACTCCACCACAAACTCGGAGGCGATTACACAATTTGAGTATTTGACATGGAATTACCCTTTTATGTTCATGGCAAGGAAATTCATTCATATGGTAATGGCAAGTTAACAGCTGACTTCCTCTTCTCGTTTTTAACCCGCGGTGTACTGTAGAATATCAAAAAATTCAAGAAATAAAGAAACCATCGATGGTTATCGATTCAAATTCTTTTTCACTTTGACCCAGGCGAATTCATACGAGTGGGTTCGAGCGAATTCAGGTCTATACACACGCACACACTTCTTGTAACTGAAAATGTCAGACAAAGCAACAACATAAGCAATTTGACAGCTACGATTCGATTTTCAAGGAAGAATTAGAAACCATATGATGGGAGGATGCCACCTGTAATGGACTCGCCTTGACTCTGACATTCTAAGTTACAAAAAGCTTGAAGCGAATCGAGATGAATATTGTCGAATTCGCCCTGCTATTACCACATATGAATTTGCCTTGGTTCATGGAAAAAAACAAAAAAATAAAAAAAACTAATGGCGGCGATATACCAACAGGTTATCATAACCTCTAACGAGATTCTTAGCCGAGCTTCTCTTTCCAACTTGTGGTGTGTTGCTTTTGAGTTTTCCTACAAGTTGGCGGGACCTACAGTGTTTTGCCGACTCCGAACGGCACTTGCAAAGCAAATGAATTTTTTGCTGAGAAGCTTCTCATGGCAGAAATACACCCGGAGAGTTTGCCAAATCACCCCGTTTAGAAAAAAATTTTTTCTAAATAATTTTTGATGTTACTTTTGCCGGGCATCGAACCGCCACGACTTGGTGTAGAAAGCCGAACACTTAACCGCTACACCACGGCGGCCGCCAATGGCTGATGGAAAACAAAATGAATTAAGAAACCGTAACAGCATTTTTTTTATATTATTCAAAAGGGAACGAATTCTACTAAGGATTCCAAAGATTTTCTAGCTGCATAATAAGTCCCTAGACCCTCCAACCCGAATTGGAGTTATTATGCCCTCCCAAAAATGATTTTGCACACTCTGCGACTGTCTTGTTGTCTGGCAGCATGTAATTTATATAGAAAAGTTACTTCACGTCAGTCGCAGAGAGTTAATTAAGTATTTTTTATTAACTTTCAAACCTCTTTTGCAGTCAAGTAATAACAGCACCATTCGTACGAAGACCACAACAAACTGGGTACTCAAGTGAGGGAGATTCTGATGAGGAATAGGCACGGGCACAATGAAATTGCAGTACTACCTGGACTCAACCGAGGCGGTGGCGTTAAGTAACAACACTTGAATAAAAAAAATAGAACTGAAATGCGTTTGTGGTATACACGCTTTATAACTGAATCCCAAAACATGAATTGAATACATAAATAATTATATATAAAAAAACCAATTATTGAAATTGAATAACTAAAAAGTATGTGAATACCTAGAAAACTTACATGCCGTTATATAATATTGATTACAAAATTTAAAACACATATTTTACGTAGTTAATGAATATTGAAAAACAAAAACTTACGTATTCGTAGGTTTGTACGATCTATATATAATATACATACATAAATTTAGTAAGATGAAAACTACAAATATAGCAAATAATTAAAAAAAAAAAAAAAAAAAAAAAAAAAAAAAAAAAAAAAAACTGCATCATATCCGTTTCCAGTTCAACACAGTAAATGGTTGATTTTAGAAAAAAAAGAAGCTTAAAATGTAATTAAGGGAAATTGAAAAGAAAATACAACTTGTGCTTATAATAATTATAACAATCACACCCTCAAACAGGTGTGTCGCATTGAAAATCAAGTTTAACATTAATCTATGTAAAGAAAAGTCAAAAGACATAACGGTATGGGTCCATACAATAAATGTATTGCTAATAAAAGCACATTTGTTTAAAATTAATAAATTAAATATAAATCCATACAAAATATTCAAGGGCATTGAAATAAAACAAATTAAAAGTCTCAAGTAAACTCCTTACCGAGGCAGCAACTGCAAATAAAATTAAAATGTTTATGATTAATAGGAAATATAAATCTGTTTTATTTACTTAAAATCAATTGTATGTAAAAAATTGTAATATTTGGAAACTAGTGAATATTTTATTGTACGCAAACAATGAGTTTTCTTTTTGCAAGCCGACTTCAAGTTGTCGTGCTCATTTTACCAGTAATTGTCCGCAATTAAAAAAAAAAAAACACATTTATATTAAGTAAAATTTTAAAATACATTTATTCTATACAAAAATAAAAAAATAATGATTGAAACGCGTAAACGAATGATGATGTGAATATGAATGATGTAGTATGAGCAAAAACATGTAATAGTTGTTTATGATTTTCGTTTTAAAATTATAAATGGATTATTACTACACATACAATATAATATATATTAATATAATTTTTGTTGGTAATGTTATTATTAAAAAGGAACTTATGCCCATTACACACAAATATACTATTTAAATAAGATGGATTTAAACAAAAAATTTTCATTTACTACTAATTTCAGCATTTTAAGAACCGTTTCTCAAAATTTGTACGGATCTCTAAAGTGAAAAGCTAGATGAGAACACGGTCGTAAGAGATCCACCAAGAAATGAGCATACTTTATCTCAACATTCCGACTATAACCGGCTCCATGTATCAGAATGACTCGAATTTTAGACGACCAAGGGCTTTTACTTCAGTATCACCCTGGTAATCGATGCCCATGAGTGGATATGTCATCTAAACGGGGCGAAGCAGTCTTACTAAAACATCAGGAACACATCACACTCCCTAGAGTTCGTCTCTCTCTAGGGCGAACTAGTAAGATCGTTAATACAACAACAGCGAACTAGGCAAGGTTATTCCGAAGAGGCATTTGTTGGTCGCGTAAGGTCAGAATCGCTCCAGTGCATATGTAGAAGAGATTATGGTGTTGTGACGGATCACAGGGGCGGAGCTTGCAGCATCGCTGCGATCCAATATACAAAACTCAATTAATGCCAATGAAACTTCTTCTGATGGTAATCCATCTTGTATTCTTAAGCTGACGGCCGAAGTTAATGAGGGAATATCCTCCCTGCAACCCTGCATAAATTATTAGATCAATGTCTCAGCGGACCACCTTCAGCTTATTGAAAGCCGATCTTTGCTCGTGCTTTATCGACAAAAATCACGACACGATTGCTCTGACAGTGAAAACTCCAAGGAGTAACAACATGGGGGTACATTTCAAAGTACTGTGACTGTAGGTACTCCTTGGAGTACCAGAAACAAAGCGAAGGTTGGAGTAGGTAATCCATTCCTAAAACATCGCAATGTTAATAGGAGCACAATTTTTATATGAAAAAGAATTACATTTGGAGTACTCTTTGGATGGGAAATAGAGTACTCTCGATTTTTGCAGGGATTATGTATATGGTATCAAAACCATTCAAGCAGAAAAAGTAGGAATTATCGAAAAAGAGGGTGTGACACAACCCACACTTAATTTTTGAGGTTCAAGGTCTCTAAAAGGGGTTCAGGTAGGGGTCTGCAATTTATTACGGAGATATGCAAGCAATACAAATCTCACGGAAAAATAAAGTTATCGGAAAAGAGGGGGTCCCGCGACAGTCGGGCAGGTAGGCAAGCTTCTAGTACTGGAGCGTACCGGGTCCATATCGGGCAAAGGACTGTCGACAACACTCACCAAAACCTACGGTAACTAGCTAACTATGAAGCTGACAAAACATTGCAACAAGAACTGCTAGGTAATGGATTCTCTGTGTCTCACCTCAACCAAGTCGCAGAATCGCTCAATGTAAGAAAGAGGACGAAATGGCCTACATGGCTAGTTTCTTGTATTGCCGGTTCTACGAGAACGGTACTAGTACTTGTGCTGTACCCATCGCGCGGAAACGACCCGGGCCGTTTTCTTATATTGACCCGGCCAAGAGCAATACAATCGGGGTGACCCTGTCTGACATTTAGGCAGGGCTACACCTCGCTACAACGAAACTCCCGTTAGGTTAAGTACACGTTGGGCAGGGCTACACTTCGTTACAACAACAACCTAGACATCCATGCCTCTGCCTCGAGGAGATGCTAGTCACGTTGGCTCAACTTTAACTTTATCTGAGTGGTTTATTCGAAGGACCAGAACCTTGAGCTCTTCTGCAGACAACCTGATCATTGCCGCGTCTTCCAGCGGCTTGGATATGTAAACATAATTTTGGACAGGATATCTTTTTTGCCGTTTTAAGTTATTCTCGTTTTGGATAGAGAGAATTATTTAGCCCACTCAGCGAGTATAGCGCCATGACTAGACAGGATATCTTTATTTGAAGCGACAACCAAGCTGCCATCATATCCCTTGGCTCTTACTCGTTCAGCTCTGAGCAGAGGAACGTTAAGGGAAACTATAGACGAACATGCTAGGCAGAACACGACCAAGCAGGTTCTTCGGGATAAAGCCAACGAAATATGGCTTCAATCTCCAGGGTGCTGGATATCCAAGCAAACCTGGCCAAATTGGATACTGAAAGATCTAGACAGATTTACGCTGTAGAAGTTACAAGATGCTGACTAGAAAAAACAATGGAGCACCTCGTCTTCAACTACGAGCGAGAAGGCACTTTTTAGGAGTTCCCTCTGTCAACACAGAGATTTTCCATACGGCCGAGTATCGGAATAGATTTTCCTAGTGTTGGTGGTATCACACGGATACGGCAGCCACTTGAACCTAACATAACTCTTACCTATCCAGACTCAGACTTAAATAAAAATAAAAAAGAACAATAAAAAAATTTAATTATAAAAAGAAAAACAAAAAAAAAATTGAATAAAATGAAATAAAAAATAACAATAAAAAAACATAATAATACAAAAAAAAAAATAAAAAAAATTAAATAAAATATGAAAAGAAAAAAATATAACATAATCAGAAATAAAATAAAAGATTAAAACAAAATATGTAAAAATAATTAAGTGAAATAATATAAAATAAAACAATAAAAAGACAAATTAAAATACAAAAAAATTCAAAGAAAAATAAAAAATAAAATAGAACTAAAATATTAAAATAAATAAAAAATGAATAAAATAAAACGGATCAAAAGAATAAAATAAATAATGTAAAAAAAGAATAAACAAAAAAAAATAAAAAAAAAAATATGATAAAACCAAATAAAATAAAGAAATATAGAATAAAAAAGAGAAAATTAATAAAACAAAAAAATAAAATATAATTAAAAAGAAATAGAAACAAAATAAAAAAGTTTAAAATTTGTAATACTGAAACTGATAATGATTAATGGCATTTCGAAATGGCTACGCAATTTCCCAACAAGAAATGTGTCAACGTTTATTTCCCGAATGTGGCTCTGTGTTAAGCGGGCTATCCACTTGCCAAGAAATGCCTCAAGAAAAAAACGAGCATATATTTCTTGTGCCTGGTCAAGAAATTTTGACGTTTATCAAATTTTCCATTTTTTTGCACATTACTATAATAAAAATGTATAAAACATGTTTAGTGAAATATTTACTCACCTTTGCCGTGAATGTTGTTGTTGTTGTAGCGAGGTGTAGCCCTGCCTAAATGTCAGACAGGGTCACCCCGAGTGTATTGCTCTTGGCCGGGTCGATATAAGAAAACGGCCCGGGTCGTTTCGGCACGATGGGTACAGCACAAGTACTAGTACCGTTCTCGTAGAACCGGCAATACAAGAAACTAGCCGTGTAGGCCATGTAGGTCATTTAGCGTTACCCAGGGTGCACCAACTGGGAGGCGACCTACTTTTTTTCAAATAAAATGAATTGCTTATTTTGGAAGAAAAAACATAAAATTTTCAAAATTTGCACAATCGGAGAAAGTGGTACGTCCATAACTGTGAAAACGTGTTAATTAATTAAAATTGCAATTTTGACAGTTCTTTGTGTGGCTTTTTTTCTGCAGCGTCGTGTGCAGATCTTGAGAAGCAGGGAAATTCGTGCTCAGTGAAATGACAAGTACGCGTCTATGACGATGCGCCTCGTCTGCGGACTGCCTTACATTTTTAGGTGACTTCCCCATTTCATATGGCAAACCAAAAAAATTTCACCACAAACGCCTAACATTTCACCATACATGCTAAACTTATTTCCACCAGGTCACCCTGTTCATTGAAAGGTACCCTGTTGTGGCCCTATATTTCCTACAACTTTCAATAAATTGCTACATTCGCTACTTCAAGTCGACAATCGGCAGCGAAATATTGTCCATTCGAAAATTAAAGCAAAAGTCGACAATAGTTCAGCGGGCGTGTGAGGTGGTTAACTTTTTGGTGCGCAAAATTTAAGAAAAATCAAATTTAATGGTGTCGCTTGTAAATGGTAGCTCATCCCCATAATCATATAAGTCTAATAAATAAATAAAAAAAATATGCTCCTATAAGTTTGCGAAAATCAATAGCGGTGTAAAATTGTGCTTGGAGCTCGATGTAGTGTTTGTTTTCGTGAAACTAAAAAGACCATTTGATTTGTTGGAAATATTTGCATACATATTGAAATATTAGTAGAAGTGAATAAGCAGGAAAAGGCAATTAGCAACGCTTTGAGAATCAACAATACGTATCAAAATTGTAAAGTCCAGCAGTAAAAAAGGGTGAAAGGTGCTTGTGCGAAAAAAAATTGTTCAAATTGGATAAAAGGCCAAGGATACGAAAATCTAATTGGAATCGGTCAAATTGGTCGAATTGGTTTGTCGATATATGTACGTACATGTTTAGGGCGTGTGTGTAAGTGTGGTATTACTGAGGGAGAAATAGAAATTGTCCAATTTGTTCCGTGTTGAGTGCTGTGTTCCGTAAAAACGTAAAACGGTGTAAATATAAATTGGTGAGGCGCTTTTCGAACAAATACAACGGTGCCACAAAAAAATAAATTAACAACAACAACGTGCTGGTATCGTGTGAATTTGTATTTAGTGAAGAGAACGTAATCCGTTTTTGAGAGCGAAAAGAGGGTTCAACCAGAAAAAAATGGGTAAGGAACATGCACAAATTGTTATGCTAATTCATTATAAAGAATATCTAAATAGGTATTTTTATTAAAATTTTGAAAATGTATTTGCAAATTCTATGTTAAATTGTAGTAAAATGCCTTTTGGAACCATGCGATCACAGATAAACTTTTTGCAGAGAGGATATTTTCAAGTACACTGCAGTTCATCTGAATAGGTTTAAAGCGGGAAATAGAAACAATACGTTGTTGTTGGTGTTGTTGTTGTTGTTAACGACGAAAATACTCCCCGATAGTTTTGGGTAGTGATTTCGAGATTGACAGTCCCTTTTCGGATTTGAACCCGGCAATACGTCGAAACAACTGACAGCTAAGTAGACAGCGGATACTTGTATGCGTAACAACAGATTCGACGGATACGGCAAAATAGAATTTGCTCTAAACTGGACGTATCTAAAGTATTGACGTGCTGTATCTGCCGAACGCTTTCGAAGATAGGGTCTCGACCACCGACTGCATCGTATTCGGCTTTTGCCTCCCGATTTCTACAGTTTAGGTATTTTTTTATGGAAATGAAAATTGTAACAGTTAGATGGGGGAGGTGAAAAATCGTAAAAAATAGTCTGTATTCTTCACTCGTTCCGGATTTTTCATACTGCTTAGCACTGCAACTATTTTGAAATAGATAGATGTTTTTGTTGTTGTTGGTAGCGACGACCAAAACACTTCCCGAAAATTTTGTAGACCGAAGTCGATAGTGACAGTCCTTTGCCGGAAATTTGCAGAATTAATTTCAATAAGTTTGGTGGGAACAGTTGATTAGCGTTATGGGTATGGCGTTACCGATAACACCAATCATATTATACCCAAGGCAAATTCTAACTTGGCCTTCTTGCATCGATGTGCGCGTGATTTCAAAGTCACATATACTAGAAAATCACTCTATAACTGCCTAGTAAAATCTAAGTTAAAGTTAGCCTCAGTAATCTGGAACCCTATTTACTCCTTATACTCCGACAAGATCGAAAGAATTATACGCCGTTTTACTCGGTTTTCTCTGCAACCTCTTCATTTTGACGAGCCATTCCCATCGCATGAGGCCCGTTGCCTTTTAATAAACCCCAAATCGCTTAAGTCAAGACGCATAATGCACTCTCTCATGTTTGTGTATGATAAAATTTCTGGCATGATAAATTGTCCTAACCTTTTCGAGGAAATTGCTTTTAATGTACCCCAAAGGGTTCTTCGTACTCAACTTCCGTTTCATGTTAAAACGCTTAAATATAAATATTTATTGTATGCACCCATTACTAGGTCGCTTATTGAGTTCAATCGAATTTTCACAAGTCTCGATCTAGATTTTGCTCAGTCCAGATCTATATTTTTGGCTAAATTGCAATCAAATTATTTTTAAGTGTTATTAAGTTTATCTTTAAGAAAATTTGTATTACTACACCATTTCAAGTTGGATTTTAGAAAGCGTTAATTGGATTTTACAATTGTCAATTCGATTTTAGAAAGCGTTAATTGGATTTTAGAATTGTCATTTGTATTTTAGAAAGCGTTAGTTGGATTTTAAAATTGTCAGTTGGATTTTGGAGAGCGTTAATTGGATTTTAGCATTATCAATTGGATTTCGGAAAGCGTTAATTGGATTTTAGAAAACTTAAAAAAAAATTCAATTTATGTTTTCTAAAATCCAATTGACGCTTTCTGAAATCCAATTTACGCCATTTTCAAAGTGTAAAATTACAATCAATTGTATTTTAGAAAGCGTCAATTGGATTTTAGAAGGCAAGAATTTAAATTTTTTCGGTTTTCTAAAATCCAACTGAAGCTTTCTAAAATCCAAATAACGCCATCCAAAATCCAATTGACGCTTTCTAAACCCCAATTGATTTTTCTAAAGTCCAATTGACGCTTTCTAAAATCCAATCAACTTTTCTAAAGTCCAACTGACGCTTTCTAAAATCCAATGGAGAATTCTAAAATCCAATCGACGCCTTCTAAAATTCAATTGACGCTCTC
The DNA here is from genome assembly GCA_964058755.1 of Campiglossa producta. Lineage (NCBI taxonomy): Eukaryota > Metazoa > Arthropoda > Insecta > Diptera > Tephritidae > Campiglossa > Campiglossa producta. The sequence continues at coordinate 32,090,455 of CAXKVI010000001.1, read as the reverse complement.
TAAGCTCCAACTTGAATTGGTGTAGTCTGTAAGGTTTTGTAACCATTGACTGAATAAATTGAAATGAAATGAAATAAAGGCAGAATTAATCTTCCTTATCACTATCTCTATACCCATAACGCTAATCAGCTGTTCTAACCAAACTTATGGAAATCAATGTAATCGATTATACTTGCCCTAAAATAACGCGTTTATTATATGCCCGAGGTCGGCATATTGGTCGTAAGAAGCGACTTATATGCACATAGGTAATGACGTGCTAACTCGATGGTTGATCAACGGATATGATGCCTCTCGCCTCTCATTACCCATCTTCTCTTTCCTCAGTGATGGAGGGATGACATGACCTAGAATGTTCCACCGGTAATACCAAATGGCTACCACGATAGTCGGGCAGTACCGGAAGGGAGTACCGCGACGTACCGGGTTCATATCCGGTCAAGGACTGTTTATTTCGACATCACTCCCCAAAACCTTCGGGTAATGTTTTTGCTGTTAACAAAAACAAACAACAGCGCTTGCCCGAAATTCGTATGCCGTAACTTTTCTGTCAAAGGAAAAGTCTGACGGAAAATTTCTATGTAACTCCCGCCCAATTCACATTCCTTTAACACTGCGGCGCATTACAACTCTTGCACAAATTTTGTTCAACGCGCTTTAAAAATCAGCTGTTTCTTCATTTCACATTCACTGGTGCGAACTGTCAGTTCAAGACGATTTTTTTGCTATCGATTTAGATGCGTTCGTATAAACACCTGACAAATTTGTATCCTTAGTAAATTCTTCACAACCGTTTTTTTATATGTATAAACAAGGTATCTATTCTGTTGAGCGGCAGTGTATATTTGCGCGTTTTATGGCGCTCTCTTGTACACGCACACACACACATTCAACAATGCCCACTCCCTATTTTATTTTATTCTTTTGCGCTATTTATCATGGTTTGCCTTGCTTTTGTACGCATGGCTGTGTTGAATGTTGAGGTTGAATCCAATTGGTTTTGAATGTTCGAAAATTCGAAGTATGATATCACCGCTAATAGCACAATGATTCCAGTTGCTAGAAATACGTCATTCCTACTGTTATCGCTGTTTTTTTTACTTTTTCCAATTAGATTTGTATGCACACCTCATTGCTCTTCTCCAAAACAATACGATGACCGTTTTTGACGTTTGTCGGTCTCGCTTCATATGCCTCGAGTCACGCATTTTACCGTTGGATGCATTTTTTGTTGTTGGGATTATCAATGAGTACAAAGTTGCGCTCGTAGCTTCATTCAAGATTTTACTGTTTATATTTTCTTTTTTTTTTTTTAGATTTAATGAATGACTTAATTGACTATTTAATGATTATGAGCGTTTCTATGTATATATGTATGGTTGAATGTGTGTACCCATTTGTGTGATGTTCTTTGTATGTTCGTGCATTTAATTGATATTTTTTTTTAAATTCTTCTACCCAGTGAGTATATTGTAGAGATTTGTTTTAAAGGCGACAAATAAGAAAGGAATGGGATGCAATTAATGTCTGCAAAGTGAAAGCGACGACGAAAAGGGTTCCTAACAGACCTAAAAGTAAGCAGATGGAAAATGACCTAGTGACCAAACTCTTGTTGTTGTTGTTGTTAACAATGCATTGCCCTGTCTAGAGTGTATGATCATTCCGAAGATCTTCATCAAGCTCTTCTAAGGGGAGTCCAAGGAAACGTGCAGTTTCAACAGGGTTTGTCCAGAGGGACAGAGGGGTTAGAAGAGTAGGTTCAAATGAACAATTGAAGAGATGTAGAGTATCATGGGGGGTCCTACCACATGCAGGGCATGTGTTTGAGATTGTGTCATTAAGTCTGGACAAGTAGGAGTTTAACCTTACACTATATCCAGACCTAAGCTGTGCCAGGGTAACTCTTGTCTCCCTTGGTAAGGTGCGTTCTTCTTCAGCAATATCCGGTGGAGGACTGTTCAGAACGGGGTTCACAGGTAGAGATCCGACAAAAGTATCTACCGACTCGGTGTGGATGTCGGTTAGAGCCCGCTTATGATTCTGCAGATCAAACGGCAAGGTAATATGATGCCGGATCTCATCATAATGTTTACGGAGATGTTTCCTTATGTCTCTCGGGGGCGGATCTATGTCCAAAAGATGACGGTTTGGATGTGCTGGCTTGTGGCAGTTCAGAAGGAATTGCTTGCTCAGCATTTCCGCATGCTCTTTTACATTGAGCAGTTTTGCCTCCTGATGGAGGTGAGACTCGGAAGACATGAGGAGACATCCCGTAGCAGTTCTGATGGCAGTATTTTGGCAGACTTGTAACTTCGTCCAGTTGGTGTTATGTACATTAGGCGACCATATGGGTGCAGCATAGTCAAAGACTGGTCGGCCAATGGCCTTATATGTAGTCAACAACGTTTCTTTGTCTTTTCCCCAAGTACTGCCGGCAAGTGACTTGAGGATCTTGTTGCGACCACGTACCTTTGAGACCATTGCAGACACATGACCAGCAAATGAGAAAGTATTATCCAATGTCATCCCTAATAACTTTGGGTGGCTGACAGTTGGTAGCTTAGTGCCGTCAACGAAAATGTCTAATTCATTTCTCACCTGTTGCGTCCACGTCGTAAAAAGCGTCGCCGTTGATTTAGTCGGAGATATCGTCAGATCTCGCTCTGTGAAAAACCTGGAAAGGTCGCAGAGGTAACCGTTGATTTTATTACAGAGTTCATCAGTATAGGGGCCCTTCCCCGTCGCCATTATTGTACAGTCGTCAGCATAAGAAACGACGGAGACACCCTCTGGTGGTGGGGGCATCTTCGATAGATAGAAATTAAACAGTGTCGGGGATAGGACACCACCCTGTGGCACCCCCTGTCTAATTCGTCTTGGTTTTGATGTTGCGTTTCTAAAGTTGACCGACGCCTGCCGCCCATTCAAGTAATTAGCGGTCCATCTCTTTAACCCATCAGGTATTTGTGTTTCTAATAGATCTTGTATGAGAGTGGCATGGTTGACTGTGTCAAAAGCTTTCGACAAGTCAAGTGCCACTAACACAGTCCTGTGATTTGGTTGGTTTTGATTTAGACCGCTATTTATTTGCGTTGTAATGGCATTGAGTGCGGTGGTGGTGCTGTGCAGCTTACGGAAGCCATGTTGATGATTAGCCAGGTGCAGATTTGCGGTGTAATACGGGAGCAAAATGGACTCTAGCGTCTTCACTACCGGCGACAAAAGTGATATAGGGCGATATGAATCGCCTATGTTTGCCGGCTTTCTAGGTTTTAATAATGGAACCACTCTCGCCTTTTTCCATATTTCAGGAATGACGAAAGTGTTCAGTGAAAGATTGAATAGAGCCGCTAAGTATTTGTGTCCCTCCTGGCCTAGATGTTTCAGCATCTTCATGGCAATGCCGTCGGGGCCGATGGATTTTGAGGGCTTAGCCTGTCTGATGGCTTCCTTGACCTCTGAGGCAGTGATGACAATGGGCGTGTTTTGGTTTTTGTATTTACGCGCCTGTCGCATGGTTCTACGTTTAGCTCTATCGGGTGGGGAATGTAGTACAAATTGTCTACAGAAGGAGTTCGCACATCCCCTAGGGTCCTTCTTCACCCTGTCACCGAAAGTAATATCTACTTTATCCTTGTGTTGTGTTGGATTAGATAGAGCTTTGACCGTAGTCCATAATTTGCCAACACCGTCAGAGAGGTTGCATTGCTCTAGGTGTTGTTTCCATTTGGCCAGTTTGTGTTTATCGACCAACCTACGAATTTCCGCGTTGAGATCCCTTATACGGGGGTCTGCGGGATTGAGACTTCGCACTTCATCTCTTTCTCTAGCCATGGCCGCTGCCTCCGCGGGGAAATTTGGTCTTATTCGAGATATTCGACCCGCAGGAATGAAGCGTCTAGAGGCCAAGTCAATGATGTTGCGGAAGTCTCGTTCGCCTTTGCGTACGTCCGTAGGAATGGATAGAGCAGCCAAGGATTCGTCCGTATATGTCTGAAAACTGTCCCAGTCCGCCTTGGTAAAGTTGATGTATGTACCATGCTCAGGTGTTATAAAGTCCGTCGGTCGTTCGATGGTAATGACTATTGGGAGATGGTCAGACGCCAACGTGAGTATGGGTCGCCAATTGGTGTTGTTCAATAGTCCTGCACTTACGATAGAAATATCTGGCGAACTATAGCAGTTACCCGATACTCTCGTAGGGGCGTCTCCGTTCAATGTACAGAAAGCCGTATCATCTATTTGTTCTGCGAGTACATGCCCCCTACTGTCTGCTGGCAAGTTTGAGTGCCACATATCGTGGTGCGCATTGAAGTCGCCCAGGATCACGCGGTTATCTCCTCGTAATAGCAAGCTAATGTCGGGGTGATAACCGGTGGGGCAACTTGAGACAGGGGGTATGTAGATGTTTATGATTTGCAGATCGACATCTCCTGTACGGATGGTAATACCTTGGCTTTCTAAGATATCATCCGTTCCTTCGATGTCGGTATCAAATAGATGATACTGTACAGAGTTGTGCGTTATGAACGCTAGACCACCTCCCAGACCTCCTGTTACTCTATGACGGTCCTTCCGGTGAATGTTATATCCACCATAGGTAATGAGGTCCGACCTTGGACTGAGCTTGGTTTCTTGGATTGCGGCAAGTTTTATGTCATATTGCGTCATCAAGTTGGTTATCTCTGCGATCTTACCAGTTAATCCGTTACAGTTGTGCTGTAAGATTTGGAAGTGCGCCGGTGGGGTCGATGTCGAGTTAACCAAAGGCGTGAGAGACGGATGTGTTCGCCCAGGTGTTGGTAGGCGAAGACCAAGGCTGTGCCTCAGCCTAGTTAGCTGTGGACCTGGTGTAACCGGGTTGGCTGGCGTCGTAGGCTGAGGCGTGTTACAGCATGGTGCAATGAACGCATCCGTCCAAAGATTCCTGTTCGCGAGCCCAGAGCATAGATGCACGTGGCATTGGCCTAAGCAGTTATTGCATTTGACCGATGACGCGAGCGTGTATAATCTTTGCCGACAAACAGTACACGTCGAGACAGGTGCAAGAAGATGTTGATCCTGACTCACGTGTAAACGGGAGGGGGGGTGTAACGAAACAGACAGAGACTGATGCTCGGAGTTGCTCATGTCTAAACTGCTCCGGTGGGAGCAAGAGTGTTGAGCTGCTGCGCGTGATGTTGACGCCATAAGGCACGAGCAACAGTCTGGAATTTGTGTGGCGGGTATAGCAGAAATGCTGCTAGTCGTTAAGACATTATTATTATTAGTATTGCTACTAGAAGGTGGCGGTAGGGGTGCGCTTGAACGGCGCTTACCGCGGGACGCCCGACGGCGCAAACAGCAAGGGGCCACGAAAGTACTAAAGAAAGTACGGGGTCTGTGGATGTTAGGGTTAAGCCCTGAACATCCAGATTTATGGAGCCATCTCTTACACGAGAAGCATTGCACAGAATGCGACCGTTTAACATATATTTTTTTGCAACAGACACTGCATATCCATTCTTTTGGTCCGGGGTTCGGCTCAACGCCCGCCCGTAACAAAAGAATATCTTGCAGCCCTGCTGCAAGGGGGGAGGATGATAGTTTCGGAATGGGACAAAACATACTAAACAGGGTTACATTGAAAGTGACAGTCCTTGGCCGAGGTAAAACCCCGGGTGGTTCCACTGCGCAGAGATCCATGGCGATGTCCTGGGTTTTCTGCTCTGAGAAGTGACTGTACATAGGGAACAGACCAAACTCTTGCACATGCATAGTAGGTACATACATATATGTACGTAGATATATACATATTGTACATGTACAAACATACCAGTTTTATATAAGGACTCAAGTTATTGTTGTTAACAGCAAAAACACTCCCCGAAGGAAAAAATTAAGTTGAGGTCGAATGACGTGAGTGTGAGGGGGCTGATCCTCGATATTACGAATCCCTGTGGGTTAGGGGTATATACCCCGTGTTAGGTATACCGACGGCTTGCAACTTCAAGGTTGATCTTCGGATATGATGCCTCCCACCACTTCTTTACGGAAGGAGGCATGACATGACGCATGTAGAAGGTCTTATTATTCAGTACCTGGTGGCAGAGTTTGCTCTAACATTACTTACCCAAAATGACCCAAAAATAATCCTAAAATGATCCCAAAAAGACCCTTAAGTGTTCCCAAAATGGCGGGGCGAAGCACTGCTAACAAGAGCTTTGTTTCTTGAAATCTCCAGCAAAGAACTGTCAGCAGAAGAGAGTCTTGTAAAAAGCTGTCAAAATCTCATTTCTGCTAATTTTTCGTCGAACAGGGTTCAGCAGAAACTTGCAGACAAAACAGCGGTTACGTTTCTGATTGGCTAACAATTTGAATTTACATTTTTTGTTGTTGTTTTGCTATGTCATCGATCAGCTGTTCCTGCTTGCTGGTTTCTGCTGGACGAAAAATCTCCAGCAATAACTTGCAGCGAATTGGCGCTTTCTCTCTCAATTAGATGTCAAAAAGCTGCTGAATTCGCTGCTAATTTTTTCAAAGAACACTTTTTTAGGAATAATTATTCATAATTATTCATAATTAGCAGGAAAGAAACAAAGCTAATAACAGCAACAACAGCTGATCCAATAATAGCTTGACTAATCGCAGACGAAAGACTTGCTAGAATCTGAAAATTCCTTCAGCGCATGTGGGAGAGGCAAGGAGTTTATGGCATTTCCTGAACAACGTGTTGATCACTGTTGAGATCTATGTATAACTATACAGAGGTTTGAAATATACATATATTTAACTTTATAAGTAAATATCCAAAATAATTTACATTGAATTGTGTCATAACTCATAGCTTTGCAAAATGAAGTGATTGAAAATGTAATAAGTAATGTTCGCTGTGAATGTGGGTCACCTGCACTTGACTCTCTGCCAGTTAGTTCAATTGAATTTAATTTTAATTTCCTTGTTTCTTATTCGACACAGTGGCACTCCTCTTCGTTATTTTGGTTTCTTATTTCACATTTTGGTTTTGTTTTATTTCTACCCATTTACTTTCCCACATTTGCCGCATCGTTAGTCCCCATCGCACAGTATCTACTCGTCTAAATACAAATGTATATATGTATATACTCACTTGGATTGAGTGGCGTCAGTGGTACTCGAATCTAAAGCGAATGTGACTATTGGGAACTGTGGCAACAGCAGCAAACAGCAACAAACAGTGCAAGTAATAGCACAGAGGCAGCAATCGCCTTAAAAATGTCAAATACAACAACATGAATAGCATAATAGTCTAAAGAGTGTTGAGTAGCTGTGTGGTGGAGCCCCAGAGTGCAGTGTAGGAATTGTGTGGGAGCTGATGCATTAGGGCGTGCATGCAATTGGCTTCCGTATGGTATGCGCACATATCTATGCTTTGCACATGCTACATATGTAAATACTTGTATGCAATGTCTGCTTTGTATGTTGTTGTCTTAGTTATTAACAAAACGCTCCCATTGCATGCCACAAAACAGAAACAATTTTTTCGCTCTAAGCAATCAACTTTGTTTGATCAACGAGGGAATGGCGTTGACCTTTTTACATTTGATACATTTTTTAAATAAGTTTTTTTTTTTTTTGCATTACAAACATTTACAGATGTATGTATATAGTAAATGTATGGCTGCATGTAAACAATTTAAATGTGTATGATGTGGGAGTTATAGACATTGAAATGTTGTAAAAATTTAAATCGTAAGTCACTAATATAACTTGTTTAGTTGGCAATATTCTCTTAGCAACGCCAGGTTTGAACATCAAGGCGGGCCAAGCATCTCCCACCTGTTGTTTCCAACTCAGTCGGGGACTCCTTGGATTACTCCCAAAATAGGCGTGCCGGTGGGAGCACTATTTAATAATCTTATAGCTCATGTCGTTGTTGTTGTTGTTGTTGTTGTTGTTGTTGTTGTTAAGATAAAAATACTCAAAAGTGACAATCCTTGGTCGGATTTGAACCCGGTACGCTCCGGTCTCGGGAGTGATTTGGTATGACCATTGGAACCTTCTAGGTCATGTCATCCCTCCATCCGCAAGGAAGGAGAAGATGGGTAATGAGAGGTGAGAGTCATCATATCCTTAAATCAACCATCGAGTTAGCACGACATTACCTATGTATGTAAATATTAGTCGCCGGCTCTTACGGCCGGTACCTCGGACATATTCTAAATCCCTAGCCCGCGAGGGTTTCTTAATGCTCATGTTGTTGTTGTTGTTGTTGTTGTTGTTGTTGTTGTTGTAACCAGGTGTAGCCCTACCTAAATGTCAGACAGGGTCACCCCGAGTGTATTGCTCTTGGCCGGGTCGATATAAGAAAACGGGCCGGGTCGTTTCGCCACGATGGGTACAGCACAAGTACTGGTACCGTTCTCGTAGAACCGGCAATACCAGAAACTAGCCGTGTAGGCCATGTAGGTCATTTAGCGTTACCCAGGGTGCACCAACGGGGAGGCGTCCAACTCTTACACCCCCTTATAGCTCATCGTTGAACTTGCTTCGACTGCCGCTGACTGATCTACGAATAGAACGGGCGTCTATCCAATCTGGATGTTGTCGTACACGGTAAGCTTCGGTCCATATCTATATTGCATACGAGTTTATGCAGCTTTGACTTTTTGAACAATTTTACAGTGTTTATATTCGTAAATTTTTGTTGGCTCTCTTGATACCGCCACTAAGCCTACCAGAACTAGATGGCACGCGCCTGGACTTGTCGGATAAGGCCAAGTTTCTAGGCATAGTTCTGGACAGGAAATTGAATTGGAAGGAGAATGTTCTTCAGCGCCAGAAGAAAGCTTGCATCGCTCTTTACACATGCAAAAAAGCCCTAGAGTATGCAGTTGGATCTACAAGGCCATCATTCGCCCAATCATGCTGTATGGAGTCGTCGTATGGTGGCCTGCGCTGAGCAAGGCAACATACCTGAATCTGTTGCGGAAAGTCCATAGATCCAATATGATCTGTATAAGCGGTGCGCTAAGGACTACGCCCAACGAAGCCCTCCAGGTCATTCTGGGCATTTTGCCACTTGATCTGGAAGGGTTTCGGTCAGCGGCGGCATCAGCTCTGCGCCTAATGGAAACCTCCAGTTGGGGTGCGGGTACTATTGGGCACTCCCGCATTCTGGAATCTTACAGCTTTCTCCCTCTAAGCACAGATCGTTGTGCGACCACTACAGTCGGGGATAGCTGTTTCAAAATAAACATTCCCAGCAGAGAAGACTGGGAGAGGACGGATTGGTGTCCCGAAACAAATGGTGGCACTTCCATATACACCGACGGCTCGAAGTTGGACGGCAGAGTTGGAGGAGGGGTTTATTCAAGGGATTTGGACCTTGAGCTCTCCTTCAGACTACCTGATCATTGTAGCGTCTTCCAGGCGGAAGTCTCGGCAATCCTGGACGCCGCGGCCTGGTTAAGCAAACGTGTTATCGGAGAAGATATCGCTATTTTCAGCGATAGCCAAGCGGCCATCAAATCCCTTGGCTCATACACGTTCAACTCTGAACTGACGCTCAGCTGTCGTCGATCTCTTCAGGAGATGGCCCAACAGAACCGCGTAAACCTCATATGGGTCCCGGGACATAGGGACATTGAGGGAAACTGTAAGGCAGACGAGCTTGCCAGGCAGGGCACGACCAAGCAGGTTCTTCAGGATAAAGAGAGCTTAGGTATGCCGTTTGCCACATGCAAACTAATGCTGAAGGAGCACACACTCCGTCAAGCCAACGAAAGATGGCTGCAATCCCCAGGGTGTCGCATATCGAAACAAACCTGGCCAAAATGGGATCTTAAAAGGTCTAGACGCATTTATGCCCTAACTAGGAGGGAAATCTGCATATTGATAGGGGTATTAACCGGTCACTGCCTCATTGGTAGGCATGCAGAAAGGCTAGGTGTGCCCTACCGACGATGCTGCAGGAGTTGCAAAGATGATGAGGAGGAGGAAACAGTGGATCACCTCATCTGCAACTGTCCGGCTTTAAGCGGCGCGAGAACGCGCTTTTTCGGAGTTCCGTTCCTGGATAGCCTAAGCCAGATCGCGGAACTGGACATAAAGGACTTGATGGGCTTCATAAAGTCATCTAAGTGGTTCGAGGAGGAGTAACGGTGTCGGTTTAGGAGTGTCAGTCCCGGGATTCTGCTATGTGGAAAATCCCAACAACTCAGGGATTTTCCATATGGCTGGGTCCCGGGACTGACTTTCCTTGTGTTGGTGGTATCACAACGGGCCTTTCAAAACTGGCCTAAGTGTGCCTCTGCGGCAGCCACTTGAACCTAACCTAACCTAAGTATATTGCCTGCATTTTCGAAAGTCTTCGAAATCTTGTTGTCTGAACAAATTCATGGCCACATTGATAAGTTTACCCTGCTGTCCCCTTATCAATCAGGCTTCAGAGCAAAGCACAGCTGTTCCACGGCTGTGTTAAAGATTTTAGATGACATTCGGGAACCCTTTGACAGAAATCAATTGACCTTTCTATGCCTACTTGACTTTTCAAAAGCCTTTGATTCCGTGAATCACGACTTACTTTCCATCAAGCTTAAAAATTATTTCGGTTTTCGGGACTCTGCAGTGGGACTCATGCGAAGCTATTTGGCGGGTAGATCTCAGCGTGTCAAAGTGGGCTCCGAATCTTCAGGTCTAAAATCGTTGCTGGCTGGGGTACCACAAGGATCCATCTTGGGCCCACTATTATTTAGCTTGTTTATAAATGATATTTTTAATGTGTGCCAACATGTACATATGCATGCATATGCTGATGATGTCCAGCTATATCTATCTGGAAATCATGAGGAGATAAATAACACGTGTACAAAGTTAAATAATGACTTGGCTTCCATCTCTGCATGGGCAAGGAGAAATAAATTATGTCTTAATAGTGATAAGTCTTACGTGCTACCTATTGCTAAAAAAAGAATAAATTTCGAAAACATTCCTGGCTTATACATTGCTGACAAGTGCCTGAAGCTGGTGTCAAAAGTAAATAACCTTGGTTTCATCATTAATACGACGTTATCTTGTGATGATCATATGAACTCGGTGGTTAGTAAAGTATACTACATCCTTAGGAACTTACGTATGTCAGCAACGTATACATCCACCAATGTTAGGAGAAAGCTTGCTATACAGTTAATTATGCCAATCATATGTTACTCTGAACTAGTCTACAGTAAGCTGAGTTCTCAGTCAGCTCATAAAATTGATGTAGTATTTAATCATGTTACACGTTATGTGTTTGGTTTAGCAAGGTTTGACCATATAAGAGCCCAGCTATTTGTATGATAAACTAGTTTTCCCCAAGTCTCTTCGGATTACCGATATGATTGTGCCAAGGTATAATTACTTGACCTCCGGGCGGCTATTCTTTGTAAATGCTATTCGTATTTGGAACTCTATTCCAGTATCTGTTAGAAGTAGTTTAAATAAAAGCAACTTTAAAAACGTTCTCAATACCCATTTCAGTTAAAATATATTAAAAACCTGTGATCTTGCCTATCTACCACCATAGAGTTACATACATAGATATATTTTTTTATTGTTTTTAAAATTTAATTTGTAATTCCTGGCCTTGGATTCTCTAACTGTGAGTTTTTGAAATGTACGCTTTTTTCCAATACATTTTAAATGGTGAAAAGGTGAAAATTTGTAAACTCACAGTTGGAGAATCCAGGGCCTGCTATAAAGCATCAGTGTATCTTTCATACCCATAACTGCGCCTTAGCCGGGTAGGGCAGCTGACCCAACTAATCCTACGGGAGTAAATATAATCGACTAACGGTGTGATACCACAAAGCCAAATTGAATGTATTGATTTCTTTTGGGTTAATGGATCAGCTGGTTTGCGTTATGAAAGATTAATTCAACTTTAAGTCTTTGATTTAATGATTGTTAATTTTTGTTAGTCCTTGCTCATATATTTGTTTTCCCGCTTATACATATACACATATATTGTTATTCTTCTTGTTATTTATTTATCTATTGATTATATAATTACTATTCTTTTTTTCTTCTCTTTTCAAATGTACCTTTTTTATTATAACTGTTGTTGTACTATAAATGATCTAAGATCTTATTGTACTAATGCCTTGCCAATAAATGATATGATATATTAAACCCGCCTAAAGTTTAAGATTTTTTAGGAATATTTTAAACTTTCCAAATACCTAAAACTATTTTCAATTTCTTTTGTTTTCGATTAAAGATTCAAAAGAAAAAGCAGTCTTAATTTTTTTTTAAGTTATTGCATTTTGCTCACAAACACTTCATGTGCGGCATAGCTCAGCGGTAGAGCAGTCGGCTGTGACTACTGAGCGCGTCCGTTCGAATCCTGGCAAGTGCCACATTTTTTTAATTTTATTTTATTTTTAAAACTTTTCGGTTTAAAACTAAAACTTTTTGGTTTGAAAATTAAAAATTTTCGGTTTAGAATTAAAACCTTTTCGGTCTACAATTTTTGTTTTGTTTTCATTTATTTTTTAAAGCGTATTCAAGATTGAGTTTTGCCCACAGCATTTATGTGTGTGATGTAGCTCAGTGGTAGAGCAGACGGGCATGATGCGGGAGTCTTGGTTCGAGTCCCAGCCAACATAATTTTTTTTTTTAATTTGTTTAAACATTTCTGGTTTTAAATTGAAACCCGTTTCATTTAACCAATTTTCTTGTAAACTGGTCTAGTCTAAATATGAAATCAAATTTGGTTTGGTCATATATGTAGTCCAAAAATGTTCAAAATGTAGGACAAATTTTTAACAGTGTAAGATCTAAATATACTACTACGACTTGACATCAGTACACATATGCGTAGTAGTTAAGTATAACCGCACACAATATTAAGCAAATATGGTCCTTCCATATGTAAACACTCATATTAAGCCGGGCAAAGAAAGGTTAGATTTTTGTAAACACATTCGCAATCAGTAATAGATAAGTGGTATGGGCAAAAATATGTGTGCTAATGTTAATCTATGATATTATATGTACACAATATTTGTAAGCCGCTAGATGTCAAAGTCAGTATCAAATGATGTGTGAAGGTTAAAAAACAAATCTGACCCTTAATTTACAAAGTTTTTGTACATTTCAAACTTCCAAGTACTATTCAATGCCTATTCACACTCACAAATGTGCTGAAGAATCTATGTAGGCAGAGGATAACTCTTGCAAACAAATGCTACTTTGGGCTGAGTAGGCAATTCAGAAGTAGAGTCCTCTCTCGACGAACAAAAACAACACTCTATAAGTCACTTATCGTACCCGTCCTGCTATATGGTGCAGAAGTATGGACACTGGCAGCATCTGATGAGACGGCTCTAGTTGGCGACGGCGAGTACCGAAGAAGATATAATGAAGAGCTGTATGAGCTTTACGCAGACGTGGACATAGTTCAGCGAATTAAAACCCAGCGGCTCCGCTGGCTAGGACACGTGGTGCGAATGAACGAGGACGCTCCGGTCCGGAAGATATTTTTATCGGCACCCGCCGGTGGAAGTAGAGGAAGAGGGAGACCACCACGTTTCACGTATTGCCGGTTCTGCGAGAACGGTATTTGTACCTGTACAATACCCTTCGTACCGAAACGACCCGGGTTGTTTTTTTTTATAATGACTCGGCCAAGAGCAATACATTTCGAAGTGACCCTGTCTAACGCGTCACGATTCCCTCACCTATTGTCATCCCCGGAACAGCCCCTTGCAGCACGGCTGCTC